>CAKKXW010000002.1:45369716-45400080 GCA_920937365.1 Sphaerophoria rueppellii
TTAGATCGATATCACAGTCTGATAAAATTTGTTTATTTTTCTCTCAAAGGCCCGAGTAACAGTCGAAACTAGTATAAGTCGGGATAGCAGCATAGGCAAGCCTCTTTGAATGCTAGCATCTTTCCTATCGCATTACGATTTCATGCGGCGAAAAGCAAAAATTCAACTAACGCTTGCGATGCATAGCGATTATTTTGTTTTATGCGTCTACTATTGTTCCGACAGCTAAATTGTGTCGGAACATTTGCGGAACGACATGCGTCGGATACCATGAACAAAATAAATGTTACGATCGGGACTTTTCTACGATCGTAAGTTTCTCCGAACGGATACGACGATAGGGCTGAATATGATCAAAGCTGACAATGAGCCCGGAAACTCTCTTTTTATTTGTTTAAAATAGTCTGACACTATAGCTAGATTGTGTATTAGAAATATAACTCACCGAATTTTTGCTAATCGCATGCGGTGGTAGCACTTGTATATCGGCATCAGTCTCCTCCTTCACTTCAAGTTTAATGCCATCAGTGTTAGATACTAACGCTGCTGCACCAGCAATATCACATTTATTGTTGCCATTATTGTTGTTATTATTATTGCTATTGTTGTCGGTTAGCTTAAGACCGCTACTACTTAAATTACCACCGCCAAATCCACTATTAGATATGGACGAGGACGATGTTATCAATGAGGTTGTTATTGTCGTGCTACCACTCACTGTGCTACCACCACATATCACAACTTTGTTATCACTACTAACACTGTTATTACAAATGTTTGCACTACTTGAAGAATTTTGTAAATTATTATTGGACGACGACGTTGTAGACACAGAACTGGCTAATGATGTAGCAGCCGCAGATGATGTTGTTGTTAATGACGCTGTTGTTACCGATGACGACAACGTGGACGTCAAGGTCGAGGAATTCAATAGAATTTTGTTGCTAATACTACTGCTATTACTACTGTTATTTTTACACTGTGATTGTGTTGTAGTTCTATTTGTATCACTTTTATCAGCACCAATACCACCACTATCACCAGCCAATGCAGCAGATGACGATGTTGAGGACGGTGATGACAATGATGAGGAATTCGGAGAGGATGATGTACCAGCTGCCATTGATGACGATATAACGCTACCAACATTACCACTACCACCAGCAGCACTGCCTCCTATGGATGACGAAGAAATCGTTGGTATTGTTGTTGAACCCGTTGTAAATGGCGTTGGCATTGATGGAGGTTGTAATGCGGAGGCGGATGATAGCGTGGCCATGTTTATATTAGCTGCGAGATTTTCCTTAGAATCTTCGGCCTTAATTGCTGTTGGTCCAATGATGGATGTGCTATTAACACCACCTGAACTAGATGTACTTTTACTGCTCTTCAGACAGTCCATATCAGCATCGATGTCCATTTTTTCAATGTCATCTGGAAATATAAAACAGATACGATTACATTTATTTCCTTTCATTTCAGTAAAACATATCAAAGAAAAGGTTTTTAAGCTACGGAGTTGGTATTGTAGTATAGGGATTGAAAACCTACTCTATATCATCCTGGAGAAAGCATCACCATAGCCTTCTACGAAACCGACAGCAAATCTCACATACAAATAATAGTGGTTAGGTTAGGTTAAAGTGGCTGCAGATACAGAATCCGCACACTTAGGCCAAAAGAAAAGGCCCATTGTGATACCACATGAATCTAGAGAATTACTTCTTACTAGTCCAACCATTTTGAGCTTTTTATAAAGCGAAGAAGATATTTGATATCCTTATTAGCTACTTCACTGGGATTATCATAAAAGTACTCTCCCAGATGAAGTTTGCGTCTTAGTGAAAAAGCAGGGCATGTGCAGAGAAGTTGAGGGATTGTTTCCTCTTGTTCCTCGTCCATACAGCTCTGAGCTCCTGCAGAAGTCATTTGAGGCTACACCAAGTCGTATTGCGTGCCTTCCTATAAGACAGTGTCCCGTAAGGACACCTATTACGGAGCTAGTATGAAATCTGCTTTGAGATAACAAGTCCTTAGAGCGCTTTAGGTCAAGTGACGGAAATATGAGCTTTGTGGCAGCGCACGTAGGTAAATTGTACCACCTAAACCTTGTTATCGTAACGGCTGTTTCTTTTAGCAAAAGTTTGCATGTAGCTATCGGTATACCTATCTTTTCCCTTTCAGGTGAGATGAGTATGACGGTTCAATTTTTAGCGAGTTCATCGGCTCTTACTTAACCATGGTAAAAGTGGTTTTCTTATCTAAAATTCGTAAAAGAGGGCATGAATCTGCTAAAGATTACAGACCTATAAATCATACATCCTATCTACTCAAAACCCTGGAGAGAATCGTTGAACTGAGAGACTGCCCTTCATGAGGTAGTGAGAACGATAGAAAAAACGATCAATTTCAAGGAATATAATTAGCTACCTTCTAAGACGTGGAAGGAGCTTTCAATAACGTCCAAACTGAATCCATCGCAAAATCACTTGCAGACTCTGATGTTGAGGACTACCTCAAAAGGTTTATAATATCCATGCTAAGTAATAGGAGGATTCAATCAAAGTTAGGATATTTATTGCGTACCAAATATGCCAGCAGAGGAACACCCCAAGCCTGTGTCCTCTTTTATGGCTTCTGGTCATGAACAACATTCTTGTGAAACTCGAGCGTAGTGGAGTGAAAGCGGTTGCATACGCCGATGATTTGGTCATTCTAGTTTTAGGAAGATTTCCAAGCGTGATTAGCGAAATCTCTTATACGGCTTTGAAGAAAGTAAACAGGCCGCGAGATGTGGACTAGATGTTAACAACAACAAAACCGAGTTGATGCTTTTCACCACCAAAATCAAAGTACCACCCTTCACTCTACCTCGGTTAAACGATCAATCATTAACACTGTCTTCCAGTGCCAAATATCTAAGCGTAATATTAGACACCAAATTAACCTGGATTAACATCGAAGAACGGGTATTTAGTCAAAAATGATAAAATGGACATACACAGCGGTTGTAAGATCGATACTTGTTTATGGTTCCATTGTTTGGTGGACTGCTCTCAGCAAAGCTTACATAGCAAACAAGCTTACAAAAGTGCAGAGAAATTCTTGCGTAGGGATATCTGGGGCAATCAGCTCCTGTCTAACGGATGAACTTAACGTCATCCTGGACCTACTTCCGATTGACCTCTTTATTAAATATGTGTTCTGCAGTATCTTGAGTATCAAAGAAATAGGCTGCTGGAAAACCAGATCCTACGTGATCTTCCTAACTACAACCACCGAATACTGCACCCCTACCCTAAACACCTCAAAGAAGTTTAGAGTCTTGTTCCCGTCAAGAATCGACTGGGAGGAAGGCGATGTGACGAAAGACTTCGACACAACTATCTTTACGGATGGTTCGAAAATAGAATGCAAAGTTGGTACGGTGTCTTCTGTGGATCTCTTAATATTTCAAAATCCTAGACTTCCCGGTTTTGCCAGTGTATTCCAGGCAGAATTGTTAGCGATAAGGGAAGCTATACTAACAGACAGTCGGGGAGCTATTAAAGCCATTGATTCAGCTTTATCATCCTCTACAGTGGTCCAGCATTGCAGAGAGGCCTTTAAGGAACTTGATATGAGCTCACTGGCAGTGAGAGTATATGCTCCTCTGGGAGCTGTGAAGTGTTTTATTCTGACCAAATACACATCAGAAGCAAATCTTAGGTAGAATAGTTTAACGAGTTGCGTTATATCTAGGAAAATCTGTCACGCCTATAACAAACCAAAATCAATCAATTTAATTTCCAAACCAAGGCATGACATAACCAGGATCGTCGCTATCAGAACAGGACAGCCATTTCTACCTACCTACATAATGTACATCATTGACGTCGAAACAGCTGACTGGGCTAGTAATTAAAAAAAAAATCGTTAAATGCTCACCATCATCACGTTCATCATCACTTAATGGCTGACGCGTTGAAAAGAACAAATCAGGCACAAATTGCCTCAAAATATGTTTGATCTTCGCTTTTTCTTGCTTTTGTATTCCAGTTTGCCGTTTAACATGATGAATAAGCAGATTAGCTGCATCATCCAATATGGTTTTATCCTTATACGGTAAGATTAAATGTGGGCCACCTAAAGGCTCCGAACATTCTTCATCTTGATCATGGCGCTAGAAAAAAAAAAAAATACTTTAATAAATAAAATCACACATAACTTTGACATTAAAATTTTACCTCATCGTAAAGGGTCTCGATTTCGTTAAAGAGGCTCTTCGATCGCAATGCCTTAGTGTCGTTTGGCTTAAAATTAATTGCCTGATGATCTAAAGATTTCAAATAGAACTTTTCGTTTTGTTCCCGCCATTGTTTGTTAAAGTTCTGTAAGAAAAGTCAGGAATTTAATCATCTTTACAACATTTAATGGTTAATGAAGAAAAACAAACCTTTTGTGCCTCACGCCATTCTTCTTCTTTGACTTTGAGACGTTTCAGAACTATTGGAACTGCAACACCGGGATTCTTTTTCAGCCCTTGAATAATCTCTCCTGCTTTATCGCCATAGATCCTATGAATAGCTCGTTGATGTATTGTTTGTGAGCTTCCACCTAAATAATCATCTAGATGATATCTTTGCACATCCTCCTGAGTCATACGAGATAATTTCTTTTGTACACCTTCCAGCACTCGTATTGTTGCACTATTTGTCTCAATGACAACGTCTAATTCGAAGCGTTCATCTTCAGTTCTGTGGATATTTCTTTTGATTTAGAATTTTGTATAGGAAAAATTAATTAACAAAAAAAGCAAAAGAAAAAAAAGAGTATTTTGTGTTGGATAAGGGGGGGGGGGATGAGACTCAGGGTTGTAAACAAATTGTTTCATGTTCATGCGAGTTGATGATAAGAGCAATGAAAAATTAAAGATGAAAAGGATTTTGTTTCGTAAATAACAACAACCCACCTATAAATTATTTCCTCAAACTGTGTCTTTCGTGATGTTACGAAAGTAGAGTCCTCACTTGCCCATGTTGGAAACGACACCCAAGTATCATTGAGTACTTCTTTGCATAGTGGCGTTCTACCTGAGCACTTCTTTGGGATGGTTGATTTCGGTAGGGCACAATAACTTGCACCTAATCGTTTACAAGAAGTTAAATCGATTTCTTGAGCTAGCTCTCCACCTTGATTTCGATCTTGACGCTGTGCCGCTTGTATGGGAATGCCTTCGGGCACACATGGTGGACCCAAAAAGTCTTGGAACCATCTATGTAATTCGGGGAATTTACTCAAAAACGGCGAAACCAAATTGAGCAATTCAGTCTTTGAAACAATCTCTTGGTTGAATAGCGTCAGACAGCGCAAGAAATTTTCATAAACTTCGGGGCTGCGTAGTGCTTTACGTACTTTGTCAAAAAATGCACCTTCCTCCAAAGAACCATATCGAAATGCTTCAGAATATGTTATGTCACGTGATATTGGCTTATGCCGTTTAGCTGGTGGTGCACCACTCTCATCTAAATTAGGACCGCCAATTCGTCGTGATGTTATGTGACCACCACCACTTCCCACAACGGGCATGGCACTGAAACTAGGCGATTTCTTTGTTTGCGAGGAGGAATTATATTTTGGATTATGATGGTTACGTTCTTTTTCATTTCTCGGTGGCGGATGAGCATGATGGTAATCCTTTTCGTACACCAATTCACGTTCCATTCGTGAAAGATTATTACTTTGTGAGTTATTATAATTCTTTAATGCTGATGGAATGCTATTTTGTCCAGAATTACCACCACCCGTAACTGTCAATGGCATTCCAGTAAGGTTTGTCCCCAAACCTGTCGCAGCCATATTACCACTAACATTACCAGTTATAGCGGCTGACATTACTTTCTTGTGATCGTTGTGCGCCTTATTCATGTATTGTGCTGTTTGATGACTAGTCGCATCCGGCAGGAATTGACCAAATTCTCGCAGCAAATCTTCATTTTGATCGAAGAGCATTGCAACTTGTGTATAGACTTCGGCTTCGGTTAAGGTTTTACCTTGTTGTTGTATGTTTCCTTCTTTTTGCACTTTTTGTTCCTTTTGATATGTGTGTAGGATTTCAAGGAAACGCTTGTACTTTTCGGGTTGATTTTGGAAGCGATTCTATAGAAAAATGATATAAAGTTAATAAATATGTAATATTAAGTGTATAATCGGGAAGAACTGCAACCCACCTTTATTTTATTAACATAGGTAATGGCATGATTGAATTCCACCGGCTGGTTCTGTTGGCCGCTTGTTTCACCCATCAAAATAGATTGGTGTGCCTGGGAGATTTGGTGCAAATTATGACCTTGCGGACTGAGCTCACTCAGTGAATTCGGTGTTGGTGGGCCAGGCAATATATTATTACTGGACTGTGAAAGTGTTCTTTCCCGATCGCGCGAATAGTTTTGTGGCACTTGGACCGTAGATGTCGGTTGAATAGTTGATGACAAAGAGGATGAAGCTGCCGTTGCGGCTGATTGTTGGGGCGGTGGTAGTGTATGAATTGTCGGTGGTGTTCCAGCCGATGCGGCACTCACTGCAGATGGGTGTGTTATTAAGTTGACAGGTCCAATTGTTTGAATTTTGTGTACTGTAGCTGAGCTTTGGATATTACTTTTATGAGCTGGACTTGATATCGGTGCTAAACACACCGAGGGACCGGGAATTCCACCAACAGCTGACGCATTACCCGGAGTCGATGGCATCGAAACAAATGGTACCGAAATACCTTGATCGTCAGAACGGATTTCAATTTTATAACCAGGAGGAAGGAACATATTAAAGCCGTAAATTAGTTCCGTATGCCCTTTGAAGAGATTAGAAACTCGTTGAATGACTCCCGGTGTATCAATACAATGCGATTTAAATTCCTTCATAATATCTAGAAAATTGTTATAGATTTGCGGTTGGTCAGCATATTGGAATTTAACTTGATCTAGATAGCTGAGAGCGTCTTCGACTTTTAGACGAGCAGGAGCACCAGGTCCCGGTTGTGGAATCGAATTTCCACCAGTGCTATCTGCAACAGCTACCATTTGTGCCTGCACATTACCAACCATCGCACCACTACCACTTCCAACACCACTACTTGAACCACCTGTGCCGCTTCTTTGACGTATTGAATTAGATGTTGTATTTATGTTTGTATTAGATACATGAGCAGCCACAGATGCTACCACATCTGGCCCTAAGGTCTGTGTTTTCAAACCACCAGGTATTGGAGCAACATTATAAGCTAAAACAATACATAAAACCAGAATTAGATAAATTCATTGAAATTGAAGACATTAAATAACTTACAAGTCGAATACTGTACAGTTTGTGATTGTACACCGCCACCAGTGCCGGGTACAACATTTGGACCGTTATCTGGTACATTGGCTGTTTTAAGGACACCAGCTGTTGTTGCTGCTGGAAGATATTGAATTGTTTGACCACTACCATGTTGAGTTGTTAGAATTCGATGGTGACCGGGGTTTGCGTTCGCACTGCTTCCTCCTCCGCTAACTCCCACTCCTCCTCCACTAACACCACCACCACCGCCGCCTCCTCCGCCACCCGGACCACCCCCTCCTCCGCCCGCACTTGGCCTTTGGCCATATTGAACTTCTTCGACTCTCGTTCGTTTCATCATTCCCATAAAACTTTTTTTTTTAATTTCAATAAAGTTTAAGGGCTGAAGGAGTTTAAATTCTTTTCTTTTTTGCTGTTTATTTGATTATTTTGTTGCTGCTATTAACGCAAAGATTTGCTTCCTTATATTTTTTGTGTTTCTTTTCGAATATTCAGATTCAAAGAAAGGTTCTTTTAGTTGTGTTTGATAAACTTGTTATTCAAATTTCAAAGCTTTTGTGCATGAAAATACGTAAATGTATATCAACTCGTGTAGTAGATAGATCACATTAGTGACTGTTTAATGTGTATTTTTCGCCGAAAGTGCTTTTTGATATAATCAATTTTATGTTGAATCATTAGAGACGGCATTAGTATATGTATCTGAAATAAAAATATTTATGTCTATTATTATCATTGTAAGATTGATTTGAGCGTACAGTGCTTTAAAAAGAGAAATTCTGTTAAATAATTTAGCAATACATATTCACCCCTATTAATAAGAACAAAATAACCATAACACAACCCGACCTAGAAGAAGTGAAAACCGCAATAGCACGGCTGAAATCCAACAAAGCCGCTGGAGCAGATGGTCTAGCTGCTGAGCTGTTCAAAGCAGCAGGCGACGAGCTAGATAAGAGCATGCACCAAATCATCTGTAAGATATGGTCAGAGGAATGCATGCCCGATGAATGGAACCTCAGCATTGTTTGCCCGATCCTGAAAAAGGGAGATTCTCTAAACTGCGCCAACTACAGAGGAATCAGTCTACTTAAAATCGTCTACAAGATCCTCTCTACCGTCATATGTGAACATCTGAAGCCTTTCGACAACAATCTGTTTGGTCCTTTTCAATGTGGCTTCAGGCTAGGAAAGTCAACCATCGACCAAATTTGCACGTTGCGGCAGATCCCGCAAGGAAGGCAAATATTGATGAGAGTGAAAAAGGCTACTTATTACTTGTAAAAAGGCCATAGGCTCAAAATGGGGCTTCTCCCCAAAAATTACCCACTGGCTATACACTTCGGTAATCAGACCGGTACTCATTTATGGAGTTTTCGTATGGTGAACCACACTGGACAAGATGGTAAATCTAAATAAACTTATCAAAGTCCAGCGATATATGCATAACAGCAGCCTTGGAAATGCTTTTAAACCTAATACCTCCTGACATCTTCTCCAACATGGTGGCAGCTAACTCATGCGTAAGGCTCAGAGACACCTCTCTTTGCATCAGTAACAACACTGGTCATACTACTATCTTAGACAACTTCAGATCTATCCCAGATCGCTTAGACTATACCAAACCAAAAATGGTATTCGATAATAGCTTCCAAGTTTCAATCCCTTCAAGATCTTCTTGGGAAGAAGAGAGACCCCTGGAAGACAATAAGGTACACTTCTATACAGACGAATACGGCGTTGGAAGTGGTAACTATTCGAAACAACTGAATCTCATTCTATTATATAGACGTTCCAATCAATGAACTGTGTTCCAGGCAGAAGTAATGACGATTAAAGAGACACTATCCTGGCTCAAAGAAAACGTTATATCTTGCAAGGATATACATATCTTCTCGGACAGCCAAGCCGCTCTCAAATCTCTCGCGTCTGTCTCCACAAACTTTCAAATAGTCGATGACTGTCGATCATCTCTGAATGAGATGACTGAACAGTTTAACATTCATCTCATTTGGGTGCCGGGCCACAGAGACATCCCGAGAAATTGCAAAGCCGATGAGCTCGCCAAAAACGGAACACTTTTGCCAACTGTTAGACAAAGACATAATATAGGAACACCACTTGCTACATGCAAATAATATTTTCGTCATTATTTGAGTATCACAAACATTTTGTCAGCTTCCTTCTACATTCTCTTAAAAAAATGTTTTTCATGTGCGTAAAAAAATAGGAACAATTTTTCTAAACAAACGCCCAATTCAATCAAAAGTGTTAGTTCAATCCAATATAGGGAACATTTTACAAAACAAAGAAACCAATAGCTTCCTACAAAAAAAAAAAAAAACCTTTCACTCTTCGGACCAAAACTGAGTTGTACAGGCAGGAGGGAAACCTTGCAATTTTAGCGTACAAATCTTCATCAACCAACAACCACCCACACCGGGTCAGGCAAATAAGGTGTTCTATAACTGGTTATGTAACTTCAAGATGCGCATGATCTCTTTTAGAAATGCATCGGGCGGGCAAACACTAACGTTCTTTTCCCACTCAACGAATCATCCTTTGTTAGAAAATTAAGCCTGAAGGATAGAGTGCAAGCGGGGAGGGGGATAGGGGAGGGGGGGTCCAAGGAAGAAGCACATACAAAAGTTTTGAACATTTAGATGGAAAAGCGGGATTACATATTCAAATGTAGATATACACACAAATGCACTTTAAAACCGTCATACATGCATAAATAAGTGCATACACATATGGAAGTTATATTTGTGGGTATGTTTGAGCGATGATATAAATGTAGAAGAGACGAATAAGATTTTTCTCACATTTGTTGCACGTATAAAAATATGAACGACAAAAACATGTACACATTCTTTCCACCGGTCGGTCACAAAAATTATGGTCAAAATGCGCTGCTGCACAAATTCTGCAATCTGCATGAATTTATCTACCCATGGGAGACGATGTATGTACATACAGAACTTTTCAATGGTTCAATAAATCTACACAACAACGAAAAAGTTTATTATTAACTATTTTACTTTATTAGAATTGAAAACATTAAAAAAAATCCTATGATCGTTCAGATGTCGATTTCTCTAAAAATGGAACTCGCGCCTTCGCTTAAAATTACAGTTTTTCTTTTCCCTTAAAAGCGCTCTCTAATGTGTTTTGTTACAAATTTGAGGTATTTTATGTATTGCGCTCTCTTTCATTTCGTTGAGATGACCGGAACAATGCGACAGGCATAGGAGGGCTAAGTTAATGCAAATTGCATTAAGGGAAGTAAAATCATATGGAAAACTAAATGAACATAATGAACTGGATGAATTTGAATCAATTTTTATATTTATTTGATAAATTTCACCTTAATTATTGGTTATATTTCTTGTGGCAAGACTCGAAGGGTAGACATGTGCATTCAAGAGGACACAAGCGTCCACAGAAAACTCTGTCTATCAACTCCTACTCTCCACCTCCCCGTGGTGAACATCTGGTGCCCTGTACGTTCAACCGAAGATTGGGTTCCAATCCCAGAGGGAAGTTGTTGGCGGCAGCAAAGAGAGAGAGGGGGAGGAGGTATGCGTCGCCTAAGGCATGGCTCCTTTTCAACAGGCGGCAGCGGAAGAACTCCCAAGATGGAATCAACGGTGGCGTCTACAGTTCCAGTCAGGATGAACTACTATAGGGAGCGGTTTGGCCAGCTCTTAGCCTTAGATTTAAACTAAAGACCTGGCCCTCCAGGTCGGGGGTCATGCGTCGGGGTGACTGCCCGGCCACATAAAGAAAACATGGTGCCGAAACACCAACAAGCCTCGGATACGGACGGAAATAATGATGACGACCCACGCAAACGATTTCAGGACAACCAATTTCGGTTTTGCACTTGGAATGTTAGGTTCCTTTACAGACCACTTGCAGCCGAACAACTAACGGAAGCCCTTGACTGCTATAAATCAGATACAACTGCCATCCAAGAAATGCGATGGGATGGTCCGGGCCTACCTAAAATGAACAACTGCGATATTTACTACGGCGACTGCTAAAAATAAAAATAAATAGAGTGGCGCGACAGCTCTTGAAGAGCCAAGGCCTAAGTGGCTTACTCTCATCAACAATTCTCTAGGTGCGTGTGAAGAATTGAGGGGACCTACAATTTTACGCCGATTCCGAACGGCAAAGTTGAGAAGCACTTTTTCATGACAGATGATACTCCTGGAAGTTTTGTCAGTTCTTCGCAAGAGGCAGTGTCCGTGAAAGATGAAATAAAAACTTTGGGCCCGAGTAGGATTCGAACCCACGACGTTCGGCTTAGCAGCCAACGCACCTAACCACTAAGCTACGGACACTACTGCGACTGCTACCGGGAACAAAATCAGCGTCTATTTGGATGTGGATTTGTAGTTGGGACTGGACTCAGAAGGAAGGTCTTGATTTTCAACTCAGTGAATGAGCGCATCACGACAATCCGTATCAAAGCTAAATTCACCAACCCACCTCAGCCTCATCTGCGTTCACGCCCCTACATGCAAACATCGTAGTGGAACCGCAGTCAGTGCTGAGGATATAGAAAGACCACTTATCCAAGCTGTATAATGGTGGTGACGAACAAAACTCCGTCAGCAATACAGAACCATTCAATTTGGGTGCAGAAGGCCAACAATTCCACCTACCCGGCATGTTATACTTAAGTAGAACAAAGCCGCTGGAGCAGACGGCCTAGCCGCCGAACTGTACAAGCAGCCTGAGATGATTTGGTTAGGAGCATGCACTAGCTCATGTGAAAAATTTAGTCTGAGGAAAGCATGCCTGATGAATGGAACCTCAACGTCGTATGCCCGATCCTCAAAAAAGGAGGTCCCTGAACTGCTACGACTACAGAGGTATAAGTCTCCTTTACATCACCTATAAAATCTTGTCTGCCGTGCTGTGTGAACGTTTGAAGCCCTTCGTCCAACCTCATAGGTCCTTATCAGTGTTGCTTCAGACCCGAAAAGTCCACCATCGATCAAATATTCACCCTACGGCAGATTTTGGAGAAGACCCAGGAACTTCAAATCGATACCTACCACCTTTTCATCGATTTCAAGGCCGTGAATGACAGCGTCTATAGAGACCAATTATATAGAGCAATGTCTAGTTTTGGCATCCCAGAAAAACTCATCCGTCTGTGTAAGATGACAATGGAAAATTCGCGCTGTTCCATCATGGTCGGAAAAAACCTAACGGACGCTTTTGATGTCAAAAAAGGTTTTAGACAAGGCGATGCGTTGTCATGCGATTTTTTTAACATCATTCTTGAAAAGATTGTCCAAAGCTCCAACGTCAACACCAGAGGCACAATATTTCAAAAGTCCGGCCAGTTACTAGGATACACAGATGACATTGACATAATTGGAAGAACACAGCGAGATGGTGGAGCGTTTGTGAGTGTTGAGATGGAAGCCAGGAAGACGGGTCTAGCGGTTAATGAGGGTAAGACCAAGTAAATGTCAACAAGAAAGGACAACCAACGTCGACGTCTTGGAGCAAATGTCAACATAGACAGATTTAACTTCGAGGTGAAGGACTTTGTCTACCTGGGAGACAGCTAGCTAGGGACCGAACTGGCTGGAGGAGTTTATTGGATGAGGCCCTGGTCCGACCTGAAATGTAGCGCCACCATAAGTAAGTAAGCAAGTATTTTTAATTAATTAAATATAATCGAAAAATCGAAAAATGATAAAATGCATTTTAACATCCGTATATTTTCATTTTCAAATTCAGGATCCCTTAAAGGAAAGTAGAGCCAAAAATATTTGCAATTCTTAAGAATTCCGTCGCTGTACACAATAAAGATACCCAAACTATCTAGACATTTTGCTGGTTGAACGTTAAACGTTTACAATATTGCAAACCGCGAAAATTATATTGTCAGTTCTGTACCATACATTTTTTTTCCATAATATAACGCTATGACGTAATATCAATGTGAGTATTCTGTGTTTACGTCCCCATTTCTACTATTTTGTTATCACCGTTTTAAATGATTTGTTTTATTTGTTTTTTTTTTTGCTTATTTATGGGTTAAAACGTAAAAATAATTTAATCCAAAGGAATTTTAATCATCGAAGGTAACTTATGTTGTTTTGGGTTTGTAAACATATTTTGTAAATAATTTCCCGTTTGAACTAATAAAAATATTGCAACTTTTAATTATTCGATTTTCAAATATTAAAGGTAAGAACAAGAAGATTAAAATAACATGGACAAGCGGGTACACTTTAAGTCTAGGCTTTTTTTTTTTTTTTTTTTTTTTTGTTTTAAGGAAAACAACTCAAAAACTCCCTCCTATGAGATGGTTGGTGGGAGACAAAAACACTAGCGCGCAATCGCTTATTTTTTTTTTTTATGAAAGTATGAGTAAGTAAGGCTAAACACATCTACACAGGTAAATCTCACGACTACAAACACAAAAACGAACTGAAAGATACAGAAGTGAAATCATATGTATCTGTGAATTCACTTCAGCGATGTGTTCTTTTACAACAATGTGTACATAATATTAAGAAATTAACAAAAAAAAAAAAAAACACGATAAAACTTGTTTAAAATTAAGAATATTTTGGAAATTTTTAAGAAAATATATTTGTTATCGTTGTAAGGATTTTAAATTAAATTTCAACAAGTTTATCGGCAACTCTACTGGTCTGTTCTTATTTCACACCTTTTCTGCGTGCTTTAATTAACTAAATTCATACTTAATTTAAAGATAAAACGAAACTATTACACTCAATTCACGAATGTTAACAACATATTCAAAGAGAAGGAGGTGAAGGTAGCAATGACGAAGACGACGTCGATGAAAGCAAATAATAATAGCACCGTTGGCTGCCACCTTCATAATCGAATGCTACGAACCTATACAGTAAGCTTGATAAGATACATGCTATGCATGTAGGTTATTTTCCAAGTTTTCGAGAGAAAAAAAAATGTTCACTATTTAAGAATTTGGACGATACACAATATTATCATATATCGCCGAAATAAAATACAGCACGAAAGCAAAACGAGAACCTGAAATTCCTTTTTTCCGGATAATTTGTCAACCATTTTGTTCGTGAGACAAGAAAAACAATCTATTTATAAATACAATACGAAACAAATAAGCAAAACGAATCAGAAACAAAATAAAGTAAAGGTAGTGAAGGAAAAAAATCAAATAATAATTATAACCACAATTACAAATAGTGACCTAACCTAAAAAAAAAAAAAAAAAGAAAAAAAACTACGTATGTACTTATATCTAGCTAGACAAGCAGGATTAACGGATTTTTTTCTTTTTAAAGATTTTCTTTTTGTTACAAATTTAATTTTTGCTATTCACCTTCTCATAGAAGTTTATCTGTACAGTCAGAACATTTTTGATATCACACTTCAATGTACAGTAATAACACTGCTTAGTTGAACTAAAATTCACAACGTTGGCACATGAATAATATATTTTTGTTTTTGTTTTTCACTCAAGTATGTATAATAATTAATTGGTTTTATCAACTTTCTTCAGCACTTCGTTTGGAAAATATACGTTTTCAGATGTTATTGCACTCGGGAGTCGGGACAGCAGCAAAATCAATCGAACGAACGATGACGACAGCAATAATTTCGACAAAGTATGCACTTTTCATTCAATTTTTTTTTCTGCTTTTCAATATATCGCACGAAATCGAAAGGTTTTGTTTGTCGAATATATTTTATATTTTTTGTATTGTTTAAAAAATTTAATTTTTTTCTTTAAATATTCGTAAAACGTTTTAGCTGCTTTTGATAGTGACGCGGTAGCAGCAGTTCCTCGGCTCTCGACATTTCGATCGACAATATTCCAAATAATTCTTCCAGATAGATAATAGATACATTTTTACATCTATATAAGTGTATGGCAATGTTTTTTGGTTGTTTTAACACCGTCAAAGTATGTGTATGGTATTCATGTTTTTAGGGGTAAAATATCATCGAGATCGACACGGTATCAAAGGCCGAAGCAACAACAAACCCTCTCAAAGTTGTGGTAGATATTATAGTGGTATGTTGAGAGGAGAAATTGTATTGTAGATAGATATATCTCGTTTTTCAACTTGAAGTCTTTTTTTAATACACAGAACAGCTAGCTCTGTCAAAGCAAAAGGTATTTTTCAATTCATTTATTGCTTGCACTATACTGTTTAGTTTTACAATACGGAGACGGACTACGCTCTCCACGACGACGTATGTATGAATGTATATAAGATACTACAGTAATGTATGTGAGGTATTGCGAGCATTTTGAGTTGAGGTGCTTTTGTTGGTGTGTGTTAGTAAGGCGAGTGTTGGTTATATACATAAATGCGCAAAAGTATCTTAAAAATTATTTTCTATCTCTTGAAGAGAAATTTAAAAACCGGATTCTTTAATACTCTTCAATACAAACATCAAATAAATAAACATAGAGTTGCCATTTGTGTTTATGACTACACAATCATAACAATTGTTGAACGCTATCGAAGCTATAGCTTATATCTGTTCTTTTTCTAACCATGATAAACTGTGGTGGTTGTAGAAATAAGTTTGAGTTCGGAGGTCTGAGCACAGAGTCTTCAGAGCTTGCTGAACAGACTCTGAACAAAGTTAATTCTGATCATTTTCTGAACGTTCTGATGTAATTTTGGAATACAATTGTATTTGAACAACGATAACAACTTAGAGGTGCTTCCACCAATGGCTTTTTCCGTCAATTCCTTCATTTGGCTGGAGTTATATCTATTTCACGGGTGCCAAGCCGATCGTCAGACTCCTTTATTAATGGTGCTGTCCAGTTCTTTTTCATTTTAATCGAAAAACTTTTTTAGTTCACATTTGGGATTTGAACCTAGGACCAGCTAGTTGGAAAGCCAATACACTAGGCACTGCGCTAACTCCACTGATGTTTTGGTTTCCCATTGCATACTTTTTATTGTTTATCAATTGCTATGAATAGACATGCATTTTTACAAACTCCTCAAAGTATGCTATCTTGTTCCGCTTTCATTTTTTCTAATTTCCTATCTTTGTGTCACAACGGTTTTGTTGTATGCACAAAGGGTTAGATTATTCAATGTTTTTCGACACTAGTCAGTTCATTTTGTTATATTTGTGTTTGTGTTATTTAAAAAGTCTGCAATGGGAAATCAAAACATTAGTGGAGTTGTTAGCGCAGTGAGTAGTGCATTGGCTTCCCAACTAGGACTTTGTCTACCTGCGATCCGCTACCAACTCAGACAACAACACCAGCGCTGTAATCAAACGCAGAATAACTCTTGCCAATCGCTGCTACTTTGGACTTAGGAGGCAATTGAGTAGTAAAGTCCTCTCCTGAGGAACTAAAGTGACACTCTACAAAAATCTCATCATCCCGGTCCTCATGTATGGTGCAGAAACATGGACCATGACAACATATGATGAAATCGCTTTGGGCTGCTTTGAGAGAAAAATTCTTAGAGTTATTTTTGGTCCTGTCTGCGTTAATGGAGAATGGAGACGAAGATTCAACCAAGAACTGTACGAGCTGTACAGCGACACTTACCTAGCCAGAAAAGTTAAGGTCCAACGACTTAATGGTTGGGACATGTTGAGCGAATGGAAAGTAATGCTACGGGTCGTAGAGTCTTCGAATCCAACCCGGAAGGACGTCGCAGAAGAGGAAGACCGCAACTCAGTTGGAGTACATAGTTGGTAGAGGACCTGAACCAACTTGGCATGCGAAACTGGAAACAGTTAGCTAGGGACCGAGCTATTTTAGGTTAGGTTGTAGTGGCTGTCCTGATGTCATTGACTCACTTAGACCTCAAGGGTCCAATGTGATACCACTAATGAGGTTACTCATGGGAGAGTAATGAACTTAAACCAGTTCACTGGTATTATCGAAGAAGGGATTACCGAGATAGTTACCCCTTCTATTGGAGAGTGCCGGAAATGTACACAGAAGGTGTTGGATTGTTTCCTCCTGCTCCTGTCCATGCAGCTTCTACAGAAGTCTTTTGCGTAGATCCCAAGCCTCAAGGCATGTCTGCCTATGAGGCAGTGTCCAGTTATGACTCCAGTTGTAGAGCTTATATTTTATCTGCTCAGGGAAATCAGGCATTTTGACCGTTTCAGGTCTATGTTTGGCCATATTTGTTTGGTTGCTAGGCAGGTACCCTGTGACCATCTAGCATTTGCTGATTCTAGACCATATTGTTTGAGAAGCTGGAGCTAGCTGGAAAAGTTTGTTGGGTGAGGCCATGGTCCGACCTGGACTGTAGCGCCAACATAAGTTAGTAAGTAAGTATACAGAGCGAAAATCGGTTTATAACTATGTGGCCTCATCCTAGTGATTGGCAGTGTACATACCTATTTAAGAACATGCATTTTTGCTAAGCAAACAAACTATACAAATCAGAAATTTTAAACTTATTCAAAACAAATCCGTACCGTTGGCATTGAACAGGAACACTTAAAAAAAATAAACTTTGTCCCTTTCTATAAATTTGGTTCGCAATTCTACCAGTCCTACTCATATTTGTTTTCGTGTGTTATGATTGTTACACAGCGCAGGTGCAGTAACAAACACAAAAATAAAAAAACTACGTACCAATGACATAGATGGACCGAAGAAAACCGCCAAGAAAATATTTACTCGATAATTGAAACACAAGAGACACTACATTTTCAACTAAAAATAAAAAAAAACTAATATGCAAAAAAAGAAAACAAACAAAAAATAAGACAAACGAAGAAATAAAATCTGTAATTCTGCAATGAAAAAAACTAAAAACTACAGAACCGAAAAAAATGAAACATTATCAACAACTGTACTATATTTTGGTTCCTTTCTTTATCTGAGAGATTTGCATTTTTAAAATGCGCATGTCAAAATCTTCCTGATAGTTTGGTAAAAAAAAAAAAAAAAACAGAAATAAACAACCAGCCGGAATATGCGTAGATATAATAGTGTGTGAGTGTTGCGAAAATACCTGCAGCAAACTCAAGTTCTGTACAGGTACCCTTTTTTTGAACAAATTTAATTTCAGTGTTTCATATTTGACAAAAGCTATCCATATTCCGGTTGTGTTTTACCCACATGACACTTTACGCAAGACCCAAATTTTTTTTTTTGCAAATGAACCATCTCTTTTCAAAAATCGATGAAACTTCTGTACAAAATCGCAAAATAATCAAAAAGAAAATACATGCAATTAATTTACAATTAAAATGAAAATTATTGAAATACTAATGATTTAAGCCAAGTGCAAGATGTTAAGAGACATCAATCTTTGCTCCCGTTTGGTAGAACACACAAAAACATGACCTAACACACAGTCAATAACCCAGAAGAGCTCTGGAAACAACATGAGACAATCAGGCCATCCACCCTCCCTTTTACATGGTTAATATTATCGTTTGAACCACCTTACAAACGCGGCGCAGCAGGTACACAAACCGACGCACGTTGTCTGGGCCTTTTCCTATTTTAAACAAAACGCAATTAAATATTGTATTGAGTGTTTGTTTATAAAACTATCAAAAATGTTACATAATATCAGAGTGAATTTATTTGCACACACAAATTTGCGCCAACATGGCACAAAAGCAACTCGGGACAGACAGCAAAATCAAAATGATATTAACATCAAATGAACTGGGTGGGGGTGTGTTAATTCGATAAAGAAGGAGAGCAGAGAAAAATGATGGAATACGAATAGTTACAAATACCAGTGTAAACAGAAAAATAATTTATACATTTTAATTGTTTGTGTATTTGTTTTTCTTTGAACAACCTTGGTTCAAATAAGAGATGTGCTGTTCAATTAATTATTTATTAAATTGTACTCCTTAAAATTAGAAATTAATAATAATTTTTGTTTGTCATTTGTTCTGTTTTGTTTTATAGTTTACGAAAAAAAAAAAAAAATCCAGAGCTTAACATATTTTATAGGAAATGGAATGTTGGAATTTTATTTTGTAGGAATGCCTTGATTTGTATGAATGAATAATTGTACTTATATTGTATTGTATTTGTTGACGAAAAGTTCTTGTACTATCGATAACTTAAGAAACAAATAAAATTTACCAACTTCTAAATTCGTGAGTATTTTCGAGAGATATCCTGAAAAAGTCTTGTTTGTGGAATTCAAGCCTAAAACCATAACATTTTCGCTAAAGTAATACTTGTGAAAGTAAGTAAAATTATAAATCGAACAAGAATACACTGCCAATCATTAGGATGAGGCCACATGTTTTTCAATCAATTTTTGCTCTGTATACTTACTAACTTACTTATGGATGCGCTACAGTCCAGGTCGGACCAGGGCCTCACTCAACAAACTTCTCCAGCCAGCTCGGTCCCTAGCTAGCTGTCTACAGTTTCGCACTCCAAGTTGGTTCGATCCTCTACAACCTGCGTGCTCCACCTATGTCGCTGTCTTCCTCTTCTACGACGTCCTTCCGGGTTGGATTCGAAGACTACAAGCCGGAGCATTGTTTTCCATTCGATCAACATGACCCAACCATCTAAGTCGTTGGACCTTATTTTTTCGGGCTAGGTCAGTGTCGCTGTACAGCTCTTACAGTTCTTGGTTGAATCTTCGTCTCCATTCACCATTAACGCAGACAGGACCAAAAATCACTCGAAGAATTTTTCTCCCAAAGCAGCCCAAAGCGATTTCATCAGATGTTGTCATGGTCCATGTTTCTGCACCATACATGAGGACCGGGATGATGAGATTTTTGTAGAGTGTCACTTTAGTTGCTCGGGAGAGGACTTTACTACTCAATTGCCTATTAAGTCCCATGAAGCAGTGATTGACAAGAGTGAATTGTCTGAGTTGATAGTGGATCCCAGGTAGACAATGTCCTCGGACTCTTGAAAGACCTCTGGTTTTGACGTTGGAGCATTGCACAATATTTTCAAGAATGATGTTGAAGAAATCGCATGACAACGCATCGCCTTGTCTTAAACCTTTTTTGACATCAAAAGCGTCCGTTAGGTTTTTTCCGACCATGATGGAACACAGTCAGTTTTCCATTGTCATCTTACGCAGACGGACGAGTTTTTCTGAGATGCCAAAACTAGACATTGGTTTGGTGGTAGATATCGCTTTGAAGTTCTTGGGTCTTCTCCAAGATCTGACGTAGGGTGAATATTTGGGTCTGAAACCACACTGATAAGGACCTATCAGGTCGTTGACGAAGGGCTTCAAACGTTCACACAGCACGGTAGACAAGATCTTATAGGCGATGTTAGGGAGACTTATACCTCTGTACTTGGAGCAGATCAGGAGATCTGTCATACGATGCAGAAGATCGGTCATACGATGCTGAAGCTCCATTCGTCGGGCATGCTTTCCTCCGACCAAATTTTGCAGATGAGCTGGTGCATGCTCCTAACCAAATCATCTCCAGCTGCTTTGTACAGTTCGGCAGCTAGCCCGTCTGCTTCGTCCGTGTCGGGTGGATTGAATTGTTGGCCTTCTGCAACCAAATGAATGGTTCTGTATTGCTGACGGAGTTTTGGTCGTCATCGGCATTATACAGCTTAGTAAAGTGGTTTTTCCATATCCTCAGCACTGACTGCGGTTCCACTACGATGTTCCCATGATGGTCTAAACAGGCTTCAGTTCGGGGCGTATAAGCCCTGGAGGTTTGTTTAACCTTTTTATAGAACTTTTGAACCTCGTTCCTGTTGTGACATCCCTCTATCTCCTCGATCGCGCGCTTCTCATGCTCCTTATTTTACTTTCTGAGAATCTAACGATTATAAACTACAAATTTCATGCATTAAACAAAAATTATGAGTTGATAACTTTCGATTTGTTTGAATGAACATAGTTTGTTGATGGGATTTGAGTTTTTAATTTAAGTGGTGTAAGCAATAAGCATTAGACAAACAGTGAAATTTGAAATTCTAAGGTAAGTTAAAATAAATGAATAGTGAAGATACATTCAAAAATATATCAAAGCATTCTTAGACGAAGGACTGATAAATTACATTAAATAACTAATAAAAACAGTAACAATATGGAAAGAAAACCAGAAACCACACCAAACTTTTTTGTGTTAGTGTAAAAAGATTCAGTAAACTAAAACGTCTGGTTTGTTATTCACCTCAAATACATAAGAAATGCGTTCAACTGAGTGATTTTCATGAGATCAGTCGACTTCGGGCCTTCAAACTAACAGCTCAACTCTTTCGGTTTCATTTATTTTTCTCTTGAACGGAAAATCTGATACGACAGAAATAACTTTGTGTGAAATTTAAATAAATATTTTGGTTTGATGTTAAAAAAGAAAAAAAAACTACTATTCTTTACCTAAGCGGAATGGAGAATCGAAGAGAAACAAGGAAGAAGAGAAGGTGGCGACTTTGATGTATTTAATTTTTTGTAACGTCATTCTTGTTTGTATGACGCCTTTCGAGGGATTCGGTCGGTGGACATAAAATCGCTTGAACAATTATTTAAATAAGAAATCTTCAGAAGCGCTATTAGGTCTACAATATTCTTCCAAATATCTATTCTCTGAGCAAGCAAGAAATACTCCTAGTTACACTTTGATTCGGTGGTGAAGATGTATGTACAAGAATACGATTGAAGTTTAGTTCATGAATCCCCCCGCTTTACTGCTGCCAAGTTGCGTACCAGACCATTCAGGTTATCTCGTTTTTGTGTTCTTCGATTTTGCGCGCCTAAACAGGATGGCGTTTACAAATATTGGTAAAAATCGGTCGCAACCTGATTTCCAAATTAACTCCACGACAACAAGAGAAAAGCGGGAATTTCGTATGAACGAAATGAACACGAAAAAAGATTTTCGATAAATCTTGCCGAACGGTTCAATAGTTTAACTCATGCGCAGCACGCAATTATGTATCTGACGTCGATTATCTGATCGAGGAAGAGAAAAAAAAAGGTGCAAAATAAACATAAGTTTTGTTGTTTTATTTTTGGGTGATCGCAATGAATATTATGGCTTTCGTGTTACGTTCCTCAAACACTGGTTTGATTTTGGATCATTACAAGGCTAATAAATAACAAATCATTGATTTTTCAAAACACACGTTAAAATATGAATGTACTTACAAATAAACAAATAAATAGTTTTTGCCTCTTGTATTAAATAAAATTAATCATTTTATTTTTCCTTTTTTTAATTTCATCTGATGGATCCATTTTAAAGCCCTATTTCCGTGTAGGACACAATTAGCGCTGAGTGCGCCGTTTTGATACCTCATGAGATTCTGAATTGATTTGGATGGGTTAGGAAGGATGTTTATTTACAATCGTACAATCCTATGCATAATGTAGTATTAATCTCTACACTCTACGGCCTAATGTCTCATAGTGCCATCTTGTTTAGCCAGTTTGTGTTATTGAGAAATGAGATCATGACTTTGAGCTTTGCTCAATAGCGTTGAAGAATTCTTTACCTAAGTGGAGTGCTCTTTTCCTAGCCAAGGCCGGGCAATGGCAGAGAAAGTGTGGGACCGTTTTTTTTTTCATCCTGGCCCTCACAGCTACGGCAGAAGGAGTTATGTGGTATACCAATTTTGCCGCATGGTCCCCTATAGGCCAATGCACTGTGCAGGTAGCAACAATCCTGGCTTTGTCATGCCTTGGTTTGGAAATTAAATTGATTGATTTTGGTTTGGCCAGATTTTCCTAGATATAACGCAACTCGTTAGACGATTCCACCTATGATTTGCTTCTGATGTGTATTTGGTCAGAATATAGCCCTTCACAACACCAAGGGGACGGGGAGCATAATACTCTCACTGCCAATGAGTTGTGAAGGGCTGATCCTTGCCTAGCTAGCTCATCTGCCCTTATGGCCTGGTATCCAGATTAGATTGACGCTCAAATCGAGTTCCTTGAGTGCCTCTTTGCATTGCTGGACCAGTTTAGAGGATGATAAAGCTGAATCAATGAATTTAATAGCTGCCTGACTGTCTGCTAGTATAGCTACATTTTGGTTCTGTCGGATATTTTTAAGGGCTAAAAAAGCTCCCCTTATCGCTAACAATTCTGCCTAGAATACACTGGCAAAATCATCTGCACCAACACCGCATTCCATCTACGAACCATCCATGAACAAAGTTGTGTCGAAGTCACATCGCCTTCCTCCCAGTCGATTATTGACGGGAGCAAGAATCTAAACTTCTTTGAGGTCTTAAGTTTAGAGATGCAGTTATCGGTGGTTGTAGATAGAATGTCTGATAATATCAGGCTTGTTTAGTTGCAGTGCCCGTTCTAGTTTTCCAGCACCCTATTTCTTTGAGTCTCAAGATACTGCAGGAAACCTGATATTTAATGAAGAGGTCAATCGGAAGTAGGTCCAGGATGACGTTAAGTACATCCGTTAGACAGGACCTGATTGCCCCTGATATCCCTACGCAAGCATTTCACTGCACCTCTGTAAGCTAGTGCTCATGTGAAAAGTCATAAATATGCTTTTTCTTCGGAGTCGTTTTTTTTTTTAAACATATACATAAACAAATACATTCATACATCAAACTGCCATGGAAAAAATAGGTTAGGTTAAGGGGCTGACAGTTGATGTCGTTACCGTCACACTTAGATCAATACAGATCCATTGTGATACCCGTGAGTATTGCTACTCAAGCTAATTAGAAAAACCTTGTGTTCAGTTAATCAAGCTATTTAGAGGCTTTGACAAAGTTCAGAATGTTATTACTTGGCGTACTAGAGAGTTCTTCTAAATCCCCGAAGAAATAGTTGCCGAGCAATTTATTCCTTTGCTTTGGTGGGAGAGTGCGGGACAGTGACACAAAAAGTGCGAAGTGTCTTGATGCACCTCCTCGTCACCGCATCCTCTGCATAGATCATTTGAACTGATTCTCATCTTTTTCATATGATAACTTAACAGATTATGTCCGGTAATTATGCTAACAAGAGATCGAAGTGATCGCTTGTGTAGGTGCATAATTCTCTCCGTTCTTTGTTTGTTAAAACAGTTCCAGATCTTTCTTGTAGTGCCGCAGGTGTCAAGAAGATTCCACCTTTCATAGGCCTTGATAGTTATTCTTCTTGAGATTTCCTGTTTAAAACAACAGGTAGGGGTGCTAACTAGCTGAGCTTGGCTTACTTCAAGCGTTGACCCTAATCTTGCTAGTTCATCGGCTTTCTCGTTGCTTGATATATAGCTATCGCCTGGGACCCAGCAGAGTCTAATGTTGTGCTGTGTGCCAAAAACCTTAAGCTATTCGCGGCAGCATGAGCCATCATTGATACTTTTTTAGAGCTGTTGTCACTGCCAGGACCTCCACTTGGAAGACGCTGTTATAGTCTGGAAGCCTATGTGAGGCGGTTAACTTGAGAGATTCAGAATGAAAGCCTGCCAGTGTCCATCTTAAAGCCATCAGTAAAGATAACTATTGACGACTCACTGGAGTATATGGTATGTTATCCATCCATTCCTCTCTGCTTGGGATGGCAGAGTGGAATTGTTTATGAAAATGAAGTTCAGGTATTTCATAGTCTGTTGTAGTACTATGACCCTTAACTTTATGAAGTATCTGAGCATGTCCTATGGAACTATTTTTCCATGCTTTAGTTTGACTAAGTCACAGGGCACTTTTGGCCGCAGATTCTTGAACAAAGAGGTCAAGGGGAATTAGATTGAGTATAATTTCCAGTCTCGCAGTTGGAGTGGAACTCATTGCCCCCGTAATGCCATTGCATGCAGGTCTTTGAACGTTTATCAAAGTTTTCAGGTTCGTGCTCTTTTCTAAAGCTTTCCACCAAACTAGGTTAGTATTGGTCTAATTATTGCCGAATATATCCATCTGATAATTTTAGAAAATTCGGACGAACGGAAACTTTTTATTATCTGTTCAATTAATTACACCAGTTCCACCCAGCAAACATCTCACTGAGACATCAACTTGAACTTGAAGAAGAAAGTGAGATAGTTACGGTGACAATGGAAATTGTGATTCATGATTCAACAACATCAACATAGCTGACTGAGAAATCGGATATCGGATCTAAGAATTTATCATCTCAGAGAAAAAAACATAGATCTCAGCAGAGAATTTTGTCCGGCTCACTTGACGTCTCATGAAATCATCTCAAGCTGCGTAACTGCGTAACAACGCAGCTGGAGATGATTTGGTTAGGAGCATGCACCAGCTCATCTGAAAAATTTGGTCGGAGGAAAGCATGCCCGATGAATGGAACCTCAGCATCGTATGCCTGATCCTCGAAAAAGGAAATCCAATGAACTGTGCAAACTACAGAGGTATAAGTCTCCTTAACATCGCCGTGCTGTGTGAACGTTTGAAGTCCTTCGTCAATAACCTGATCCTTATCAGTTTGGCTACAGACCTGGAAAATCCACCATCGATTAAATATTCATCCTATGGCAGATCTTGGGGAAGACCCAGGAACTTCAAATCGATACCTACCACCTTCTCATCGATTTCAAGGCCGCGTACAACAGCGTCTATAGTGACCAGTTATTAGAGCAATATCTAGTTTTGGCATCCAAAAAAAACTCGTCCGTCTGTGTAAGATGACCATGAAAAACGCCCGCTGTTCCATCATGGTTGGAAAAAACTAACGGACGCTTTTGATGTTAAAAAAGGTTTTTGACAAGACGA
This sequence comes from Sphaerophoria rueppellii, assembly GCA_920937365.1. Lineage (NCBI taxonomy): Eukaryota > Metazoa > Arthropoda > Insecta > Diptera > Syrphidae > Sphaerophoria > Sphaerophoria rueppellii. The sequence goes on from CAKKXW010000002.1 coordinate 45,395,683, forward strand.
TGCGTTGTCTTGCGATTTCTTCAACATTCTTGAAAAGATTGTGCAAAGCTCCAACGTCAACACCAGAGGCCCAATCTTTCAAAAGTCCGTCTAGCTACTAGGATACACAGACGACATTGACATAATTGGAAGAACACAGCGTGATGTCAGTGGAGCGTTTGTGAGCCTTGAGACGGAGGCCAGGAAGATGGGTCTAGCGGTTAACGAGGGCAAGACCAAGTTAATGCTGTCGACAAGATAGGACTCACTAACTAACTTAAAATCAACAACAAATCGAATTCCTCTTCAGAAAAAAAACTATAAATCCAGTCAGCTGTCAAATTTTCGTCCGTAAAATGCGAAGGGGAATGCAGTTTACTTTCGTAAGCAAAAGTGAACGAAAATTGAAGAAACGGAGCAATCCGCTATTTAGTGCACACTATCATAGTGATAATAGGTTAGTTCGATGTGCGCTCTGGGTCGCTCTGGTTTCGCACTGAGCTGTTCAATGTCGTGGAACCGTGCGAATCACTGTTGCTATACAGCAAAGGGAAAATAAAACGGAGCACTACTAATGCGTTCGATGTGAAACCAATTTCAGAGAAAATTTTCAGTTTTTTGACAGGTCTGTTCATGGCAATGACAAGCACTGGAGCGCTCCGAGTCTGGTTACACCGAACGAACGGCTCTAGTAGTAGTAGTAGTAGTAGTAGTATTTATTGAGATTTTTTTACACGGATTTATCTTAATTTTATTTTGATAGCTTATGTTTCAATTTACACTTTGCCGACTTGGAAGTGGTCTGGCTACACAATTATTAGTTTGGAAGATATTTTTGCATGTTTAATCATCAAATTATATTTTTAAGACTTCCGTCTTTCACAGTAAATGACGAACGGCTCTATTGAAAGTCCTATCGTTGGCACAACCGTCATTTTTAAAATGTTTAAATTTTTACTGGCCTTTTTATCGAATGCAATCCAATCAAAATGTTTGCCAAGGAAAATTTTGCTGTGCTGACTACTGAGCAGTGAAAAAACACGGCTAGTATTAAATAGTTTGGATAGGTGTTTGGGTTTTCGTATATAACAATAAGGATATTCGTTGTAGAGACAGGCTAACCAGACTTCTCCTCGTATTACAAAATGCCACAAACGTTTAGTACAAACAGCGATGAAGGAAATATTTATTAACTCAATAATAATGTAGTGTCCGTAGGTTATTCGTTAGGTGCGTTGGCTGCTAAGCAGAACGTCGTGGGTTCGAGTCCTACTCGTGCCCATAGTTTTTATTTCATCTTTCACGGGCACTGCCTCTTGCGAAGAATTGACAAAACTTCCAAGAGTATCAATCTGTCATGAAAGTGCTTCTCAACTTTGGCGTTCGGAATCGGCGTTAAATTGTAGGTACATACCCTCAATTCTTCACACGCACCCAGAGAATTGTTGATGAGAGTAAACCACTTAGGCTTTGGCTCTCCAAGAGTTGTCGCACCATTCTATTTATTATTTTTTTTTTTTTTTAATAACAATGAACATTTGTGGTTAGCAAACCATAATTTACTCAAGATAAGAATGCGCCGAAAAAATCGAAATAGTTTATTCCAAAAAAAAAAAAAGAAAGAAGAAAAAAATCGGAAGTGGTATGGTCACCCTATGAAAGCGTTATAGTAGGAAAAGCATCCACAAATGCATGTGTGTGCGCAAAAATAATTTCTTGTATATACAAGCTTCTCTTTCCCTCATGCCTATTGTCCATATTATGTTTATATAGTGAACTATCTTCGTTGCAAACGGCATGAATGCCACATATTTTTCGATATTACGACTACGAGCAACACTCTTTAAAAAAAATTACGTTTACGGTTTTATTGTAACGGTGTGTTTCAAATATAATTAATTTATTCTTCACTTAAGAGATCCTTATGATTAGTTATTTATTATCAATGACAAATTGACAAGTATGGACTCTGCTGGTTGATTAATTCTAACCTCACTTGTCACTCTACCAACATTACATAAAATTTATGAAGCCAAGATTGCACCAAAACGAAAGTGAATTAAAGGGAACGTTAAATCAAAAACAAATGATCAAAAAAATAAGAACAAAACAACCGAAAAGTTAATAAATTTCTGAAATCCATGCATGGCCCCAATTTAATAAGAATAAACATTTGCATACGTATGTATGCATACACAAAATATACGTACACAAACACACTCATCGATAGCACACATATCTTCCTTCCATATATACATATATGTATATAAAATACAAAACATACTTTAAACTGAAAAAAAACTTAGGTTATGTGAGCCAAATGGGCGAAGAGATTTTTTCCTTTTTAGCGAATCTTTTAATATTTGTTAATCTTTTTCTAAGAAAAGATTTTTTTTTTTAATTTCGATAATTATATAAATCACCTTACCTTTAACAAAGAAAAGATTTCACACACAAATAATAATTCTTCGATGATAAAAAATATTTTCCGTTTTCTCCGACATAAAATTGAAACTTCTGTCGTTTCAGTTGAATGTTTGACACAAGGAGCAATTTCCACTTCTTTTCTTTATACTTTAAACTAAATATTTGAGATAAGAGCATACAAGATTCAACAAATAAAATTCACAAAAAGATTACCTCAAATAGTGGCTAGAGACCCAACTGCGTATAGTTGTGGAGAATAGTAAACTTTACTATAGATTCACTTTTTCTTTTCTTATTCAATTTTGTTAAAAGTTTTTTATTCAAATCAATCTTTTTGTTTTTTTTTTTTTTTAGTAACACAATTTTGTATTTATGGGAAGAATTTAACTAGATTAATGGAAACTTTATTGGGTTTCAACTAAACTTTAAACAACACGTCCTTCTCTGCAGCTGACCGGATCAAGACTGGCCAACATTTGCAATATGGCGCGCTGTTGTTTGGTCGAATCCATTTTTCGATTAATTTTCATCTTGAATTTTTTTGTCGTTTATTTGTTGTCTGCCATACAATTATTGAAGGCAAAATAAAATTAACACATTTTAATTTTGAGACCTTTAAGTACTGAATAGCTTTTTAAAATATAAAAAAAAACAAATGTATTTGATTTTAAAGTATTCTATACTTTTTTCAATGTGGATGTAAATGATTTTTTATTACTGACGCAAAATATAATGGCAGACAATTTTTGTTTGAAAATCCTAGACTCAGCGAGAGGGCTATAAATGATGGAAACGACCGGACCAGATATTAAAATTCGACGATTGACTCCTTTTTTTTCTACGATGACACGGAATTGCAAGTGTGCGACGAAAATGAAGATGAAGATAACGACTTTGTTTATATATTCTTGGGTAGTATCTACAATATGGCAATCGTTTGTAGCGCCATCTTGAGACCTGCTACAAAAGCAGTTTAAATTGCTATTATAACCTTTGTATATTCTTGGATAGTACCCACTGATCTCTATAATACACTGGATAGCGTATCCATACAGAAAAAGTGACTCCATTTGAAGATTGTTATAAAGTCGAAAAGGGAAAAATTCGTTTAACAGTATAACAAAAATTTACGACAAAGAATCCCTTATCTCTATATTACTGATCTCTGTATCGGTGCAAAAAACAGAGTAGTTTGTTTTCATTTATAGGCGTTTTTCTTTTTTTTAGTTCGGAGCAATGTATATAGAGAATTAATATTAAGGTTTTTTTTTCGTTTTTACAATTGTATTAATAAATGATATAATCGACTATTATTAATTACAAAACTGATATTCTCTTCCATAACAACTTGTTTACTTCACCATTTACATTATTCGAAACATTTCTATTCATTGTTCAGACTCTGTTCAGATGTAAAAAAGAAAAACGCCTGATTTTGTTGGTTTTTTTTTTTTTTTGTTGGTTAGACGTCAAAAAGTCGAAAAGGGACATTGACTGTCATCTTCAAATGGAGTCAAAAATACTGTTATACTTTGTAGGTAATACACTATCTAGTGTAATATAGAGATCAGTGATAGTACCACAGATGTATCTGGATAGTACCTGCAAGATGGAAGTCGATTGTAGCTCCATCTTAAGACCTGTCACAAAGCAGTTTTTTTTATACATAAATCGGCCCGTAGACTATCAATATTATTGTACAATATTTGATGTTATACGGAAACCCTGTTAGGTTGTAGTGGCTGTTTACTTGTTACAGCATATGCCCCTATTCCCTATTTCCACAAAACTTTTCATAGGACTTTTTCATTTTATCACTTCATTTTATTCAGCAAGTTGATTCTCGTTTCAATATGAAAAACTCAGCTGACTTTTTTGCTGAATAAATACATATTTTTTTTGACGAAACACTGTCCAGAATTCTACCTCGATGTTAGCTGAAGGTAGAACGTCCATGATAGGTCTATGTAGACACCATGATAGTGACTAGAG
>CAKKXW010000002.1:45448865-45478298 GCA_920937365.1 Sphaerophoria rueppellii
TCTGGTGTTTTCATTTGACTTTTGATGGGTTGTTTTTTCTTTTTTCTTCTGTTTTTTGATAATACATATTCTAGAATATTTTTTATACATTTGTATGCTTGATTCACTTTTATAGAAAATAATTTTACACCGGTTGCGTGTTGCTAGATGGTCGGTGTGCAGTTCGAAATGGAAAATAAATTAATTGCGTGAATAAGTTTATGTTTTCGTGTAACCTATATTCGGGTTGCATGTTATTCTACAGGTTTCAAAATCTTAATCTAAAAATCAAGTAGCGTTTGATGGTTCATGTAAACTTGCTTCAATGGTTTGCTTTTTAAATTTTGTTTGTATGCTTAGCGCTATAATCTCTTCCAGAGACAGGAAATACAAAGGAAACTAATGGGAGATTATACATACACTTTTCAGTTGTTCTCGCAAGTGGGTAGAATGAAAGCAAATAATATTTAAACACAACGGTGGTATGGCAATACATGGAAGTCTATGCATTTTCTCAGATTTATTGTGCATTACATCCACTGGCTATTTATTAACATTTATGTTTTTGATTTAATCTTAATCTTAAGAACACGTACTACTGTCGAATGTAGTGTTCGTGGCTTAGTGGTTAGGTACGTTGGCTGCTAAGCAGAACGTCGTGGGTTCAAGTCCTACTCGCGTCCATAGTTTTTATCTTTTTTGCGACTGACAAAACTTCCAAGAGTATCAATCTGTCATGAAAAAGTGCTCCTTGTTTGTTACCCTACTCCTCCCAAAGTACTGGACAGATTTTTCTGAAATTTGGTGGGTGTGATAAGGTAGGTAGCGCTGTTCTCAAGTTTTAGACAAATTTCATGTCTGGTGCCCGAAATGGCTCATATTCTAATAACGGGATAGCGTGTAGAGGGTAGTGGGGTAGCGGGTAGTAAGGGTATAACGGGATAGCGGTTAGACGGTAGTGGAGAAGCGGGGAAAGAGTAACGGGTGGTATTGAAGAGGGCTACAAAAGTCTAGGTTTTTTTTATATTGATTGAGGCAGTACGAAGTCTGCCGGGTCAGCTAGTTTCATTATATATTTATTTTATGAAAACTGATTTGACAAAACTAAGGGACATGTACCCTGTTATGAAATAACTATTGGATTTGATACATTTTGCCGTTATTTTGAATAAACACCAGGTTCAATTGTTGTCTTTTTTGTTCTTTCTTGAGCGTCATCGTAACAAAAAGTTATTTTGTTTTCGTTCCTGCGATCATACCACATTCGTTGCTTTAAAAAGTTTTAAAATGGCTGGCAATAAATATTCAAACGAAGAAAAAGAAAAAAATGGTGACAGACTACAAAAATGGTGAAACGATTACATTTATTGCTAAAAAGTATAAAATAAATCATTGGGTTATTTCGCGAATAATTTCACTCTTCCAAGATCGCGGGACAGTTCAAACAGTTCATACTGGTGGAAGACCACGTAAAACTCCTGTCGTGAAGACTATTATAAGGACAATTAAAAAAGATGCCTTTATTTCGTGTGAAGCTACCAAAACAGAATTAGGCCTAGAGATATCAAGCCGCATGATCCGGAGAAGAGCCGTCGACGCCTCGACGGTGGTGTTCGAGCCTATAAACCCATTAAAAAAACGTTTATTTCCTTACAAAATAGACGTGCAAAGCTTGAGTTTGCAAAGGCGCATTTGGACTGGAATGCGGCGAAATGGCGAACAGTACTATTTTCCGAAGGATCGGATGAGTATCTTACTGTGTTAAGGCCAAAAGGCGTACGTCTAAATCGCTGCTACACAAAAAGCACAGTCAAGCACGGTGGAGGCAATGTTATTGTCTGGGGTTGCTTTTCTGTTCAAGGAGTCGGATCAATCTGCAGAATTAGTAGTATAATGGATCGTTTCGTTTACTTGGATATTCTTCAAAATGTCATGCTCCCTCACGTCGAGGAAAATATGCCGTTGAGGTGGATATTCCAACACGATAACGATCCAAAACATACTGCTAAAATTGTAAATAGTTGGTTTGGTTTGGAGTGGCCAGCACAATCCCCTGATCTCAACCCCACAGAAAATCTATGGGGAATCGTAGATCACAGGATTGATCGTTCAAACTGGAGACTCTTTTCCAACAAGCCGAAAGAAAGAGCCTGGAAAAATATACCCAGGCAGTATATTGTCAACCTCATAAGCTCCATTCGTTGTCGATGTGCTGCGGTGATAAAAAATAGAGGATACGCCACAAAATATTAATTTTTGGCCCACAGATTTAATTTTTGACCCTTTATTTCGAATTGTGCTTTAGTTTTGTCAAATAAGTTTACATAAAATAAATATTTGATTTTTTTTTTTTTACAATTAACTAGCAGACCCGGCGGACTTGGTTCCGCCTTTTTAAGTATTTATTTTCAACTTTCGACTCTGTAGTGAGTTAACTTGAATGTGTAAGGAACAAACTTAAAACTGTTTAAATAATAAAAACAATCAAATCATTCCAATGATATAAATATTTATTTTTAATGTAATTTTTTTAAAATTTTGTATCGCCAATACAATTTCATGTACTATATTTTTTTTTAATCTCTGAGGGGCATATATAAACAAACTTGATGGTTTGCCAATCCTTGAGCACCCAGCGTATAATGGACCATGCGAAAAGCATGGATTTTCAAGGTCCAGCCGACAAAACGTCATTGTTTGACCTTGTGACTTGTTTATTGTCATAGCGAAGGCCAACCGAACTGGAAACTGTAACCTTTAAATGGAATTGGGGAGTCTGAAGGAATCATTGGGATGCGAGGCAAAAGCAAAACATCGCCTTCAAACTTCCCGCTTAAAATTTTAGCTTCTAGCACATTGTTCCTGATTATTTTTATAACCAATCGCGTGCCGTTGCATAGCTTTGGTGGATTTAAATTTCATAATAATATAGAAGAACCTATCTTCAGCCGCAAGTTATATGGTGGCATTCCTGGTAAATCGAGAGAATTTAGGAACTCAACAGGGTAGTTGACAACTTCCTCAGGGTCGACAACAGTGTCGATCGATTTGAATGATGATTCAACGCCAGGCAATCAATGGTTCATGTATTATGGAATGAATTGCGTCAACATCAACATTCTTTGTCGCTAAAATAGCTCGCTCGCGTAACCAGGCATGATTGCTGTAATTGGATGCTAGGTTTGGATATATATATTTTTTATTAAAATTTCTTTGGTATCCACCACTTTGCAGAAATTGTTTGGGACCCGGAAGCACTGTTTTGTTTCATGCAATTGAATTTTTCCGTTTCCAATATTCAGCAATTGTTGGAATATTCCTATGCCAGGGGATCATTTTGGAGCTGAACTCGTTATTTATAGAGAGGCAAAGTTTTCTCACTTTTCGTCAGAGGTAAGCTTTCTTCAAACATGCGTTAACCTCGTCCGCATATGTAGCACGTGGTATGACCAACAATATCTGTCTGAAATCACCGGACAGCAGAAATAGAGACCCACCGAATAGTCGAGTACTATTATTAATATCTTCTGTCGAGAGCCTCAAGCGATGGGCAATAGTGCATTCATCCCAGATAATAATTTTACAATTTTTCAATACATTAGCCATACCTGAATGCTTTTTTTATATTACACACTGCAATTGGATTAGTGTGAACATTCAATGGCAACGTGGGCGCCGAATGCGCAGTCCGCCCACCGTCAAGTAAATTTGCAGTAATTCCTGAGGACGCAATTGCCAACGCAATATGTTTTCGTGATCGAATGCGAGTAAGTATCAGTGAAATTAAAACACTTTTGGCGGTGCCACCAGGTACGTTCGCTACCTACCGGCTCCAATTATAAAACAAAACCTGTCTCTGATGGACCGTATCACACCCACTAAATTTCAGAAAAATCTGTCCTGTACTTTGGGAGGAGTAGGGTCACAAACAAACGCACAGGAGAATTATATATATAAGATTTAAAAGCTATAATGAAATAAAAAACTGTTTTATAAAGACTGAAACATTGTTAATTTAACATTTTTTAACATTCACGAATATTTTTCTATTTTATTCGAATATTTTCATATTATGCCGATTTCGTGCTTTAGTTTTGGCCACCACTGTATATTAAAATGTTTGCCATTTTCACTAACATAATTTTTTAGGAGATAATAATCAGTGAAGCGTTAATATAAAAATCTTTAAAATTTTGAACACACCTCGTTGACTATCCCTCACTAAATGGTTATCGAAACCAATGTACGAACAAAGGCGTTGACGAATTTTGTTCGTTACCATATTGCTGATTGCTGCAATACTCTCTTTCCATATCTTAAATGTCTTTCTTATTTGCAACTAAATCAATCCTAAACAGAAGCCCGTCATCGTCAGAAATTATGTACATCACAATCCGGAAACACATTGTGTGGCTAATTGACATACATTCAGTTCATTGCCATGTTTTGAAGAAGAGTAGTTAGTAGACTTGAGTGTTCTTTTGCGTGATGAATTGGTTTTTTTTTTTTGTTATTAAAAGCTTTAGTTCATCGTCATATTTAAACATTGATGTATGTGTTAACAGGGGCCTGATTATGGGATTCGCGGGGATCGTTTTGCTAGCGAGTTTGACATTTTTGAATTATTGGTTTCGTTTTCGCCTTCTTCGATTTGAATTCGACCGATTAACGAATTCGAATTTCAAAGGCGAATTTAAATGTCATGTTTGCTGGCGAGTTGAAATCCGACAGCTTGTGTCCAATCACTGGAATATATATATATATATATATATATATATATATAGAGGCACGACAGCTCTTGAAGAGCCAAGGCTTAAGTGGCTTACTCTCATCAACAATTCTCTAGGTACGTGTGAAGAATTGAGGGAACCTACAATTTCACGCCGATTCGGAACGGCAAAATTGAGAAGCACTTTTTTCATGACAGATTGATACTCTTGGAAGTTTTGTCAGTGCTTCGCAAGAGGCAGTGGGCAGTGTCCGTGAAAGATGAAACAAAAACTATGGGCACGAGTAGGACTCGAACCCACGATGTTCTGCTTAGTAGCCAACGCACCTAACCACAAAGTACGGACACTACAATCACTGGAATATTGCAAGAAATATTTTCGCTCCGCCGCGAATTCGTTAATAAGGAAATAAGACTCGAGTCGAATTTGAAAGGTCGAACTGAAAACGATCCGCCGCGAATTCCATAATCAGACCCAAGGTGTCTGAAAGACGTTGGTTAAGGTTATTGATATTTTCCAAAAATATTTATTGATTCTTTTCGAACAAAGTCGCTGGAGCAGACAGGCTAGTTACCGAACTGTACAAAGCAGCTGGAGATGATTTGGTTTGAAGCATGCACTAGCTCATCTGCAAAATTTAGTCTGAGGAAAGGTGCCTGATGAATGGAACATCAACGTCGTATGCGCGATCCTCAAAAAAGGAGATCCCCTGAACTGCACCGACTCTAGAGGTATAAGTGTCCTTAACATCGCCTGTAAGATCTTGTCTGCCGTGCTGTGTGAACGTTTGAAGCCCTTCGTCCTTATCAGTGTGGTTTCAGTCCCGAAAAGCCCACCATCGAACAAATATCCACCCTACGGCAGTAGGTGAGAATACCCAGGAACTTCAAATCGATAATTACCATCTCTTCATCGATTTCAAGGCCGCGTATGATAGCGTCTATAGAAACCAAATACATGTATAGAGCAATGTCTAGTTTTGGCATCCCAGAAAAACTGGTCCGTCTGTTTTAGATGACAATGAAAAACTCACGCTGTTCCTACATGGTCTTTTTGATGTCAAAAAAGGTTAGAGACAAGGCGATGCGTTGTCATGCGATTTCTTCAACATCATTCTTGAAAAGATTGTACAAAGCTCCAACGTCCAACACCAGAGGTGCGTCTTTCAAAAGTCCGTCCAGCTACTAGGATTCGGAGACGACATTGACATAATTGGAAGAACACAGCGTGATGTCAGTGGAGCGTTTGTAAAGTCTTGAGACGGAGGCCAGGAAGATGGGTCCAGCGGTTAACGAGGTCAAGACCAAGTTAATGCTGTCGACAAGGAAGGGTTACCAACGTCAACGTCTTGGAGCAAACGTCAACAAAGTCAGATTTAACTACGAGGTAGTTAAGGACATTGTCTACCAGGGATCCGCTATCAACTCAGACAACAACACCAGCGCTGAAATCAAACGAAGAATCACTCTTGCCAATCACTGCTTCTTGGGACTTAGAAGGCAATTGAGTAGTAAAGTCCTCTCCCGAGCAACTAAAGTGACACTCTACAAAAATCTCATCATCCCGGTCCTTATGTATGGTGCAGAGACATGGACCATGACAACATCTGATGAAAACGTTTCGGGCTGCTTTGAGAGAAAAATTCTTCGAGTGATTCTTGGTCCTGTCTGCATCAATGGAGAATGGAGACGAGGATTCAACCAAGAACTGTACGAGCTGTACAGCGACGCTGACCACCTAGTCAGAAAAGTTAAGGTCCAACGACTTAGATGGTTCGGTCATGTTGAGCGAATGGAAAATAATGCTACGGCTCCTTGAATCTTCGAATCCAACCCGGAAGGACGTCGCAGAAGAGGAAGACCGCGACTCATGTGGAGCACACAGGTGGTAGAGGACCTGAACCAACTTGGCGTGCGAAACTGGAGACAGCTAGCTAGGGACCGAGCTGGCTGGGGAAGTTTGTTGGGTGAGGCCCTGAACCGATCTGGACTGCAGCGCCACCATGAGTAAGTAAGTAAGTCCGATAAGGAATCGACTAAAATTTTGGCATTTATCCAGATCGAGATAGATGTATCCAATTATCCCGCGATTACCCTGGGGCTGGATATGAATCAAGGAAAAAAAAAACAGAAGTCGGATCTGTCTGGAGAAAATTTTATTATAAGAAGGGCAACTGTCAAGACAGAATAGCACAAGTTCAATACACCGCGGTCGTTCAATAATAATATGGAAGTAGAAATATACGGGCGGCTGCTCAAATACAAGAGAATCAATTCTTGTCTTTGGAGGGTCTTTGACTCCAATAATCTGATCATTTCTTCGAAATTCTGATATGTGTACGATCTTTGCAGGATGAATCAAAAACTACATCGGCCTAGCGATGGCGATGGTGATTAGCCATGCTATGCTATCCATAAAATTCCTCATGTTTGCCATTGAGACCTGTGCTAGATCATCCAGTTCCCCAACAAACCTGTTCCCGAAATGACGGAGTCGCTTAGTTTGGAGGTGCGGACAGTCCTCCTCATCTTGACAGCTCCTACAGAAATCGGGTGCAAAAGCCCCTATCTTGTTGGCCATTGTGCCAATGGCGCAATGACCCGTTAGTACACCTATCAGGATTTTAATGTTCCTTTTACTCAGCGATAGAATATACCGAATGTTCTTTGTGTTAGGCCATAAACTTCTAAAGATTATGCAATCGTCAGTGGATTTCCAGGAGTTTTTGATTTTCCCTTTTGATTTAAGGTCTATGTTCCTCTTGAGTACCCCAATCGGGACGAGTGGTACATTTTGAGAGCTACTAAAACTCTCAAACTGTGAATGAAATGTCATCGGATTGTCAAAAAAGACAATTTGAAATAGCTGTGTCCAACAAAATGAAATTCTTTTTTAATCGAAAAGAATTTAATGAACACAAAATTCAAACATCTATGTCTCAATTCAACTTTTTTTTTTTAAATAAAAAACATTTATACACTTACTGCCGTATTTATTTGATTCTTTTAAAATGGTTCTCAGAGGTTGTTTAGTTAAGCTTGCTTAAATATTTAATCAGCATTTAAACACCGTTAGTTAAATTTGGATTTATAATCATTTTTTCTTTTATGCTTAACTAAACACGGTTAATGTCAAAAATCTTAAGGGAATTCCAAATCTAGTACAAAAAAATGTCTTTAAATTTCACTTTTTGACATTTTTGACAAATTTAATTCAAAAATTTTGTGTCAAATAAAAAAACAAATCTCTGATTTAAAAGCAAATCAAAGTGACAGAATATATTATATTTTAATTTGTCAATTTTTTTAAAAATGGCTTTAAACAATCTCTAAACGAGGTGATTGGCGTTTAATTTAAACAATCGTTAAACAACGTTACTTAAATGTGTAAATTCTTTATAAATACACATTTTGTACTTAAGAGCTATTTAGAAGTTGTTTAAAGTTAAGCAGCCTTTAATATTCTTTTATAAATATGGCTGTTAATTAATAAGTGTGGAAATGTGATTAAGTAAGTACTAACCTTTCTTCAACACAAACAATTAAACGCGTAAAATTCTATTTTGGCATTCGGATTCGAAAATGAACATGCCTTGTGTTTTCTATTTATTGGAACTCCTCTGTTCCTTACTTGTTGTTTGTTTGTTCATTTGTTGGCTTTTGATTGATTATAAATAAATCATTGTTACTAACATTTGGTTGTCTTCGCATTTTTGTGATTTTTTTTTTTTCTCTTAATTTTGTTTTCTAACATAAGTAAATTCATTCGTCGGAACATTTCGATGCACTTTAAAAACACAACACAAAACAAATTTGATACATAAATTACAGTGAGTTGCTATATTTCAATTTACAGTCGCTTACAAGTTTTACATTTTAAACTTTAACCTACTTAGCTATCGTTCAAATTCCATCGTTTTGACGATATCGTCTTGACGATAGTCGAGATACGGAAAGCAAATGTCGGTCTGAAAAAACGATATCGTCTGGACGATAGTGATTTTCAGAGTTACGTGAAGCGAGTCGATCGTCGAAACGATATCGTTTCCTCCTGGTTAGTGTGGCAGATTCTATTTAATTCCTTCCTACAGTTTAAAACTGCCTTTGATCTTTTGGTCTCAATGGCTAAGGCTTTGATACCAGCCTGGCTGACCACGAAAAAAGTAATCTCCGATTAGCTTAGCTTTTCATGATGTGCCATTTCAGCTGCTTTTTGAATGGCATGTGTTCTGCATAAAAAGAGGATCTATCAAACGAAACATCGAAGAAACTCAATGGAATTGAAATAAGTAAGATGCGTTCTTTGAATTTTGGACAGATTCTTCTTCAAACGCAACTACTGCATTCATTACAACAAAAAAGAACTCATTTTATCAAGAAAGCAAATTCCGGTCGTATTACTTACGTTCAACTATCAATTTCAAGATTCACTCTGATGATAAATTTACATTGACAGCACCTGGCTTAGGTGTTAGAACTTTAAATTGGATTGAGTGGAAATATTGAACACAGATGATTGAATGTCATCCATCGATCAAATTTATGTTTAATCATTAAAGACTATCTTGCTACACAAGATTTAAGTGTAATTGAGTAACTATGATACATAAAAAGGTATTGATTTCGGAAATTAGAAACAAAAATAATGTGGAAATCTTTCTAACTTACAGGAGATGATATAAAAGTATTTTTTTCTTGAGGTGTTGATTGATATTGTTTCGCTTGATGAAAGCAGATGAAATAATAGAAACAAAATCTTATAGAACTTCTATCTTTTCACGAAGGGGCGTTGTTAAGTTTTGCTTAAAGAACATTTTGCGGTTTGGTCTCATTGTTATTAGTTTATATCTAGTCGTTGCCGAGACAAGCTAATTCTGATCGATTATTTGATTTTGAAAAAATATTAAATACGTTAGAATGAATAGGAAAGTGTAAGTGATACTATCCAAGAAGGAAAAAGAAACAGTAATGTTCAAACACGTTTTTCCTTAGAATTGTTCAAATAAGAGCCAAGTTCTTACTTATCCGGCTCACAATCCATGAAGGATTTCAGCCTGAGATATTGCAGCCTTCCAGTGTGATCGGTCCCTCGCATGCACTCTCCAGTCGCCGAAACCAAGCGCTCTAGCATCCGCAGTCACTTGGTCTTTTTACCGTAGGTTCGGTCTTCCTTGCCGTCTCGAACCTGGGGCCTGGGATGAGAAGACTTTGTTGGCTGGAACGTTGTCGTCCATTCGCTCGATGTGGCCGAGACAATGTAGTCGTCTTCTCTTGGCCTTCTGGACTACATCCACATTTTGGTACAGCTCGTACAGCTCTCGGTTGAACCTTCTTCTCCATTCAACATCGTCGCATACGGGACCGAAAATCCGTCGAAGAAAGTGCCCAGGATCAATTCTCGTTTTTACTTATAGTCCAGCACTCGGTGCCGTAGAGCACCGACACTTTGACACTTTCGAGTTTTTCGAGTAAGGAGTTTTGAACCCATTTGTTTTGCCAAACCGAAACAGCAGCTGTTCGCTAGGTTAATTCTTCTTCGGATCTCCACTAAGGTGTCATTTGTGGGATTGATGTTTGTTCTAAGGTACGTGAACTCCTTACTTACTTACTGACTTAAGGTGGCGCTAGAGTCCGTTGTGGACCTCAATCAACTCCGCCAGCCAGCTCGGTTTCCTAAAGATTTCGTTGCAATAGGATTAACATCGGGCAGTTGAATTAATCGAATTAAGCTCCAAACAATGAGTTGTTTCCCGATTTGTATGGACTTTGGCATTGTCCCGCTGAAAAATCATAGTGATTTGTCAGAACAGGTATCAATAGCAGCGCTTAACCATAATCCCGACTGTTGATTTGTTATGACGTAAATCGAATTTTCAAGCACCTTACTGAAAAGAAACTTACTTACTTAAGGTGGCGCTACAGTCCTTTGTGGACTTGGGCCTCAATCAACAGTCTCCGCCAGCCAGCTCGGTCCCTAGCTAGCTGTCTCCATTTTTGCACTCCAAGTTGATTGAGGTCCTCTTCCACTTGAGTGCGCCACTTAAGTCGCGGTCTTCCTCTCCTCCTATGTCCCTCGGGAATAGTGTCGAAGGCTTTCCGGGCCGGAGCATTGGTGTCCATCCGTTCTAAATGACCGAGCCATCTGAGTCTCTGGACCATGAGACTTCTGGCTAGGTCCATATTGTTGGACAACCCGTAAAGTTCGCTGTTCGCACTTCCTTGGCTACGACGAGAAAGTGGTCCGAGTCGATGTTGACTCCTCGAAAGGTCGAACATCTAAAATGCTGGACAAGTGCTTTCCGTTGATCGCAATGTGATCAATCTGGTTGACGATTGATTGATCAGGAGATCTACATGTATCTTTATGGATGTTGAGATGTGAAAAACCAAGTGCCTGCTACCACAACATTTCGCCCCGCAGCAAAATTGATCAGCCTAAATCCGTTATCGGAAGTGGTGTCATGCAGGCTGTGCTTTCCGACTGTTCCACCAAAGATGTCCTCTTTTCCCAGCTTTGCATTAAAATCGCCGATGACAATTTTATGTCATAGCTAGGACATTGCTCAAACGTTTTGTCAAGGAGCTCGTAGAACTCGTCTTTGGTGTCGTCCTTTATCTCGCGACGGAATCCGCATCCAAAGAGTCACTGTTGTTGCTCTCGGTAACAATTGCCATAGTAGATATCGCAGTTTCTCATCCTACTTTTGTCCGGTCCATCCCATTGCATTTCCTGGATAGTGGTAATGTCTGCTTTGTAGCAGTTGAGGGTCTCCGCTAACTGTTCGGCAGCACGCGGTCTATTAAGGGACCTAACATTCCACGTGCATATTCGAAATTCGTTGTCCTTTATACATTTGCTTGGATCGTCATCAGTGTGTCCCTCCGTTTCCGAGGCCTGTTGTTGCTTCGCAACTAAATTCTTTTTCTACGTAGTCGGGAAGTCACCCCGACGTACAACCCCCAACCTGGAGTACCAGGCAATTGATGTGACTGCAAGTGCAAGAGCCGGAAAAACCGCTCCTTTTACGGCCTGGGCTTCAAATAAGTTGAAGTAGCCCGTAAATGTGTTCACCAAGTAGTTCGGCCTAACTGGAACTGAAGACGCCACTGTTGATTCAAAAATAAAAAAAAAAATCATTCGCTGCCACCCCTCTATGCGAGTGCCTTGGTGGGAACACTCCTTCGTTGCGGGGTAATTAGTAGTAACAGCCTACTCCGCTTCGACCTGTCGATCATGGGAGGCCCTTCTACGAAAACAAGTTTCGCGATCGCATAGCTCTAAGCTTCATAGTAGTAGTTACCGTAAGCCGCTCCGCTACGTCAAGGCTTACCCCATGGAGAGAATTATTATTAACAGTTGTTCTTAAACATGTAATTGTGTCATAACGACGCTAAAAATAAATTTTCTTCTGTATCAGAAAGATTTCGTTTGGCATCGTAAAGTTTCCATTTTGGAATTTCACTGATTGACCCTGGTATAACCCGAAATAGAACTAAAAAAAAAGTCAAATTCGCTGAAGCATGAAGCTCTTATTCATGTTTTTTTTTTTTTAAATACGAGACAAGTTTCTCAGCACACCTTTAAAACATTGGCCTAAAATTGATTTTTCTGTTTTGCCTCTTCGAATTATAAAATAATTAGCTACTCTCATTTGCAGCTCAACGATGGCCGTAAACGTTTACTCCACAAATGTAACGACGGACAATCTGTCCAGACATGATATGCTTTCTTGGGTTAACGATTGCCTTCAAGCACAATTTTCAAAAATTGAAGAACTATGTACAGGTATGAAATAATTCTATTCAAATCCCTAACCTCTTTTCTTTAAACTCTGAACAATTTGTTTGTTTTCAGGTGCCGCATATTGTCAGTTCATGGACATGCTGTTCCCTGGGTCAGTGCCAATGAAACGTGTCAAGTTTCGTACAAATCTTGAACATGAATACATTCAGAATTTTAAAATTCTGCAGGCTTCCTTCAAGAAAATGGTTGTCGACAAAGTAAGTACATCTTTTCTCTTTTTTTTTTTGATTAATGTGTATGCACGTATATTGTCTTTTATTTTAAATGTGTTGTAAATTTGTATTTTAAAAGAGAGTCCGTTATCTAATAATTGTGTGTTGCTGTACCAAAGAACAAATAATTAATGCACTTGGCAACATTTTGTTCTATTATCTCTTTTTCTTATCTTCTGAATGTTCACGTACAAAGATAATACCGGTCGATAAATTAATTAAAGGACGTTTCCAAGACAATTTTGAATTTCTCCAATGGTTCAAGAAGTTCTTCGATGCCAATTATGATGGGCGTGAGTATGAACCCTTGATAGCTAGAGGTGGCATTAAATTAGGCCAAGGTACGTCTGGTTGTGGTGCCAGCATCGGAGGAGGTATGTGCGGCAGTAGTGACCCGATTGAAAAACGTCACATACAACAGCCAAGCAGATCAAACCCTAGGACAACAGGACATTCAAACAGTTAGTTGAAAAAAAAGTGATCGAAAATAGTACATAAATGTTTTTACTTTATGCGAACCTATGAAATCGTGAAGCACGATTTTGATTTTATCGGAGTATGTTTGTTCATATGAGTTTTATGCATGATTTTCAAAACGAAATTGACATTCCATCTTGTTTTAATCAATTTTGTTTTTCGTAAATCAAAACATTTCATATGATAGACTATCGACAATTGCGGTCTAACTTATCGTTTAAGGCATAACTCAACACATTTCCATCTTCATACATTTAATATGCACACATTCAATTTTAAACATTGTACAAAAAAGTATACCCACACAAAATTGTAGAATAGAAAATAGTTAACCGAAATCCACCTCCCTTCATAATGTTTTTTGGTGATTGTCTTTCATTTATTTGCAATTTTGTTTTTATTTTACAAATACAACTTTCATTAATTTGGAGACTGTGTAGTTTGTACATTGAAAATAATTACTATATTCTCTCAGTTGGAACTGGAAATTCAATGCCTCCAAAATAATTTAAATGCAAAGTTTTTGAACCTCTGTATCATTTTTAAGAAGTAGTCCTTTTTGAATTTTCTGTCGGATAACAATTTTTGGCAATTTGTAAAAATATGAAGAATTCTTCTTCTTCCTCTTCCTCGGTCCCTACGCTCGTTGACAATGACACTCCAGTTGTTAGTATTCTCGCGAAAGCTAATCTTTTTGCTAGGCAGTTCGCTTGGGACAAATCTTCTTCCCCACTCGTGCTGTGGCGAGAGTCCTAAAAGATCACAACATACATAAATCCGCTGGTCCGGATGTTCTTCCACGCTGGCATAACCCTTGATGCGTAAGCTTTTCCATCTATCCTATTCTTCTTGGCTCGTTCCGAGCAGTAAGAAAACAGCATTTGTCCAGCCAATTCCAAAAAAGGAGAATCTTCTTCTTCCAATTATCGTCCGATTGCACTTACGTCCCTTCTTTCTAAAGCCATGGAAACGCTGATAAACTATCAGATCAAGAAAAATCTCGAAGACCGAAAGCTTCTTAATGATCGGCAGTACGGCTTTCGCAGCAACATGTCCACTGGTGAATTGATGATTTATCTCACCGCACAGTGGAACAAATCTTTACATCGTTTTGGAGAAAGTAAGATTGTTGCAGTTGATATTTGAAAGATATTTGATAAAGTCTGACATCTTGCTCTTTTATCGAAAATGCGTGCCTTCGGTATCAATGAATCCCTTCTTCGTTGGATTAGAAACTTTCTTTCGAACCGTTCGATACAAGTTGTATTGTACGGTTTCAAGTCTAAAAAAAAAAAATAAATAGAGTGGCGCGACAGCTCTTGAGGAGCCAAGGCCTAAGTGGCTTACTCTCATCAACAATTCTCCGGATGCGTGTCAAGAATTGAGGGGACCTACAATTTAACGCCGATTCCGAACGGCTAAGTTTAGAAATACTTTTTCATGACAGATTCGATTGATACTCTTGGAAGTTTTGTAAGTTCTTCGCAACAGGCAGTGCCCGTGAAAGATGAAATAAAAACTTTATGGGCGCGAGTAGGATTCGAACCCACGACGTTCGGTTTAGCAGCCAACGCACCTAACCACTAAGCTACGGACACTACAGGTCTATAACCTACAATATAAGTGCTGGTGTGCCCCGGAGCCTGGTTTTGTCTCCGACCCTCTTTCTAATTTTATTAATGATCTCTTGTCTGTTACTTTTTATCCAATAAATTGTTTCGATGACGATAGCACCCTTAGCCTTTCTTATTCGTTTCCAGATTCGTATCGCTCCTCTTCGGATGTGGAACTGGAACGGCAAAATATGATAAGCCCCTTAAACTCTCAGCATTAACTTGGTGTTGCCCTCTTCCTGGCCTCCGTCTCATGACTCACCAACGCTCCACTGACGTCACGCTGTGTTCTTCCAATTATGTCAATGTCGTCTGCTTATCCTAGTAGCTGGACGGACTTTTGAAAGATTGTCTCTGGTGTTGACATTGGAGCTTTGCACAATCTTCTCAAGAATAATGTTGAAGAAATCGCATGACAACGCATCGCCTTATCTAAAACCTTTTTTGACATCAAATGCTCCCGTTAGGTTTTTTCCGACCATGATGAAACAGCGAGAGTTTTCCATTGTCATCTTAAACAGACGGATGAGTTTATCAGGTGGGAAGCCAAAACTAGACATTGCTCTATGATAAGGACCTATCAGGTTGCTGACTAAGGGCTTCAAACGTTCACACAGCACGGCAGACAAGATCTTACAGGCGATGTTAAGGAGACTTATACCTCTAATGTCGGTGCAGTTCAGGGGATCTCCTTTTTTGAGGATCGGGCATACGACGTTGATGTTCCATTCATCAGGCACCTTTCCTCAGACTAAATTTTGCAGATGGAGCTAGTGAATGCTCCTAACCAAATCATCTCCAGCTGCTTTGTACAGTTCGGCGGCTAGCCCGTATGCTCCAGCGGCTTTGTTCTACTTAAGTATAACATGCCGGGTAGGTGGAATTGTTGGCCTTCTGCACCCAAATTGAATGGTTCTGTATTGCTGACGGAGTTTTGCTCGTCATCGCCATTATACAGCTTGGAAAAGTGATTTTTCCATATCCTCAGCACTGACTGCGGTTCCAGTACGATGTTCCCATGATGGTCTCTACAGACTTCAGTTCGGGGTGTATAGGCCCTGGAAGTGCACCATCCGATAGGCAAGATCATAGAAATTATAATTCGGCTTGATGCTCTCAGAGATGGATTTATTAAATCAGATTTTCAATTGAAAACAACCATCTAAAAAATTGACTCTATCCGAGTCTACCAAATCTTATTTTGGCTATTACATCCGCTTCGCGTTAGCTTTTACAATCCTAGCGCATGATCTTGGATATTTCCCTTGAACGGGCCTAAGTTCAGCACAACTATTCCTAGCTAACGTTCTATATTATTTGTTTTGTTTTTTTTTTTTTTTGCCACTGTTTTCGTAACAGAATGCTGCTCTCCGTGTTGAAAAATTTATAAGATTTCCATGTCCCTTTGTCTTGGAGACAGGTAAGAGTGGTTTTCTTACCAAAAATTGGTTAAAGAGGGCATGAATCTACCAAAGATTACCGACCTATAAGCCTTACTTCCTTTCCAAGCATGATCAGTGATATCACTAATATGGCTTTGAAGAAAGTAAGCACCTGGGCGGCGAGCTGTGGACTAGGTGTTAACAGTAACAAAACCGAGTTGATGTTTTTCACCACCAAAACCAAGGTACCACCTTTCACTCTACCTCGGTTAAACGGACAAACACTATCATTGTCTTCCTGTGCTAAATATCTGGATACTAGACACCAAGAAGCTTAACATTGAAGAACGGTCGAGGAAGGCGTGTGTTGCCTTCTACGCCTGCAACAAAACCTTCGGCAAAAAGTGGGGCCTCTAGTCAAAAATGATAAAATGGACATACACAGCGATTGTAAGACCGATAATTGTTTATGGTTCCATTGTTTGGTAGCCTGCTCTCAGTATCTTGAGACGCAAAGAAATAAGCTGTTGGAAAACTAGATCCTACGGGCACTGCAACCAAACAAGCCTGATACCATTAGACATTCTATCCACATCCACCGATTACTGCATCCCTACCCTAAACACATCAAAGAAGTTTATAGTCTTGCTCCTGACAAGAATTGACAAGGAGGAAGGCGATGTGACGGATCTTCACGGATGGTTCGAAGATGGAATGCGGTGTTGGTGCAGGTCTCTTCTGCGAATCTCTTAAGATTTCAAAATCCTATAGACTTCCCGATTTTGCCAGTGTATTCCAGGCAGAATTGTTAGGCACGACATAGCCAGGATTGTCGCTACCTGCACAGGGTACCACTCATGGGAGAGTAATGAACTTAAACAAACTATTTTGTACTTTTAAGGAAGTTAGACAGACATTTTGATGTTGATTGATGAAGCAATGCCTTCTATTGGCGAGCGCAGGACATGTACACGGAAGGTGTTGGACTGTTTCCTCTTCCTCTTCGTCCATGCAGCTTCTACAGAAGCCGTTTGCGGAGACCACTAGCCTCAAAGCATGTCTATACCTATGAGGCAGTGTCCCGTTATGACTCCCAATTGTAGAGCTTATATTTTGTCTTCTCAGGGACATCAAGCCTTTTGACCGTTTCAGGTCTATGCTTGGCCATATTTGTTTGGTTGCTAGGCAGGTGGTATCCTGTGACCATCTAGCATTTGTTGATTCTAGAGCATATTGTTTGAGAGAATATTTGCATGTAGCAAGTGGTGTATCTATGTTATGTCTTTGTCTAACAGTAGGCAGAAGTGTTCCGTTTTTGGCGAGCTCATTGGTTTTGCAATCTCTGTGGCCCGGCACCCAAATGAGGTGAATGTTAAACAGTTCACAGTCGGAGACTATTTGAGAGTTTGTGGAGACAGGCGCGAGAGATTTGAGAGTGGCTTTGCTGCCCGAGAAGATACGTAAATCCAAGCAAGATATAACGTTTTCTTTGAGCCAGGATTGTGCCTCTTTAATCGTCATTACTTCTGCCAGGAACACACTAAATTGATTGGGAAGTCTATATAATAGACTGAGATTCAATTGTTCCGAATAGATACCACTTCCAACGCGGTAATCGGCCTTTGAACCGTCTGTATAGAAGTGTACCGTATTGTCATCCAGGAGTCTCTCTTCTTCCCAAGAAGATCTTGAAGGGATTGAAACTTGGAAGCTATTATCGAATACCATTTTTGGGGTGCTATACTCTAAGCGATCTGGGAAATATCTGAAGTTGTCTAAGATAGTAGTATGTCCAGTGTTGTTACTGATCCATTGAGAGGTGGCTCTTAGCCTTACGCATGAGTTAGCTGCCACCATTTTGGAGAAGATGTAAAGAGGTGTAAGGTTTAAAAACACTTCCAAGGCTGCTGTTGGTGTTGAGCGAAGTGCTCCTGTGCTCCTTTTTACGCGCTACAGTAGCCCTTTTCACTCTTACATCAATATTTGCCTTCCAATTTAGTTTTTTGTCTAAAATGAGGACTAAATATTTGGCTTGGTCGAAAAAGCTTAAGGGTATTCCTTTAAACTTGGGTGGGTTAATCTGAGGAATTTTGTACCTTCTCGTAAAGAGTACTACTTCTATTTTATGTGGATTGACGTCCAAGCCACACTGTTAGCCCAATTTGTCAGGCTGTTCAAGGCATTTGGTAGGAGTTCCGAGAGAACTTGAGGATGTTTCCCAGATACAGATAATGCAACATCGTCAGCATAGGCAATCACCTTGAAACCCTCTGCTTCCATTGAAATTCTACCTACATACCTTCCAAATGAAATCTGCAGATGACAGAAAAAGAAAAATCGTTTAAAAAGAACCTGAAAATGTATAATTTCATTGTCCGAAGAAAGCTATTTAGGTAGTAACATTGGATTCAAATCGTATATTCTAATATATTCAAAATTGTCGAAGGTCCTTATTAGTCATAAATAAATTTATCATTCTCTCTTTTAAAACACTAATTTCATATCATTGTTTTTCTTTTATGTAAATGATTTCTAGCTAAAACATTAATAAAATCTGTTATGTTTCATTAATAACTTTACCAACATACAAAAATCATTTCCTATCCTCTGTGGTTGCTATGTTTTATTTTTTTGTTTTCCTTTTTTTATTTTATTTTCTTTCCCATTTATTTTTTTTTTTAGATTATACCAATTGATAAACTAATTAAAGGTCGATTCCAAGATAATTTCGAATTCCTGCAATGGTTTAAAAAATTCTTCGATGCCAATTATGATGGTCGTGACTATGATGCCAGTGGTGCCAGAGATGGTGCGCCTATGGGCTTCGGCTCAGGAACTGCACACAAAACTGGTCTTGGTGCTAGCTCAAATCCTACACCTTCATTTAGAAAACCGATGGCTGCGCCATCATCACACGGACCAAGTCGTACATCTTCTACGCGGCCGAGTATGTTTCATAATATCACGAAATCAATTTTCTTCTGCATGTTTTTTTTTTTATTTTTTTTTTTTTTTAATACTCTGGAGTGAGAGGAGCTCCTAGGGCTATGTTAACCAGTGTTTTGGAATTTGTTAAGCCAGCCACTCTCACTTGTATTGGTCAGGCGATAACAAAAGCAAAAGTTCGCTCAGGGACGCCATCAAAAAGATGCGAATTGTATTTTTTGTCCGTCAATGATGATAGAAAGAACATGGCGAAAAGAATTCCAAGCCACTGGTTGAAGAAAAAGCCCAACTGATTGGAAGTTTTGAGTTGAATTTACTCAAATTCCATTTAATTTAAAGCGAAAAACACAAAGCTGCTTTGCTGTTAGCGTTGAGTGACGAATAAAGTTCAAGCGTAGGAATTGCTTACAACCTTACACAAAAGGCGTGTTTCTCTTTTACACTGAAATCTGAGTCTACAGAGCTTGCTCAACAGACTCTGAACAACAATACAATTGAGCGCTTAATCTGTCATATCAACTTGCTTTCTTCACCATTTTAATTATTTCTTTTAATTTTACGTTTGACATTTGTTTGTTCAGGTATTTTTCTCACAATGCTCGGTCTCTTTTTTCCGAGCGCGTCGGTCGAACTCTGAACACTCAGAAGCAGTGCTCTGAATGAAAAAAAAAAAAAACACAACTTTGATGCTCTGAACACACTGAACTAAAAAAGAAACACAATTTTGAGTTTGGCAGTTCAGGCTCTGTTCAGATCAGAGACAAAAGAAGATCGGAAACTGACTTACGTTTTACCCTCCGGATACAGCAAATTTGATTTTACCGCTACCTCGTGTATGTTAATAAATGAGAAAAAACAGCAACAAAAATGAGTTGGTTTGCTCAACTTTACTGAGATAGTATTGGTAAAAACACGCATACTCTTGCAGTTAACATGAACCATAGCTTGTAGGCATTAGCTGAGATATCAATGTTACTTTGACTGATGCAAAATCATTTGGTAGAACATAATTCTCAGTTTTCATTGAGATATAATGGTTACCTTACAAATTGTTGTTGCCACGTCAAAATTGCTGAGTGAGAAATCGAATCCAAAATAATTTCATCTCAGAGCTCTCAGAAAAAATCTCAGTTTTCAGCTAAGATAGATTTGTTGTTCCACTTAAAAAATCTCTGAGATCTCAGTACGAAATTGTTAGGTGGAACTGGCCTATTGTCATT
Organism: Sphaerophoria rueppellii; assembly: GCA_920937365.1. Taxonomy (NCBI): domain Eukaryota; kingdom Metazoa; phylum Arthropoda; class Insecta; order Diptera; family Syrphidae; genus Sphaerophoria; species Sphaerophoria rueppellii. Next base: position 45,469,228 of record CAKKXW010000002.1, read on the forward strand.
TTGACAACTTGATTTCCCATCTCCCTTTTAAACTCATCTGTGGTTCAGATGTAAAAAAGAAAAACACCTAAAGCAGCCTCTTTTACTTTTTCTGCAGGTTTTGTAAAAACTATCAAAAATCGAGGAGTCTGGATGAAATTTTGTGATCCTCCCGAAAAGTAAAAGAACGCTTTTACAGCGCTTTTAATGACGTTTTTAATTTGCAATCTGGTAGTTAAAAAAAGCATTCTGAATGCGTTCAATTTGGCAAAAGTGACAAATCTCATTTTAAAGAGAAGAGAATTCCCTTCTGATTTGAAAACCAGAATGCTTATTCCAGATTCCAGATTGCCAATTAAAAACGCCAAAAATCATCCATTGCACAAAATTATATCAAACGTCAACAAAATTCAATGTACTTTTTATGGTTTGACAGAACCATTGCATAAGAAGTACAGGAAGCGGTGTTAGCTACATGCACAGTGTATGTGAGTGAAGCAACAAAAATGTCTGATGATGTCAATTTTTGGGACCTGTGCTGTCAATTTTTGGGACCTGTGCTGTCAATTTTTGGGGCCTGTGCTCTCAAACTTTGACTGTGTTGTCAGTCGTGTTCTGTTGGTGATGGTAAGGCGCTGCAATTCGTTGAGGTGTGCGCGGTTGTTTTGAATAGTTCTTCCATCGTGTTTCGAAACGTTTTTATTTGTTGATTGTATTACAATAAACTAGAAAATACTTGTATATTTTCCCCTTGTCAATATTTGAGTCCTTGTCTATTGTGAAATATATCTTCAAGAATTTGAATGCTCTAAAATACATACCTTCACAATTTTGAAGATTTCGGAAAGCTGAACGATCAAAATAGGCTTAATAAACGTGGTGAATTACGGATGAAAAATGAAGAAAATGTAGGTACTGGAAAATAAAAAATAAATAAACATTAAAATCCGTGCGTGTGTACCTTTAGTTTTGAAGTTGAAGCAAAATCGATGAAATCTTGATTCAATCAAATTTTGCTTAACCATTCAACTGCAGACCAGCCCTGTTGTTATGCGTTTGTGTTTGTGAAACTCACACTACTTAAAAAAATGCTTCAGTTCTTTTTCATAAGACCCCTTCCTGTTCTTCTTATTCAATGGACAAAACTTACAAAAACTGCCACAAGAAATTTGTGTGGCTAAAATCGGAAATTGGGGAAATATATTTCTCCGCCAAAAGTGACAGAACATACAAAAATTGGGAGTAAAAGAACGGTAAAGTGGGAGAATATGAACGTTTTCGGCTGTTTTAGGGAGTTAAAGAACAGACCTAATAAATTTAGTAAAATGCCAGTTGTCAGTCAAAGTTCAATCCGAAGCATAGAAACGTAACGGAGTTAGCGCAAACAAAAAAGCAGCTTTGTGTTTTCCTCTTAAATTCTTCTTAGAAATCTTATGAAATGTTTTAGTGTATGCGAAAAAATAAGCATGATCAAAGAATTCTAATTTAAAACTATTGTTCAAACTTGGTCCTTTTGAACTTCTTGAAAGGTGCATAAATGCTTTGATAATTGTAATCGGTACGTTTAAGATAAAGTTGCTACTCTATTTTCAGCTGAAAATAATCGTTCTCTAATAATATCAAACATTCTTACATTAGTATTTTCTACCGGACCTTTTATCGTCGGTAACGTTTTCCTTGATTTACTCTTATAGCTTTTTTTTTTTTTGGTAATCCAGAATTAGTACACAGAACTGTCCGATTCCGGATACCAAAAGAACATGCAAACAAATTTATTTGCTTCTAATGGTTGAATGTCTATGTATTTGTGAAACCTCATATACAGAATTGGAGATTACATGACATTAGTTGTGTTCACTGACGCTGTGCTGGACTGTTCTAGACAGAAAAGTAGAGTTTTTTGCTGTTCATTGAAGTTTTTTCTGTGCTGAACTGTTTTACTTTCCTGTTCATTGACAAACCTAGAACAGTTTAGAACAGGATTTTCTGTTCTTGCTTTTGAGTTAGATCAGGTTAGAACAGACTCGTGAGAAATGTCATGTTTGTTAAAGTTTTGATTTGGCTGTGCTTTGTGTTTTTTTTCTCGTGATTTGAAAAAATTAAAATAAAGTTATTTTGCCAATTTGTTTAATTTGTTTTATTAGATAATGATAAAACACATTGAAAAAAAATGCAACAAATTCTTTTACATTTCACCAAATAAAAGGTAATAACATTCGTTACACTTTCATTCCAATCATCTGAAGAGGAATCCGACGAAAAATCACTATCGGTGTCTGAACCACTAACATTTTCATTTAGTTTATCTTAGCAATCACTTGATTTTCCATTTCAATAATTATTAATAATATTTTTAATAATATTTTTCACAGTAAAAACACAAAAAATGAAAAAAAAATAAGCGAGAAACGAAAAATTCACACAATTTGCAATTTTTTTTTTTTTTTTTACAACTGACGTTTAACTGACTGTTAACTTGATCTGACGTTTCTCACGAAACTGTGCTGTGCTGTGCTGTTCTGATCTAGAAAAACCTCAGTGAACACAACTATTGTTTTTATTTTCTTTGTTTTTAAACATGGCTACGTACGTATTTGCGAGTTATTACTATTATTACAACAGGTTATTACTAAGCAGAAGATTATATGGGCAATAAACTCGTTCAAACCCTGTAAATCAGCTAGACCAAACGAGATATTTCCGGCTCGTCTTCAAAATGCTCTCAAGTAATAACTCCTTGGCTTAGGGTAATCTTCATAAGTTGTATCAAACTTAGATACGTCCCTAATAGCTGGAAGAAAGTCAAGGTAGTCTTTATCCCAAAAGCCGGTAAGGATTATAGACCAATAAGTCTCTCTTCGTTTCTCCTTAAGACACTATAGAGAATAATTGATCTGCACGTTAGAGAACTTCTCAACGAAAACAACTTGTGCAACTACCAACACGCCTACCTTGAGGGTAAATCAGTGAAGAGTGCTCTGCATGAGGTAGTTTCACATATTGAGAAAAGCCTCGAACAAAAAGAATATACCCTGGCAGCAATTCTTGATATCGAGGGTGCGTTTAATAACGTAAAAACGTAATCAATCGAAACTGCATTAGTAGAAGTTGGAGTTGAATCTGTCATTGCCAGTTGGATTTTCACCAAGTTCAATGGCAGAATTATCAACTCTCAATTAGGAGTTAGCACAATTGAGAAAACAGTTACTAGAGGAACACCACAGGGAAGGGTCATCTCACCCTGCTCTGGATCCTTGTAGCATATACAGATGACATAGTGATTTTGGTATCAGGCAAGTTCCTCACCATCGTCGAAAACATTATGAAAAACGTAGTAAAGGATTTATCTTCTTGGGCAATTAATAACGGTCTCGGGGTCAACCCCACCAAGACAGAGCTAAACTAAATGGTTTTCCTCTAAAACTTTCTAAGGCCCCGGCCACGCAGTAAGCGTCTGAGCGGCTGAGCGGAAAAAAAATATAAAACATATGAAATCACATAGAAGCGGCCACGCAATGAGCGAGCGGCAAAACAAAATTCTGAGCGGCTAAGCGGCGCCGCTAGACATACGTAGATATTTCCAGAATTTATCTGGAAATGTAGGTAGATTCAAAAGTAAATGATTAAATAATTCTTCAAACTCCGATCTTAATTGGTTAATCGGATGAACACCAAATCGTCTTCTTTTTTATATACGTTTAAGTAATTTGTACAAATACAAACGATTTTCTGACATTAAAATACGGCGAACTGTTTTTGACAAAGACATTTTAACTACTAATCGCTCAAAAGCAGCCGCTCAGTGTCTGGCCATACGCTCAGCCGCTTACTGCGTGGCCGAGACCTAAGGAAGCTAAATTTCTAAGAGTAATCTTTGACTCCAAGCTTGCATGGAAACGAAATACTGAGTAAATTTTCTAAAATTGTCTATTTGCATACCAGAAAGACAGCGTTGGGATCCTAATTCACTTATAAGTAAACAGGGTATCCCTTTCTACACTGACGGTTCAAAAATGTAATCAGGAACAGGTGCTGGAGTGTTTTGCCAATCTCTCAACATCAGAGGGGCGTATAAACTTCCAGCTGACTGTAGCGTCTTTCAGGCCGAGATCTATGCCATTGAAAAAGGAGCTGAAATGGCACATTATGAAAAGCTTAGCTCCTCCAAGATTACTTTTTCGTGGACAGTCAGGCTGCTATCAAAGCCTTAGCCAGTGAGACCACAAGATCAAAGGCAGTTTTAAGCTTTAGGAAGGAATTAAACAGAATCCCCCACACTAACCAGGTTAAGCTCTGCTGGGTTCCTGGACACAGAAATAAAGAAGGGAACGAAATAGTAGATGAACTAGCCAGGAAGGGGTGAGAACCAGATACAAGTAGTAGCGACCATTCAGATAGGGGACCACTCGTCCCGATTGGGGTACTCAAGAGGAAGATAGACCTTAAATCAAAAGAAAAAATCAATTACTTCTGGAAATCCAGGGACGATTGCGTAATCTCTAGAAGTTTATGGCCTAACATTAATGAAAAGGAAACTCGGTATATTTTATCGCTGAGTAAAAGGAACATTAAAATTCTGATAGGTGTACTAATGGGTCATTGCGCCATTGGCACAATGGCCAACAAGATTGGAGCTTTTGCACCCGATTTCTGTAGGAGCTGTCACGATGAGGAGAAAATAGAAACCATTAAACACCTGCTCTGTGACTGTCCGAACCTCCAAACTAACCAACTCCGTCATTTTGGGAACAGGTTTGTTGGAGAACTGGATGATCTTGCACAGGTCTCAATGGCAAACATGAGGAAATTTATAGATAGCATAGGCTGGTTTGTTAACGAGCCAGTCTACGTTAATCGGCAACTTTGAAGAGCATCGATGCTAACTTTTATTTTTATAGGGGATCACAATGGACCAGTAGGCCCCCGTGTATGCAACAGTTCACGCTGTGCACACCCTTTATCACCTAACCTAACCTAACGTATGTGCAAATTTGTGCATTTATGAGTGATTATATTTTTGATTCCGACTTCAAATTCGGATTCATTTTTCTGTTCTATTCAGAACAAGAACTGTCATTTTGTGCCAAGTAAACGAATTCTGAATCGTTCGAAACAGTTCCAGACGACAAAAAAAATCGCTATTATTCTCTCGGTTTAGGCCTTTGTTGAATAAATTCGAACCAAACTGCAGTCTTTTAAACATTTACCTGTTACAGTCGTTGCTTTAATATTTCAATATGGTTTTCCATACTCCAACAGACAATGACGTAGCTATATATGTTAATGCAAGGGAGCATAAAGATGTAGAGCAAGTCGTATTCCATAGTAATATATCGGGTTCATGTACGTAGATTTTCCATATTTTCTATTTACAAGATTCACAAAATGTATTTCTGATTTTGTTAGTAATTTTAAAATTACTGCATCCTTGATGAGTATTCGGTGGAAGGAATTCACATCATACTAATTATTAAATGTTTGATTTATGATTAGATAAGTATTTTTTTTTATTGTACGAACAATCATTCAAATTACATGCAAATGCCATAGTAAGTAAACATCAAAGCGTTCTTACTAAGATATCGTTTTATAGGGTCGTGGCATCAGATACCGAACAGTTTACGGACTATAAGGAAAGAACATGTTGCATAAAATAAAGGGTTTTCCAATAAGAGGTGTTATTTTGACCCGCTATTTCGGTAGCTGTCACTTTTGAAGCTGTAATTTTTTGACATTTGACAAATAGAAATTACGCCATTAATAAAAATGGAACGATACACGCTTCAACAACGCATAAAAATTATTAAAATTCACTATAAAAATGGTAAAAATTTGGCAGAGACGGTTCGTAAAACTAAATCATATTTGGGTCGTCGTGAAGCACCTCGGACCGCAATACAGAAATTGGTGGACAAATTCGAGCTGTTGGGACAAGTTAGTGATGTGAAGAATAAAACCCGTGCACATCGCGCAAGAACAACTGAGAATATTGTTGTTGTAGCCCAAAGTGTTGAAGAAAACCCAGGGGTGGAATCGTGTAAGCTGATTTTTGATAGTTGACAGTCAAATTCAAGAAAATTCGTCTGTGTAAGCTGATAGTCAAAAGTGACAGTCATCTTTTTTTGACTTTTTCAGCTGAACATTTGTGGTATATTTTTTCTTGATGTTCTTCTATTTTTTGGGAAAAATGAACGTGTTTTTGCAATTACAAAACAATTAAAACCAAGATGAAATTAAACTCACACCTTTATTTTGGACACAAGAATAATTATTTTTCAAAAACAATTCTCTGAAAAACATTCATTTCACATTACACTCATTCATTGGCTTCTTCAATATTTCCCCAACCAAAAGACATATGTAAAGAAAGTTATTATTTTGTGTAATCAACTCTGACAAAATTTACATCGCTTCCAGTGAAAGAAAAAAAAAAAACTTGATTGTACAAAAGAAACTTCTTGTCACACAGCTGACTGGATAGGATTCAAAAAAGGACACATAGATACAATATTCATATTCCCGTCTCTATTTTTGTTTCCTTGTTTGTGTCCCTAAATATTTGAAAGCACGTAAAACAACAACAACAATAGGGTTTAAACATGAACTAAATAAAGTGATGCCAAGAATCATAGAAAAAAATTTGATTTCAGAATGATCACCTTACACAGATGGAAAGTTCTTGACTATCACATTTGATAGTCAAAAATTTGATAGTCAACTATCACCCTACACGATTCCACCCCAGGTTTGTCCATTCCTCGTCGTTCTTTGGAATTAGGCATTCCACAAACGTCATTACACCGTAGGACTTGGGTCTTATAGCTTATAAAGTTCAGTTAACACAAGAACTCAAGCCGACTGATCATCAACAACGTCGTGTATTTGCTGATTGGGTCCTTGAAATGCATGAAAATGATCCGGAATTTCATCGAAAATCATGTTGACTGATGAGGCCCATTTCCACCTCGGAGGCTACGTCAATAAGAAAACTGTCGCATCTGGGGCTCGGAAAACCCAATAGTTACTGTTGAAAACCCTCTCCATTCCCAACACGTGACTGTTTGGTGCGGTTTATGGTCGGGCGGAGCACGGACCTAACTTTTTAGAAAATGAGGCTGGAGCAACAGTTACGGTCAATGGATTGCGCTCTCGAGAGATGATTAGTGATTTTGCATGGTCGGAATTGGATGGTATTGATCTGGACAACGTTTACTTTCAACAAGACGGCGCGACGTGCTACACAAGCAATGAAACCATCGATCTCGTACGGGAAAAGTTTCCGGACCGTGTTATCTCTCGAAGAGGTGATCACAATTGGCCACCGAGATCTTCCGATTTAACACCTTGCGACTTCTTCCTTTGGGGCCACGTGAAAGATAAGGTCTACGCCAACAGCCGGAATTCGTGAGGCTATCGAGGGCATAGGGCAGCCACTTAGCGATTTGGTTATGGAAAATTTCATGCAAAGGGTGTGGCCATTTGGCTGATGTTTATTATTAACGGCATACCTTCCTCTTTATAATGAATTAAATATCGGATCATTTATCTCAAAAAATGCCACTTTTTCTTTGAATATCAAAATAACACCTCTTATTGGAAAACCCTTTACTTTAGCTGAATATAGTATTGTAATTTTGTTTTTTTCTGAAATATTTTCTCAAATATTTTCATGTTTGATACTCTTTTCTTCTGTAAACATTATCAATCCTAGAGCATCCTTCAGCCCTCCTTCAGATTCATTGCTGTTTCCTTCTCCATACATTGTCCTGTCTTTGATTTCCTAGAGATTCTGTTACAATAGGATTAACATCGGGCAGTTGAATTAATCGAATTAAGCTCCAAACAATGAGTTGTTTCCCGATTTGTATCGACTTTGGCATTGTCCCGCTGAAAAATCATAGTGATCTGTCAGAACAGGTATCAATCGCAGCACTTAAACATAATCGACTGTTGATTTGTTATGACGTAAATCGAATTTTCAAGCACCTTACTGAAAAGAAACTTACTTACTTACTTAAGGTGGCGCTACAGTCCGTTGTGGACTTGGGCCTCAATCAACAGTCTCCGCCAGCTAGCTCGGTCCTTAGCTAGTCGTCTCCAGTTTTTCACTCCAAGTTGATTTTAGGTCCTCTTCCACTTGAGTGCGCCACCTGAGTCGCGGTCTTCCCCTCCTACATCCCTCGGGAATAGTGTCGAAGGCTTTCCGGGCCGGAGCATTGGTGTCCATCCGCTCTAAATACCGAGCCATCTGAGTCTCTGGACCTTGACCCTTCTGGCTAGGTCCATGTCGTTGTACAACCCGTAAAGTTCGCTGTTGTATCTTCTTCGCCATTCCCCTTCAATGCACACGGGGCCAAAGATGACCCGAAGAACTTTCCTCTCGAAACAGCCTAAGGCACTTTCATCCGATTTTGTTAGGGTCCATGCTTCTGCACCATACAGCAGGACTGGGATGATGAGTGTGTTGTACAGTTTTACCTTAGTTGCTCGAGAGAGGGCTTTTCCACTCAATTGCTTTGTTAGCCCAAAGAAACGGCGATTAGCAAGAGTTATTCTTCGTTTGATCTCGACGCTGGTGTTATTGCCCATGTTTATAGCGGAGCCTAGGTAGACAAACTCCTTTACTACCTCGAAGTTGTATGCGTCGGTGTTGGCTGTCCTTCCTCGAAGACAGCATATACTTCGTTTTTCCCTCCTTTACCGCTAGACCCATTTTTGCCGCTTCTGTCTCAATTCTCACAAAGGCGCCATTGACACCACGCTGTGTTCTTCCCATTACATCAATATCATCGGCGTACGCGAGAAGTTGAACAGATTTTTGGAAGATAGTGCCTCTGGTGTTCACGTTGGAGTTCTGCACTTCTCTTTTGTTTTTCTTGCAAAACGTATTAAAACATTTAAAACCTTATCGAATACAACCTACCACTAAACTGAATTTTTTGTTCTCTTAAGAAATTTTTTTTTAGTGATATATTTTAACTATTCATATAAAGAAAGAATACCCACACATGTACCTATGTGAAGTTAAAATAAGAAAATTTCATCCATTTTCCTGAAAAGTGTTCGGTAACAGGTGCCACTACCCTATGTAA
>CAKKXW010000002.1:45506038-45521118 GCA_920937365.1 Sphaerophoria rueppellii
CTATACAAAGACCTATTAACCAAATTTTTAGCAGATCGAACTATGGTGCGCATAGCCCTCTAAATCAACTAATTGATTTATATAATAAATTTCATTTTCTTATTGACTCACCAAATGACAATTTAAAAAGCGTTAAATTCAAAACATTGTTTTATAACAGTTTAAATTAAATTTAGATATAATTTAGTATTTAAGTACTTATTTATTTGTAAGCTTGTTTCACGTTAGTATTTAACGAAATTAAATAAATAAATAAATAAAAAAAAAACGGCGCACTCAACGCTAATTGTGTTCTACGCGTAAGTAGGAAAGCCATTTTTATCTATCTACCTACCTACCAAAAAGGTTACACCGAGGTTAAACCCCAAATTGTACACGAATTGTAAATATTGAACAAAACAACATATAAAATGGGGACAATGTATATAAAGGGATTTCCAATAAGAGGTGTTATTTTGATATTTAAAGAAAAATGGATTTTTTTGAGATAAATGATCGGATGTTTATTTCATTATAAAGAGGAAGGAATGCCGTTAAGAATGGAACACAACATCAGCCAAATGAAATTTTCCATGAAATTTTCCATAACCAAATCGCAAAGTGGCTGCCCTATGTCCTCGATAGCCTCACGAATTCCATCTTTTAAGTCTTGAACCGACACTGGGCTGTTGGTTATCTTTCACGTGGCCCCAAAGGAAGAAGTCGCAAGGTGTTAAATCACAACATCTCGGTGGCCAATTGTGATCACCTCTTCGGGAAATAACACGGTCCGGAAACTTTTGCCGTTTACGAACCGTCTAGGCCAAATTTTCACCATTTTTATAGTGAATTTTAATAATTTCAATGCGTTGTTGAAGCGTGTATCGTTAAATTTTTATTAATGGCGTAGTTTCTACTTGTCAAATGTTAAAAAATGCCAGCTTTAAAAGTAACAGCTGCCGAAATATCGGGCTATTCAAAATAACCCCTCTTATTGGAAAACCCCTTACACAAGGGGTAAGATTAAAGAGCTGAAAAGAATGCATCGCCAGTCGCCCGGCGACTAATCTGACAGCTGTCAAAAATAAGAAATTTGTATGGCAGTCGCCCATTAGCAACACAATGCGTCGTTCGTCGCCGAACTAGTCGCCCAAAAGTTGAACTTTTTTCAACTTAGTCGCGCGACGAGTTTGACATTTGTTTTTTTATATCGTGTTGTTGTTTCCTTGTTTTCTTAAAGCAATTTATTTGTTGATTCAACTCAAGGAATTTTTACTGATATTCATTTTTTGTGTGGATAAGAAAATAAAGTTTTCATGGAATTAATTAGAAGTGACGAATTATTATAGAATATATTCGATACGCACCAAACACAACATATATTCTTTTAATTTGAATGAATAAAACAGTGTTTAATAACGTTTTGTTTTATCATGGGCATATTTGATAGCTCGTCGCGCGACTGCATTGTGTTCACAAATTTCTTCAGCGATTTGGAAGGCGAATTTTTGACAGCTGTCAGATTAGTCGGCGGGCGACTGGCGACTGCATTCTGTTCAGCTCTTAAGGGGTAAGATATTGTTGATTGGAAGCCAAATCAAATACTAAGAAAAAGAAACGCCACAAATGATGAAAACATTAATCTTAATAAATGGAATGTAGTTACAAACATGATTAATTTTTTTCTAATTTTGGTTTCATACAAGGCATAATTGCTAGGTACCACACAATTGGATATTAATTTTTAATTGATAGATTTATTTAATTTGCCTTTGGTTTTGGTTTTTCCTTTTAATTGGTATTGGTTTTGATCAGGTGTGAGTTTCCAAGTCCAGGTTGCAAACAAAAGGGATAACAACTTACATTATATTAGTTTAATCTAAACCCTCAAAAAAATGAAAATGAAATGTTTCCAAGCACATGCTGGCACCCGAACCCCGAAGAACATATTTCGACAGGGAAAAGGATTCACTGATCCTTTGTTTAATTACCAAAATGCATTCGCACCATCTGGTTGCTATAAAGGAGTACATACTTTTTCGGTTTGTATAGTTGGGAATTATTCCATTTGCACCAAATGTCCGTATCAAAAGTTTAATCACCGAAAACACGTTCTCATTCTCACTTCATCCTTAAATCCCTGCCAGCCCTTTAAACAAAACCTTTCCATTTGTGGTAATCTATTGTTTTAAATTAATTTCACTAACTGACCGCAACAATATCCAAATATCCCAAGAATGTTTCACTTTACTAATTGTCCCCTCATCGTGTAGATAACCCAGCATGGGGAACTTAACCTTAAGCCATACTATTTGCAAATTATACACAAAATGACTGATTGATTGCCGGACTTTTTTGGGTAATCTACGTCTTATCTTAGATATAAAAATGTATACATTTCGTATGATAAGGATACGGACTTCGCAGTCTTAAATTATAGTTTGATGCTACTTAGTGCTTCGTGTGTTGGAAAGAAAAATATTCAGGAATAGTTGACAGCTGGAAAGGCTATTTGTCACCTTAATACCCAAACGGAATGTCGATTGGTCAGCTTGCCTGGCAAAAAAAATAACCTATTAGGCCCATATAATGAATGTTTTTAAGTTGCTTGTGAATTTGATGATATCCTCACGTGAAAAATGCTATATTAACAGTTGAAAGTTAGATTGTGATAAGTTGTATAAATCAATCTTAAATTTGTTATTAATCAGGCCACTTGATGATACAAAAGAAAAGGAGACTTATGGTCCGTTCAGACTTGCTACTTTACTATACTTACGAAAACTGTTCAATTTGGTGGATTAGATTTTACCAAACATTTGTTATAAAATTGCTTTGAAATGTAAAAACTTGATGTACTTTGAGTCTTATTCTCTTGGTGCTTCTTGGTGCATTAAAACTTGACGTGTGGTTGTTGGGTGTTGTAGGATCTGGGGGCATATACTGTATCTTTTCCTACACACCAAGTGAAGTGCTTACTTTACCTAAAAGTGGAAACCACCAGCTACTGGTTATGTCACTAGATATTACTTGCGAAACTTGTAAGCGCGAGTGCAGAACGGAGAACCAGAAGCACTTAACAACGGCCCTACAAGTTTGGAGGTTAGTGCGAAGGGCTAACAACCCCTCCACAGTAAAAACTGAGAAGTTATGAGAGAGATATAGTAGCCTCTGATAATGACCCCCCTCTTATGGTTACCAGACCGTGCGACAACGGACTATGCATTAAGAGTTTGTACCTGGAATGGAAGATTACTCTACAGTCTAGGTGCAACTCAAAAACTTGAATCTGTCCTCACGCGGTATAAGGTAGACATTACTGCGATCCAGGAAATACAATGGATACAGCTGGCATTAAAGAATGCACACATTTGAATGCGGATTCATCTTGGGAAATCGGCTATGATAGAAAGTCATGATTTCAAGCCAATAAGTTATCGCCTTGCTGTAATCTACATCAATCAAATGTAGATTTTTTCAAACAGCTCTTCCAACAGCTGATGAATGCGCAAAATGTCAAGCGAGCTAATGAAAGAGAAGCAAGACCAGTCAATGAAGATCCAGTCCCAGCCCCGAGTGCAGATGAGGTAGAAAGAGCCATCAAAAAGCTAAAAAATAACAAGTCCGCCGGGTCGGAGGGCATACCTGCGGAACTCTTTAAATATGGAGGAAGTGTTTTGATGAACCGCATGCACCAAGTCATCAACAAACTGTGGAAGGAAGTATGCATGCCCACTAACTGGTTGATAAACTCCATATGCCCCATCTACAAAAAAGGCGACCCTATCTAATGCAAAAACTACCGCGGCATATCCCTGCTCAATGTTACATACAAAATTCTATCCAACGTACTATGTGAACGTCTAAAACCGTTCTGCAAAGCAATAATCGGCACGTACCAGTGTGACTTCAGGCCAGGCAGAACAACGATAAACCAAATATTAACACTGCGGCAGATCCTAGAAAATACCAACGAATTTAAACCATCAACCATCATCACCATCAACCAACCAAATTTTCATCGATTTCAAAGCTGGTTATGATAGCATCCAACGCCAAGAGGTGAAGATGGCGATGTCTGGATTCGGGATCCCGAACAAACTGATCCAGCTGTGCCGCATGATGCTTAACAATACGGAATGCAGTGTGAAAATGGGTAACAGCTCATCCGAGCAGTTTCAAACTTTCACAGGGTTTAGACAAGGAGATGCGCTGTCATGTGACTTCTTGAAAATAGTCCTGGAGCAGATAGTGCGCAGGGCAGGTGTGAGTATCGAAAACACTATCTTCAACAAATCTACCCAGCTCCTAGGCTATGCGGACGACATTGACATCATCGGTCGATCCAAGAGAGCTATGCTTGAGGCCTTCACAGCGATTGAAGAATAGATGAAACTCGTTGGTCTTGAAGTGGATGAGGACGAAACAAAGTACATGCTATCAACAAAGCAATATTTGTCCTACGCCTAGGAAAAAACCGTCACTGTTGGTAGAAGCAATTTCGAGGTAGCAGGAGTTCATCTACCTTGGAACCAACATCAATCCCACAAATTACACGCCTTAGTGGAGATCCGAAGAAGAATTACCCTAGTGAACCGCTGCTGCTTTGGTTTGGCAAAAAAACTGGGCTCAAAACTCCTCACTCGAAAGACAATGTGTCTGCTATACAAAACTCTGATTTTACCAGTCCTACTCTACGGCGCCGAGTGCTGGACGATAAGTAAAAAAGGGGAATTGATACTGGGCACTTTCGAAAGAAAAATTCTTCGTCGGACTTTTGGGCTCGTATGCGACGATGGCGAATGGAGAAGAAGGCTGTACCAATTTGTGGATGTAGTCCAAAAGGCCCAAAAAAAAGACGACTACATTGGCTAATGGCTCGGCCACATCGAGAATGGAAAACAATGCTCCAGCGAGACGGCAAGGAAGACCGAACCTAGGGTACAAAGACCAAGTGACTGTGGATGCCAGAGCGCTTGGTTTCGGCGACTGGAGAGTGTATGTGAGGGACCGTTCACGATGGAAGGCTGCAATATCTCAGGCAGAGATCCTTCATGGATTGTGCGCCGGATAAGTAAAGTAATAAATATCCTTATGAATTAAGCGAACTTGTAACTCTTTGCAACTGCCCAACCATCAAAAAAATAAAACAACTACCGAAATTAACTCTCACAAATTTGGCATAGTTGAGAAATATAAAACAATCCGAAATCCGATCTCTTTTTGCATTCAACCACACTCAGACCTTGCACACAAATGAACCTAAGCATTTCGTCCAGGAGGACATTTGTAAACTTAATCACCTTATCAGATCCCCATTAGTTTAGCAATCATTTCACTTTATTTCACGTTAAACAGAAACACCTAAGAACAAGCACAAAAAAAAACAATAGAAAGTTATATTATAAGCAACACGTTTTATTTTTTCAATCGTGCTAGTGTTGACTTTCGCGAACAACAAATGTTGTTAATGGGAATTTAACAAGCCATATTATATTTCTTTTTTACATCCACAACTTCCCGTCATCCAGTGAATTATTGTCAACCAATGTGAGCACTTTGTTGCGTGTTTGGAGAGTGAAAAACTCAATTTCCGTACATGAGCCTCCCACAAAAAGTTTTTTTTTGTGTTGTTATTTCTTTTGAGAATGATAGCAACAGTCAAGCTAAAATGGTTTCCTTAAGCTTCGGAACTGATTTTATTTGCCTTGCAAAATGATACTGACATTTAATATCCCAAAGGTGTAAGAGTGAAGACGCCTTAATGCTGCTTGAGGAATGCTTGATTTTTTGTTTGTTAGTGATACATTCTTTGACCTCGAAATAGGTTCTACATAAATTCGATGCTTTTGGAATACTGATGACGATGAGCGATAAGAATGAACTTTGCTATGGCACAATGCATGAGGAATGCGGGAAAAGGTTCCTGGTATTTCTTTACGGTTACAGTGGATGTGTCATCAAAAAAAGGGGGAAAAAATTGAGTACATAAACTATTTTTATAATGTACTAGTTGACCTGCGGGACGTTGTACCCGCTCTTAAGAAATTGTAAATGTTAATTTAAATCTTGATTAGTTGGTAAGCACAGCCTCTACGAAGTTACAACAGATAACGGCTTCCGACCAATCGACTTTGCCGCAGCTCGTAATAAGCTGAGCACTAGGTTTTGTAATTTTGAAGTCAGAAAGCGAATTTTTGGACATCAAAACACGGTTGTGTCGAAAAAAATTGCGAAGCTAAGGGAAAAATTCCGCGAGAAGAAACAGACATACAAGGCAGTTGAAGCCACCACATTATGCTGCTCCGACGATCCGCGCCCCTATGCTACTGTCAAAATCTTTGACGAACCGCTTTTGGGCTTATTGGACAGTGGAGCTAGTATTAGTTGCCTAGGTATGGATGGTTTCGAGTTTCTTCAGAGACACGGTCAAAATTACAATAAACTCACTTCCGGTGTTAAGACAGCTGATGGGAAACATCAAGCCATAGTAGGCAAAATCTATGTTGATGTTTCGTACAAAGGGATGACGAAAAAAATTCCCCTATATCTCGTACCAACATTAAAACAAAGACTTTATCTAGGAATTGATTTTTGGAGGGCGTTTGACATTGCACCTCAATTAATATCGGAAGTGTCGTTACCGACAACAATTCCAGAACCTGATCCAAATGCTCACATACTGACTGAACAACAATCCAAGTGCCTCAAAGATGTCATCAATCTGTTTCCTTCCAGTGCCATTCAAGGTTTAGGAAAGACGACATTGGAAATGCATACCATTGATACAGGAGAAGCTGAGCCCATAAAACAACGTCATTATCCGATTTCTCCAGCAGTGCAGAAACTCATATATGAGGAATTGGATCGCATCGTTAAGCTCGGAGTTATAGAAGAGAGCAATAGTGCATGGAGCTCTCCTGTAGTTCTGGTGCGTAAGCCAGGCAAAAATCGCTTGTGCATAGACTACAGGAAAGTCAATGCCAAAACTAAAAAAGATGCGTATCCACTGGCTCATATAGGGGGATTGCTATCTCGTCTTTCAGATACTCGGTTCATTTCAAGCGTGGATCTGAAAGATGCGTTTTGGCAGATTCCATTGGAGAAATCTTCAAGGGAGAAGACGGCTTTTACGGTGCCTGGAATGCCTCTAATTCAGTTCACAGTCATGCCCTTTGGCCTTTGTAATGCGCCACAGTGTTTGGTCAGGTTAATCGATAAGGTAATACCTCATCAATTGAGAGAAAAGATCTTTCCGTACTTGGATGACTTGTTGGTCATATCGAGTACTTTTGATGAGCATTTGGAGCAGCTGAGGATACTTGCGAGTCGATTGAAGGAGGCGGGTCTAACTATCAATATCCAAAAGTCTAAATTCTGTTTCAAAGAGTTGAAGTATTTGGGGTATATTGTTGGCGACGGCTGTCTTAAAACGGATGTGGGAAAGTTGACGGCTATTTCAGATTTTCCTGAACCAACCTCAGCTAAACAGGTTCGACGCTTTTTAGGAATGACGGGTTGGTATCGAAGATTTGTCAAGGATTTCGCATCTTTGGCCAGTCCTTTGACCGACCTGCTCAAAAAAGGTAAAAAGTTCATATTTTCAGAGGAAGCTAGAGATTCTTTTAATAAATTGAAAACTGCGCTTACATCAGCTCCATTGCTGGTGAATGCGGATTTTTCAAAGGAGTTTTTGATATTATGTGACGCGTCCAACAAAGGTATTGGCTGTGTGCTTGCCCAAATGGACAACGACGGAAATGAACGGCCCATTTGCTACCATTCGCAAAAACTCAATAAGGCTCAGCGCAACTACAGCGTGACTGAGCGTGAGTGTTTGGCTGCTGTTATGGGAGTTCAAAGGTTTCGAGCTTATGTCGAGGGGCATCCTTTTACGATTGTTACCGACCATTCGAGCTTGAAGTGGTTAATGAGTCAAAAAGATTTAAGTGGACGGTTAGCTAGATGGAGCTTAAAGCTTCAAGGTTTTGACTTTTCCATCGAACATCGTAAAGGAACTCAGAACGTTGTGCCTGATGCACTTTCACGAGTGCATGAGGTCGATGCACTGCTTTGCGAAGTATTGCATATAGATCTTGAAGATCCCAGTTTTCAATCTGAGGAATACCGCAAGATCATTAATTGCATAGATCAAAACAATCAGCTACCTGATCTTCGTGTGTCCGAAAACTTCGTTTACAAGAACCCAATTGAAGATGATGAAGATGATGAAGTCTGGAAGCTTTGGGTTCCTTAACAGCTAACCGAACGTTTGATTGCACTGGATCATCAACCACCAAGAGCTTCGCATGGGGGGATTGCAAAAACCCTCTATCGACTAAGGCAACAATTCTTTTGGCCAAACATGGCAGCTCAGGTTAAGGCATTCATAGAAGACTGTGATGTCTGTAAGACCTCGAAAGCTCCAAATGCCACCCTTCGACCTCCGATGGGTACAGCATTTGTGGCTGAGAGACCTTTACAGATGATATTCATGGACTTCCTTGGACCTTATCCACGCTCGCGACTTGGAAATACGCATATTGTTGTTGCGCTGGACCAATTGACTAAGTTCGTGGCAGTGAAGGCACTTCGCAAAGCGACAGCACAGACTGCATTGAGATTTCTCAATGACGAAGTGTTCTGCTTATTTGAAATCTCTGAATGTGTACTGACAGATAATGGTAAACAATTTGTCAGTCGAGATTTTGAGAAGAGTATGTCGACATTCGGCATTACTCATATCAAGACAGCGGTTTATTCTCCACAAGCTAACGCAAGTGAGAGAGTGAATCGCTCAATTCTCGCAGCAATCAGGGGTTACATTGACATGGACCAGAGGAATTGGGACACTCATTTGCAGTCCATTGCTAGCGCTTTGCGAACGACCGTTCATTCTGCGATAAACATGTCGCCGTATGAAGCCTTGTTTGGGCAAGCCTGTGTTGAGCACGGTGCAGATTATCGAATACTCCGAAAATTGAATTCACTTAACAATTCTGAAATGAACTTAATATCCAAAGCATCGAAAATGAACATCTTACACGCACACATTAAAAACACTCTAACGAATACACATTGTTGTTATGAGGACAAATACAATTTGCGGAGCAAGGATGTTAAGTTTTCGGTTGGGGATATTGTATTCAGGAGGAATTTTGCACAGAGCGATGCAATAAAGAAGTTTTGTGCAAAACTCAGTCCCAAATTTATCAAAATGAAGGTTTCTAAAGTTCTCGGTAACTGTTGCTATGAACTCGAAGACCTTAACGGCAAATAGGTTGGAGTATTTCACGCTAAGGATATAAAAAAAAGAAAAAGACAAATGCCCAGCAGCTAGCGTGAGCATGAGACTGTGAGGATCTGAAAAGAAAAATAAAATAAAAAAAAACAAAACAAAACTCACACATACAGTACATAATAATACTTACCACATAATACGATCCATAGAACACACACACATACTTACCACTTCAACATTATTCATACAACATACCTTACACACATACACTATACTTACACACTGAGAAAAAAAAGCTTTGAAAATTTTGATTTTGAAAATTCAAAAAAAAAGAATGTTTGTATTCATTCATTCAATAAGATCAGAAACGATTAGTTCGGTATATTTATTTTAATCAAAGAATGTAATCGTGTCGGCACAAAAATTTGTTTAAAATACGTAATTGTCTTAATATAAAAAAAAAAGAAAGAAAAAAAAAATTAAGACTCTCAATAGAGACACAACACATAATATAAATAAATATGAAGAAAAAAAATGCAAATTTACAAAATAAAAAGAAGTAACAGAATAAATAAATGAAAAATTAGTGAAAAGAGGAATTGCCAAAATAATAAAATCAAACAAACAAAAAAAAAGTTATCTAACAATGAAGATAAAAACAAAACATTTAATAAACATATATCTGATCAAAAAAAAAAAAGGAAAAAAATCAACACAGAAGAGGAAAAAAAATTCAAGAGATTCAAGATTTATTATTTATAATTAATATTCAGTGTTTTTTTTGTTGTTCAATATTTTTTTTTAATATATGTTTAAATCATCATGGTGCACCATAAAGGATGAAGGTATTTTTTTTTTTTAAGAATTATTAAAATTAATTTAATTTTTTTTGAATTATTACAATAGTTAAAAAAAAAATATTAATTATAATACTTGTATTAAATTTAAGTTTTTTTTTTTTTTGTTTCATTTTCATTTTCATTTTCATTTTTTTTTTGTTCAAATCATTATTAATTTTGTATTTCTTTGTATTGTAAATTTACGTGCATATATATTTAATTTTATCAATGATTTCTATGATTATTGAATGAAGACTTTTTTTATTTGATATGAGTGTATAATTTGGTTATATTGGTCATGGTGAGTATGATGTGACGACGGGTAGAGAGAGGAGACTTCCCGCGCTCTCCCTTCAGTGACACGTCCTTCCCCTCTACAAGTTCATCTTCGGGTCCCATTTTTTTGGAACCTTATCGTTGAATTGGCATGTTAGAAGTAACAGTAACAGCATCCACGCTTCGGCTATAAGAACCCCCCCCCCGTCGAGAAAAGCCTAAGGCACGCAAGCATGCCGTGTAGCCGTAGCTGGATACCTTCTCCATCCTGCCGCCTGGACCGTCCTTAGGGTCCTGTAGTAATAAGGTCGTAAAGGTGGTATAGGATGGAGAGGGAGGAACACGGGTTCCGTTACAGTTTCCAAGACAAAAGATCTACACAGTAACCTGGTGATCTACGGATGGTCGATCGGTTGCTAATCGGCGCAAGGCACGCATCGAACATCTTGAACTTTCCGAGGAGCAAATGTCGACTATGACCACTTTCTGGTAGTGGCTAAGCTAAGAGCTCGACCAACAAACGACAAAAAACACGCGCGGCCCCAAGAAAGAATTTCAACATCGGTTGCCTTGGCACCCTGGATAATGCCAGAGACTATCTACAGCGAGCGCCTGAACCAATATCGCGAAATAATAAAAAATGTAGCCGACACCAATATAGGATAACAACCACCCTCGAAAAAGAACCAGTGGTATGATGATGAGTGCGTGTTATTGAAAAAAAGACGGAAAATGCTTTTGCAGATGCTGCAATGGAAATAAAGAGCAGCAAGAGAAGAGCACCGAACAAAAAGAAGAAGTGAGAAAAAGACCCTGCGAAGGAAGAAAAGAGCATCCGCAGTTTCTCAGCTCAAAGATCTAGAAGAATCTCGGGCCAAGAACGACGCTTCTTTTAAAGGTCGAAGGAATTAGATTCTAGTTTCAGAACCGGGGCACAGGCTCTCTTCGAAATAGTGAAGGAAACCTATTCACCGAAGCACACGGAATTGTAGATGTTTTCAAGCAGCACTTCCAACAGCTGCTGAATGCGCAAAATGTCGAGCGAGCTAATGATGAAAGAGAAGCAAAACCAGTCAAGCGCAGAAGAGGTAGAAAGAGCCTTCCAAAAGCTTAAAAATAACAAGTCCCCCGGGTCGGATGGCATACCTGCGGAACTTTTTAAATATGAAGAAAGTGTGGAAGGAAGAATGCATACCCACTGACTGGTCGATAAAACTACCGCGGCATATCCCTGCTTAATGTTGCATACAAAATCCTATTCAACGCACTATGTGAACGCAACCGTTCTGCAAAGCAATAATCGGCACGAACCAGTGTGGCTTTAGACCAGGCAGAACAACGATAGACCACATATCCACACTGAGGCAGATACTGAAAAAGACCAACGAACTTCAAGTCGAAACCCACCATCTTTTCATCGATTTCAAAGCTGGATGCTTTCATATCCAACGCCAAGAGCTTATGATGGCGATGTCTGAACTCGGGATCCCGAACAAACTGATCCAGCTGTTCCGCATGACACTTAAAAATACGCAGTGCAGTGTGCAAATGGGAAACAGCTCATCCGGTCTGTTTCAAACATGCGTAGGGTTTAGACAAGCAGATGCGCTATCATGTGACTTCTTCAACATAGTCCTGGGGAAGATAGTGCGCAAGGCTGGTGTGAACACGGAAAACACTATCTTCAATAAATCCACCCAGCTTTAAGGCTATGCGGACGAAACTCGTTGGTTTTGAAGTGAATGAGGACAAAACAAAGTACATGCTATCAACAAACAAAGCAACATCTGTCCACCACCTAGGACAAAACGTCACTGTTGGTAGCGGCAATTTCGAGGTAGTTATGGAGTTCACCTACCTTGGAACAAACATCAATCCCTGAAACGAAACCTTAGTGGTGATCTGAAAAAGAATTACGATAAGTTCAAAAGAAGAATTGATACTGGGCACTTTCGAAAAAAAAAAATCTTCGACGGATTTTCGGTCCCGTATACGACGATGGCGAATGGAGAAGAAGGTTCAACTGAGAACTGTACGAGCTGTGCAGAGCTAGTCCAGCAGGCCAAGAAAAGACGACTATATTGGCTCGGCCACATCAAGCGAATGGACGACAACGCTCCAGACAAGAAACTCTTTTTATCCCAGCCCCCAGGTTCGAGACGAGACGAGGAAGACCGAACCTACGGTACAAAGACCAGAGCGCTTAGTTTCGCTGACTGGAGAGTGCATGCGAGTGACCGATCACGTTGGAAGGCTGCAATATCTCAGGCTGAGATCCTTCATGGATTGTGAGCGGGATAAGTAAGTAAATTAGTAATATTTTCCAAGCTCTGCCGTAGATTAAATATTAGATCGATGGTGGACTTTCATGTCTTTTCACTTAAAAACAAAATTCAAAAACATAATTTTTCTTTTATATTGGTAACTATGCAGTCAAATAATTATCGTTTTTGATTTCAATCGCCTTATATATTTAACATGGAAGCTCTAACGACAAATAAGTATCTACTCTACGTAGTAACTTTTTATTGTGTGAGTCTTCTTTCAAAGTCACAACCTTCTTCTCCTTGAACAAATATTGACACAAATAATCAAGGTTTGTATCAGGGTTTAATCTTTCCAAGAAATTAGGAGCTTCATTAGGCAATTATGATCATATTAAATTATTCAATAAAATATCCACATACGTATGCATACAACTTTTCAATCTGAAATCTCAATTTGATTCACCCTAACGAGTTCTAATTCATCCAGGAAAATTGACATTTGCTCCGTGATAAGCATATGAAAGATGTCCCGTCCATAGTCTTCGTTTTCGTTTCATAACCATGCTTGCATGATTACACCATAATCATGGTTTTAAGATTTTAAGCTATTTTCCAATCGAATTATTCGTAAATTGAAAGGTGCATAGAAATTATTTATCAGCTTATTTGGGATAACGTTTGACTGATAAACACAAATACTATTCAGTTGTATTCATTAAGGCGTGCTAGGAATGAGTTTAACCCTTAGCTTATGTTACAATATTATTAAGTCTTATAATCCAGAAGGTAAGATTGGCTTAATTTGTAATTTGACAGTATATTCCCCACAGAATCATCGCATTCGGCACCATTGACTAGTTTCCCTATTCCTGATAATATCTAGAATTAGCAATTGAATTGTTCTTCGGAGCAGTACGAAGAACTCCCTGAACTCCCACTCCAATGACACGCCGATGCCACCCACATCTTTCGCTTGCTGAACCATCATATTGAAATTAAGTTTTACCTTAGGTCTAGATTCATCGCCACCTTTTCCAAGGCAGGAATTTAAAGCTTATCCAGATTTAAATTTAAAGTGCCACATTTTACTCTTAAAATTCACAAATAAGCTAACCTACTTTCGACCCGTTTTTTTTTTTTTTAATTCTACCCACGCACTGCCACCCACCAATCGATAACAATGAAACCAATTCAGGAATTGTTTCATTTGCATATACAGGAGCACCTGGGTTTACGAGCAGGTGGGTAAGATTTAAATTTAAAACTCGTTTTTGGGTGAAAGTATGTGTGTTATGCGAACGTGGATGTTTCGGTTAGCATATGGATTACAAATGTGAAACCAAAGTGTCGTAATACTTACTCATAGGTATAGTTAATTCGAAACTCGGCGATGCTGAGTGGAAATACATCCTCTTGAAATACAAAACAAAAAATTACAAAAAAAAGATATTCTTTATCACGCCAGCACGACACAAAAATACAATTAGAAGAGCTTTTGTTGAGCTCATTGTCCTGTTATTCACTTTCACTAATTCTATATCTAGGGAATAGCACCGGCAACCTTGATGACAACCGTTCGGTGAGCAAAACCAGAGGCTCTAACTGGGAGTCTAACCTTAAGTGCAAAATTGAAAAATCTCTGTCTACTATGTACGCTGTCGTCGGGATTTGCAAAAGTGTGTTCTTAATTTTAATGGAAATTTAATAATTTAGGAATAATTTTGCCGTTCCTCTCGCTGTTCTGTTTTTGTTGTTTTAACATAATTTTTGAATATTTTTTTTTCTTGAGAAATCGTGAGTGCTTTCGAGATTTAAGGAATATTAAGGCGAGGATTTAACGATGATTTCATTATTTGGACAGTGTAGGGTGTAATAGGAGTTGGATTTAAATTCTGCTCAAAAAAAGTTTAGACCAAATGAATACTCTCCGGGAACTTCCAACGTTTGCGTCTGAAGAAGGTCCTTTTCAAACCTCTTTAAACCGTTCCATTGGCCTGTGGGTGGTATGCGGTGTTTGGCATACTTGTTATCGCTGAATATTATTTGGACTTTAATTCTGTGTTTCATGGTCGGTTGTGATTTAAGTTGGGACATCGAATCTACAGACGGTAGCTGCGCATATATAAGAAATTACATACACATCTTACTTACTTACTTATGGTGGCGCTACAGTCCAGGTCGGACCAGGGCCTCACCCAACAAACTTCTCCAGCCAGCTCGGTCCCTGGCTAACTGTCTCCAGTTTCGCACGCCAAGTTGGTTCAGGTCCTCTACCACCTGTGTGCTCCACCGGAGTCGCGGTCTTCCTCTTCTGCGACGTCCTTCCGGATTGGATTCGAAGACTCTACGAGCCGGAGCATTATTTTCCATTCGCTCAACATGACCCAACCATCTAAGTCGTTGGACCTTAACTTTTCTGGCTAGGTCAGTGTCGCTGTACAGCTCGTACAGTTCTTGGTTGAATCTTCTCCTCCATTC
>CAKKXW010000002.1:45522080-45537845 GCA_920937365.1 Sphaerophoria rueppellii
CTTACGGCCGCTCGTGTACGTCGATTTGTTCTCCGTATGTTTCGCCGCGACGTTTCTTTCTGTGCTCGTCGAGCACTCGAGATGCTCGTCTTCTCCTCTCTCCTCGTAGTTGAAGAGTCTTTCTTTTTTTCCCTCGTACTCTTCGCGCGCTAGCTCCTCTATCTCCCTACAGTGTTGTCCTTGCTCCAAGCTTATAAGCCTTGGAGGTTTGTTTCACCTTTTTGTAGAACTTTCGAACCTCGTTCCTGTTGTGACATCCCTCTATCTCCTCGATCGCGCGCTTCTCATGCTCCCTTTTTTTCTTTCTGAGAAGTTGATGCTCCTCTCTCCTCTTCTGCTCGTAGAGCTCACGAGCTGCTCGTGTCTTTCTTTGCAGCGCCGCTTTGTATGCCTCTTGTTTAGCTGCATGTGCTCGCCGGCATTCATCGTCAAACCAGGGGTTTCGTTGTGGTGGCCTTGTAAACCCTAGCACTTCAGAGGCGGCATCTCTGATGGCTGCTTGGCAGTGTTGCCACTGGTTCTCTATATTTTGTGCTGGCAGCAAAGGACTTCTGAGGAGATTTTCGGAGACACGATCGGAAAAGGATCTAGCAATCTCTTGCGATTGTAGCCGCTTGACGTCGAATTTCCTCCTAGCATTTTCGCGTGTTGGCCTTGATCGGGATATCCGCATTCGAACCTTGGCTACAACAAGGTAGTGGTCCGAGTCGATGTTGGCACCTCGGAATGTGCGCAGCGAAGTCGATTAACCTAAATCCGTTATCGGAGGTGGTGTCGTGTAGGCTATGTCGTCCGATTATTCCACCAAAGATTTCTTCTCTACCCAGCTTAGCATTAAAATCTCCAAGGACGATACACATCTTAACATCAGAGAATAAAACGATGTACTAAGGTGAGCACATATGAAAATAAATTGGATGGTAGTAATGGATGTGTACCTGTTAGGAACTGTTAGGATCCTCTTAGTCAGATCTGGATGAGCTGGATGTAGATAACAGTGGTGGAGGTTGATCTGCCTAGTTGTAGCCAAAATCCTGCAAATAGTACAGATCAATCTCCAACACTCTATAAAGGCTTCGGCCTCCCTTCTTCTCCGTCTGTCGTTCTCATCTAAGAGCCCTGGATTGTGAAATCCTTGGATTGAGAACTACTGCCTACGACACTTCATATGTAACAGGAAGAGGTAACACAAGATCCTGCATATTAGTATATCGTAGTCTAAATGTATTTTTACTCCCTAATTTCAGTGATAAAGACGCCACCACAGCTAGTATGGCAATTAACAACCATACTTACTGGGTGGTATCAGCGTATTAGAACCACGACCATCAGGGCCCACAGCCTGGTACCATTCTGGAGCCGACGCACGGTCGCTGAATCCACAAGACTTAAAACCAACATAACTATCGGTTGTGACGCCAATGCAGACCATACTTCGTGGGGTAGTATCGATATCAATGACAGAGGTGAGTCTCTTTTTGTTTACGTTTTAACAACTTACCTGGTAGCAAGTAACGTAAGTAATGAACCAACCTTCTCAACTAAAAATCGAAAAGATGTCTTAGATATCACTCGTGTCTCGATACATTTTTCTTATAAAATATGGAATTGGAGATTGTCACTCGTTCTACGATCATATATACATCCAATTCACCCTTATTGAAGAGTCCCCAAAACCGATCCAATTCCGGAATTTTCGGAAAACAGATAGGAATATAAGACAATCCTAAAAAGTCTGATTAAACCATCAGAACTTTCCGATCCTCCCTTGTGTGCTCTTGAACTCGATGAAAAAGTCGATGAGCTTACAGAAGCCCTCAACAAAGCCATGGAAACTGCCTGCCCCTCACTACAGTGCGGGGAAAGAAGAAACCATACTGGTGGGCTACTGAACTAGAAATACTCAGGAAAGGTTGTAGAAGGCTTTTCAATCGTGCAAAAAAGTCTAGATACCCCCAAGATTGAGATTCCTATAAGGAATCCCTCAAAAAGTATTAACAAGAATTGAGAATAGCCAAAACATCCTCATGGAGATCCTTTTGTTGCTCAATAGAAGAATCTACGGAGGCGTCGAGGTTAAGGAAGATTCTCTCGACAAATCCAACCATGCCCAGTTGTCTCAAAAACTCGAATGGTACATGGACTAACTCTTGCGAAGAAACGTTAAACCTGCTATTAGACACCCACTTCCCAGATAGCTCCAAATCCGTTAATACAACAAACCGTCCTGGGTCTGGTATTAACTTAACTTTTCTTGTTTCAAAAGAAAAATTGACATGGGCTCAAAATACTTTCGAACCTTATAAATCTTCAGGTACAGTTCAAATCATATCAGCTGAGCTACAACATACCAGCGATATTACTTTGCCCATCATGGAGATGACCTTCAAAAGATCTGGTCTATATATCTCAGCGATGGAGAGAAGTGAAGGTAGTATTCATCCCCAAGGCGGGAAAATGCTCGCATGTCAACCCTAAAGATCTAAGACCTATTAGCCTTTCATCATTCATTCTCTAGAACGATTGATCGATTTCCATGTACGTAATAGCATTGATAAGAGGCTATCGATGTCTCCGTATGCTTACTGCAAAGGGAAATTGTTAGAAACAGCCTTGCATACCCTGGTAAGAACTATCGAATACTCCCTAGAGCAAAAGGAATATACCATGGTTGCCTTCCTGGACATTAAGGGCGCTTTCAACAATGTTGACACATCTGCTATCACTTCTACTATGACGACTTTAAACGTCGAATACTCACTCTGTGAGTTGATTATTTTAAAGCAAAAAGCAGGATCATCAACTCTAAGATGGGTGATTTTTGTTCGAATAGGTCTGTCAGCAGGATCACTCCTCAAGGTGGTGTTCTGTCCCCTCTCCTGTGGAACATAGTATGTAACGAACTACTAATATCCCCTGGAAAGGTAGTCTACAGATACAGAGTGATTGCGTATGCCGAGGTCTTTTCTCTTGCAAGAAACCCATAGGAAGCAAATGGGATTTTCAACCTCGTATAACCTATCGGCTATATACATCGGTCATCCGATCAATACTCATGTATGGGGTTGCAGTATGGTCGACTGCACTGGACAAACTACGACAAACTCAGCAAAGTACAATGCATTGCATGTCTCTGCATAAGCGGGGCATTGAGAACCACTCTCTCAGCAGCGTTAGACACTCTCCTCCATCTGACACCCCTCGACATCTTCAGCAAACAAGTGGCAGCGAGTATAAGACTCAACCCCTCATTTCAGTGGACCAACAATAATGTGAGACATTCCATCATTTTGAACTTTTTCGGTTCTATACCAAAGTACATAGACTAAACCGTTGCAAAACCCCAAAAAAAACTTCCATTCCAGAGATGAATGGGAAGACAAAAAATTCCTGAATGAAAAGGGCATTCATTTTTATACAAATGGATCCAAAACAAATGATGGAGTTGGTAATGGTGTGTACTCAGAAAAGCTTTATCTAAGCCTCTCATTCCGCTTCCCTTATCATTGTAGCGTCTCCCAAGCGGAAATTTTTGCGATCAAAGAGGTTCTCTCCTGGCTAAGAGAAAACGTGGTATCAACCTCTGATATCCGCATCTTCTGTGACAGTCAGGCCGCTATCAAATCTCTCGACGGTGCCTCAATCAACTCTCAAACGGTCCTCGATTGTCGACCATCTCTTATGGAGATGGCGCAGCAATTTAATATTCACTTCTGCTGGGTGCCGGGCCACAGAGACATCATGGGAAATTGTAGAGCCGACGAACCTCATATCACCTGAAATGGAAAAGATAGGTATACCAATAGCTACATGCAAACTTTTGCCAAAAGAAACAGCCTTAACGATAACAAGATCTAGGTGCCACAAAACTCATATGGCCGTCACTTGACCTAAAACGCTCTAAAGACTTGTTATCCCAAAGCAGATTTCATATTAGCTCTCTAATAGATGTCTTTATGGGACACTGTGTTATAGGCAGACACGCAATACGACTTGGCGCAGCCTCAGATGACTTCTGCAGAAGCTGTATGGACGAGGAAGAAGAGAAACCTAACCTAATGGATGTGTATGTGTTCTTGTTTACAGTTGGTATTTTGTATAAAGTTTTTTCTTTGTGTGACTGTGAATCTTGGAACGTTTTCATGCTATAATATTCATGCCCGAAGGTTGTTAGTTAGTGATCTGCATTTTTACAATTTCTAGATCATTCCTTTACTAAGGTATGGTATTAAAAGAAATCAAATGTATAATTTCCTAAAAAAGGGAGATCGTCTAAACTGCGCCAACTATAGAGGAATAAGTCTACTTAACATCGCCTACAAGATCCTCTCTGCCGCAATATGTGAACGTCTGAAGCCTTTCGTCAACAATCTGATTGGTCCTTATCAATGTGGCTTCAGGCCAGGAAAGTCAACCATCGACCAAATTTTCACGTTGCGGCAGATCCTGGAAAAGACCTATGAACTCCAAATCGATACCCACCACCTTTTCATCGATTTTAAGGCCGCGTATGACAGCATCTACAGAGACGAACTGTATAAAACTATGTCTAGTTTTAGCACCCCTGCCAAGCTCATTCGCTTGTGCAAAATGACGATGGAGAACTCACGCTGCTCCATCAAGGTTGGCAACGAGCTCACGGAATCTTTCGACGTCAAAAAAGGATTCAGACAAGGCGATGCACTGTCATGCGATTTCTTTAACATCGTTCTTGAGAAGATAGTGCAGAACTCCAACGTCAACACCAGAGGCAATATCTTCCAAAAATCTGTTCAACTTCTCGCGGACGCCGATGATATTGATATAATGGGAAGAACACAGCGTGATGTCAATGGCGCCTTTGTGAGAATTGAGACAGAAGCGGCAAAAATGGGTTTAGCGGTAAATGAAGGAAAAACGAAGTATATGCTGTTTCGAGGAAGACGCTGTTTCTTTGGGCTTAGAAAGCAATTGAGTGGAAAAGCCCTCTCTCGAGCAACTAAGATAAAATTATACAACACACTCATCATCCCAGTCCTGCTGTATGGTGCAGAAGCATGGACCCTGAAAAAATAGGATGAAAGTGCCTTAGGCTGTTTCGAGAGGAAAGTTCTTCGGGTCATCTTTGGCCCCGTGTGCATTGAAGGGGAATGGCGAAGAAGATACAACAGCGAACTTTACGGGTTGTACAACGACAACGACGCCAGAAGGGTCAAGGTCCAGAGACTTATGTGGCTTTTCTTACAACCCAAGAATTGATCCGTGACGTAAAAGTGGCAATTTTTTTTCCCTTAAACGCATTTCTTTCAGAAAGAAATTGAATTTATTTCTCGAAGGATTGATTTCTCTCGAATCCCTGTTTGGACACGGATTTACACATACTTGTACACAGATTTTACACATATACTACAGCTTAGTTTTCTGTTGTTGTAATTATCATGCACAAAACGATTTTACAGCTGACCAGACAACACAGCCATTCAAAAAAGGGATTGATTCGTTTTTGCACATTTCTTACACGCCAAAAAACATTGAATTTTAGTAGCAATTCTCCGTGGTTGTAAGAAAAGCCACATTAGATGGCTCTGTCATTTAGAGCGAATGGAAACCAATGCTCCGGCCCGGAAAGCCTTCGACACTATTCCCGAGGGACGTAGGAGGAGAGGAAGACCGCGACTCAGGTGGCGCACTCAAGTGGAAGAGGACCTCAATCAACTCGGAGTGCAAAACTGGAGACGACTAGCTAAGGATCGAGCTAGCTGGCGGAGCCTGTTGATTGAGGCCCAAGTCAACAACGGACTGTAGCGCCACCTTAAGTAAGTAAGTAAATGTATAATTTCGTTTGAGGATATTGGGGCATATGTTGTATCTTTTCCTACCTCCAAGCGGTAACCACCAGGTACTAGATATAACTTTTAAAAACTTTTAAGTACAAGTGGAAAACATACAAACAGAAGCCCCTTAACAACGGCCCTACAAATTTGGAGATAAGTGCGAGGGGATAATAACCCCTCCACAGTAAAAAAAACTTGAACGTTATTAGAGAGAAGGTAGAGCCTCGGATAATGACAACCAAATGGCAACCAGACCGGAACGATAGCGGACTATAAATGGAAAGTTTGTACCTGGAATGCTGGAATGCTCTACACTCCTGATGCATCTCAAAATCTTGAATCTGTCCTCACGCAGTATAAGGCAGACATTACTGCGATCCAGGAAATATGATGGATAGGATCAGGGACAATGCAAAGAAAACAAATGCAACATTTATTATAGCTGTCATTAAAGAATGCAAATATTTGAAGATTGAAGCAATTAGCTTCTGGTTTCAGAACCGGGACACAGGGTCTTTGAAACAGTGAAGGAAACTTAGTCACTGTTGCAGCAGCACTTTCAACAGCTGCTGAATGCGCATAATGTCGCGCGAGCCAATGACGAAAGAGTAGCCGCCAGTCAATGAAGACCCTGCCTCAGCCCCCAGCATAGAAGAGGTAGATAGAGCCATCCAAAAGCTAAAAATAACAAGGCCGCCGGGCCGGATGGCATACCTGCGGAACTCTTTAAATATGGAAGAGGTGGTTTGATGTACCGCATTCACCAGGTCATAAACAAATTGTGGGAGAAGGAATGCATGCCCACTGACTGGTCTGTAAGCTTCATATGCTTCATATTCAAATGCCGTCTACAAAAAAGGCGATTATATGTCATGCAAAAACTATCGCGGCATATCCCTGCTTAATAGTGCGTACAGTTCTTGGTTGAATCTTCGTCTCCATTCTCCATTAATGCAGACAGGACCAGAAATTACTAAAAGCAGCCCAAAGCGTTTTCATCAGATGTTGTCATGGTCCATGTCTCTGCACCATACATACATGAGGGCTGGGATGATAAGGGTTTTGTAGGGCGTCACTTTAGTTGCTCGGAACAGGACGTTACAACTAAATTGCCTTCTAAGTCTAAATAAACAGCGATTGGCAAGAGTGATTCTTCGTTTGATTTCAGCTCTAGTGTTGTTGTCCGAGTTGATAGCGGATCCCAGGTAGACAAAGTCCTTAACTACCTCGAAGTTAAATCAGTCTATGTTGACGTTTGCTCCAAGACGTCGATGTTGGTAGTCCTTTCTTGTCGACAGCATTAACCTGGTCTTGCCCTCGTTAACCGCTAGACCCATCTTCCTGGCCTCCGTCTCAAGGCTCACAAACGCTTCACTGACATCACGCTTTCAATGTCAATGTCGTCTGCGTATCCTAAGTAACTGAACGGACTTTTGAAAGATTGTGCCTCTGGTGTTGAAATTGGAGCTTTGCACAATCTTTTCAAGAATGATGTTGAAGAAATCGCATGACAATGCATCGCCTTGTCTCAAACCTTTTTAGGTTCAGGGAGGTTCTTTCCGACCATGATGGAACAGCTTGAATTTTTTATTGTCATCTTACACAGAAGGATGAGTTTTTCTGGGTTGCCAAAACTAGACATTGCTCTATATAGCTGGTCTCTATAGACGCTGTTATATGCGGCCTTGAAATCGATGAAAAGGTGGTAGTTATCGATTTGAAGTTCCTGGTTTAGGGTTCTTAATATCAAGCCCAAAAAGTACAAATGTTTGAAGAGGAAATAATTTATTTATTTTAATTAATTTATTTTTGTTTGAAGATTTGCTGTTATTAGTTTGTTTGCTTACTGGGTAGAGACTGTGACGAAACAACGAAACTTATTCACAAGGTGAATTTCTTAAGTGTTGCCAGCATCCGCCACACTGGGTCTTCTCCAACATCTGCCGTTGGGTGAAAATTTGATCGATGGTCGACTTTTCGGGTCTGAAGCCACACTGATAAGGACCTATCAGGTTGTTGACGGAGGGCTTCAAGGAGACTTATACCTCTGTAGTTGGTGCAGTTTAGGGGTTCTCCTTTTTTGAGGATCATACATACGATGCTGAGGTTCCATTCATCGGGCATGCTTTCCTCCGACCAAATTTTGCAGATGAGCTGGTGCATGCTCCTAACCAAATCATCTCCGGCTGCTTTGTACAGTTCGGCGGCTAGCCCATCTGCTCCAGCGGCTTTGTTCGGCTTAAATTTAGATATCGCTACCTTCACTTCGTCAAGGTCAGGTGGGTGGAATTGTTGCCCTTCCGCACTGATGGAGTTTTGCTGGTCATCGCCATTATACAGCTTGGAAAAGTGGTCTTTCCATATCTTCAGCACTGACTGCTGTTCCACTACGATGTTCGCATGGTGGTTTCTACAGACTTCAGTTCTGGGTGCATAAGCCATGGAGGTTTGCTTCACCTTTTTGTAGAACTCTCGAACCTCGTTCCTGTTGTGACATCCCTCTATCTTTTCGATCGCACGCTTCTCAATTCTCATGCTCCCTTTTTTTTCTTTCTGAGAAGTTTATGCTCCTCTCTCCTTTTCTGCTCTTAGAGCTCCGCTTTGTATCCCTCTTGTTTAGCTGCATGTGCTCGCCGGCATTCATCGTCAAACCAAGAGTTTCGTTGTGGTGGCCGTGTAAACTCACTTTGCACTTCAGAGGTGGCATCTCTCATGGCTGCTTGGCAGTGTTGCCACTGGTTCTCTTTATTTCGTGTTGGCAACAAAGGATTTCTGCGGAGATTTTCGGAGGCACGTTCGGAAAAGGATCTAGCAATCTCATGTGATTATAGCCGTTTGACGTCGAATTTCCTCCTAGCGCAGAAGATGATGTTGGTGAATTTAGCCTTGATTCGGATTGTCGTGATGCGCTCGTTCACTGAGTTGAAACTCAAGACCTTCCTTCTGAGTCGAGTCCCAACTACAAATCCACATCACATTAGACGTTGATTTTGTTCCCGGTAGCAGTCACCGCGCCGCCGTAGTAAATATCGCAGTTGTTCATTTGAACTGGACCATCCCATCACATTTCTTGAATGTCAGTTATATCTGCTATATAGCAGTCAAGTGTTTCCGCTAGTTGTTTGACTGCACGTGGTCTGTTAAGGGACCTAACATTCCAAGTGCAAAACCGAAATTCTTTGTCCATAAATCGTTTGTGTGGGTCGTCATCATTAATTCCGTCCTATCCGAGGCTTGTTGGTGTTTTGGAACCATGTTTTCTTTATGTGGTCGGGCAGTTACCCCGACGCACGACCTCCAACCTGGAGGGCTAGGTCTTTAGTTTAACTCTAAGAGGAAAAGCCAGCCAAACAGCTCCTTATAGGCCTGAGTTGCTAATATGTCGTAGTAGCCCTATAAGGTGTTCACTAAGTCGTTCATCCTGACTGGAACTGTAGACGCCACGGTTGATTTCATTTTGGGAGTTCTTCCGCTGCAGCCTGTTGAAAAGGAGACATGCCTTAGTAGGCGCATACCTCCTTCCCCTCTCTCTCTTTGCTGCCGCCACCAACTTCCCACTGGGGTTGGAACCCAATATTCGGTTGAAGTACTGGGCACCCGATGTTCGCCGCGGGGAGCTGGAGAGTAGGAGTTGATTGACAGCGCTTGCAGTGGACTCCTGTTGAATGCACCTGTCTATGCCTACCCTTCGAACACATTACTTTGTACGAGGGGTGTTCAATAAAGACTGAGAATGACGTCATAAAACTTTTATTATACAAAATTAATCATCATCGGACTGATCACTTTCAAGATACTTTCCATTCAAAGCTTTACATCTGTTCATGCGCATCTGCCACTACAGGGAGAGTGCGGAACCGTTTCGATATTTTTTCTGGTCATCAAGTCTTGAACCTTAACCGCGACATGTGGGTTGTCTTGGTGCAGTTTCCAATTTCCAACGAGCTTTGAACGCTTCTTAGGGATGTGGTTGTTCATCATTTGCTTTAAAACGGATATGTAGTAGTCGGCATTTACTGTCCGGCCTTCTGGAACCGTGTGAGTGTACACCAAACCTCAATAATCGAAGAAGGTAATGACCATAGCCTTGGTTGCTGATTTTGCTGCACGTCGTAGGAGGGCCACCAATTTTAACCCATTCGGAACTTTGTTACTTTGTTTCGGGATCCTAGCAGGAATGTTTCTTTCGCGGTAACGCCGTAACGTTGTTCGCGAAATTCAGCCATCGTAAAAAGTTTATAGAGGCGAAATTTTGCCAGCTTCGCGCAAATCCGCATTAAAACCGAACAAAACACGCTATCCACTTCGGGTTTGCACCAATCGACTGAGAATTAGACAGGCTTTCGGTGAGCCCGATAGTTCTAGTAGTTCCCAAACTACAGCGCTTCTCTCAGTTTTTATTGAACACCCCTCGTATGGGAAAATGTATTTTGATCATAACAAATGTGTTTTAAGGTGCATTTTTCAAAAGGTTCCGTTTAAACCTACCCTTATCCTAATTATACCTAATTCAAAATCGAAATTAGAAAAATCAGACCAGTTGTTATCGAATTTCATCGAGACTAACAGGCAGTATAGTTGATTTTAAGGTTTATAGCTTAGTACCTGGATTAATTACGAGGGCAAATCATCATATGCGTGGACGTGGAGCAGTAAGTCCTTCATTCAAAAATCAGACTTTATAAAGATGAGATTAAGCAAAGGAATACAAAATGGCAAACAACTAAATGCGACTAGTTCTTCAAATTCCATCATACTGTTTACATTCGATTCTAAAATGTAAAAACAAGTTCATAACTCTCTCTCTCTCTATGTACCTTAAAACTCTTTCAATAAATCGTCCTTTGCTTTGAAGAATTTTTAATCCTTCAAGATCCTTCAAAGTTGAATTTATGCCTTTGCATTCAAAAGCCACAAACTCATTTGACAATAAATCTGTAAACAACACTAATACCTTCACAGATGTCTTGACCATCAGCTGAATAAATCACACCGCATAAGGCGATAGCTGAATTGAAGGACTTTTGAAAGATGAAAATTATCCCTTTGACATAAATACCTCAGAACTTAGAGTCTTCAAACGTATCTGCATTTCTCGCTCTTAAATCTTTCGATACATACAATCCTTTATGGATTCTGACGAGTCAGATTTTATCCGTTTTCACTCCTTAGCTTAGATTATAGCTTTTTTTCGCCTGTCTGTCACCCTTGGGTTGGATTATTATTATTTTAAAGAAAAGGGCACACTGGTTGAGAAAAGTTTTTCATGACATAAGTTTTTTTTTATCTTGAGTTTACACAGGTTTACGACTATTTTTGTAAAATGAAGGAAAGTAAAAGAATTTAAGAGGAAAATATTTTAACATAACAAAAAAAAAAAGGAATATATGTAGATACGAAAAATGGAGAGAAAACTGAAAACTTTGTTGAAATTAGTTTGTGTCTCCATGCGGATCAAAGTTTTAAAGTTAAGATTTGTGTTTGGAGAAGTCTCCTTCGGCAAACGATGTGGTTTTCGAGACTTGACGTTGAGGTAAAGATAAAATATCTATTAAAGGAATAAATATTTAAAGTGCGTGTGCATGTGTGATGATGTGTTATGAACATGCATACTCCATAAGGCACTTAGAAGTGAGGCACATAAGGACGTACACATATTAAATTCTAAGTTTGCACCAAATAATACTTCATGCAACACTTGCATGATGGAAGCTTTTTTAGCATTATGGTTTTTTCTTAGTAAGTTTTGAATTGTCCATTTCATTTTTTCGGGGAGTTAGAAAATCCTTCAAAATGAAAGACGGCAAATGCGTTCAAGAATATTCTTCAAAAGGCATTTACGAAATTCAGTAAAATGTTTGGAACTCATTAAGTGGACTTTTCAATAAGATAAAGTCCCCAGAACGCAAGAGTCATGATGTTATTTTATCTGTTTATAGAAAGACCGAGTAACCTGCGGAACTCTTTAAATATGGAGGAGGTGTTTTGATGAACCGCATGCACCAGGTCATCAACAAAGTGTTAAAGGAAGAATACATGCCCACTGACTGACATACAAAATCCTATCCAACGTACTATGTGAACGTCTAGAACCGTTCTGCAAGACAATAATCGGCACGTACCAGTGTGGCTTTAGGCCAACCAGAACAACGATAGACCAAATATTTACACTGAGGCAGATCCTGGAAAAGACCAACGAATTTCAAGTCGAAACCCACCATCTTTTCATCGATTTCAAAGCTGGTTATGATAGCATCCAACGCCAAGTCCAAGAGCTTATGATGGCGATGTCTGAATTCGGGATCCCGAACGAACAAACCAGCTGTGCAGCATGACGCTAAACAATACACAGTACAGTGTGCATATATGGGTAACAGCTCATGCGCAGGGTTTAGACAAGGAGATGCGTTGTCATGTGACATAGTCCTGGAGCAGAAAGTGCGCAAGGCAGGTATGAGCTCCTAGGCTATGCAGAAGATATTGACATCATCGGTGGATCCAAGAGAGCTGTGCTTGAGCCATTCACAGCGATTGAAGAACAGGCGAAACTCGTTGGTCTTGAAGTGAATGAGGACAAAACAAAGTACATGCTATCAACAAACAAAGCAACATCTGTCCACCGCCTAGGACAAAACGTCACTGTCGGTAGCAGCAATTTCGAGTTAGTAAAGGAGTTCACCTACCTTGGAACAAACACCAATCTTACAAACGTTACCTTAGTGGAGATCCGAAGAAGAATTACCCTAGCGAACCGCTTCTGCTTCGGTTTGACCGTATATACTGGGTTTGAAACTCCTCATTCGAAAGACAAAGTGTCTGATGCTAAACAAAACTTCGATTTATCAGTCCTACTCTACTCAACGAGTGCTGAACGATGAGTAAAAAATAGGGAAGGGAAACATTCTTCGACGGATTTTTATTGTTTTATAATAAGTTACGCAGAGAAGGATATGTTTAGAAATTGAAATATTTATTGAGAATGAAAACTTTGTTTAAGAAAATTTGAAACTACAAAAAACTATGATTGCTCAAAATATTAATTAAAATTAAAATACAGAAGTGAATAAAGTTTAAATGAATTAAATCTACTTCACAACAATTTTCGGTCTCGTATGCGACGATGGCGAATGAAGAAGAAGGTTCAACCGAGAACTGTTCGAGCTGCACCAAGATGTGGATGTTGTCCAGAAGGCCAAGTAAAGAAGACTACATTGGCTCGGCCACATTGAGCGAATGGAAGACAACGCTTTAGCCAAGAAAGTCTTCTTCTCCCAGTCCCCAGGTTCGAAACGGCACGGAAGACCGAAACTACGGTACAAAGACCAATTGACTGCGAATGCCAGAGCGCTTGGTTTCGGTGACTGGTGCATGCGAGGGACCGATCATGATGGAGGGCTGCAATATCTCAGCCTGAGATCCTACATGGATTGTGAGCCGCATAAGTAAATAAGTAGAAAGGAAAGACCGTTCATAGATGAACTATCAACTATCCCTCCATTTCGCAAAAAAATCAATCAGAAAAGTGGCAAATCTATGTATATAAAAGAACAGCTTATTTTTTGTGTTCGTTCGCTAGCCGGTCACACCGGTTGACCGATTGTCCTAATTGTTTTTCTAAATGAAAGAGGAATTAGGGAAGAAGGCTTAAGATAAATTAAATGTTTAATTTTCAAATCACAAATGGTTCAAATGTTAAAAAACGTAAACAAATTTTATATTTCGCACTACAAAAAAAAAAGATCAATATACGAATACTTAATTTCGTCTGAGAATAGTGCACATATTTTTATTCGATCGAAAAAAAATGTCAGTGAAGATATGAAATTATATTTGAACTTACTGACCCGGCAAACGTTGTTTTGATGTATGAAATTTCTAGAGTTTGAAAATACATAGATATGTATATTTTATTATTTTTAGTGACTGCGTTTCTGGTATGTGAGTATGTGAGAGGTAGAGGCATATTTATAATGTTGTCAACGTTGATGATAGTTTGATCAACACAGCAAACTGGAGGTTTTCCACGTATACTGCCCATAATCTCGTAAAGGCCCTAACTACATTTTCATACTTTTGAGTTAAAGAGGAAAACACTAAATCGCTTACCGGAGCCTAAAGACACAAATTAAAAAAATTAAAAAAATATTTTTTTTAAAGCTTAATGTGTGCTTTATTTTTACCAATAACTTTATTATTCATATCAAGACGTATGTAGAAAATAGCGTAGATAGGGCTTTTAGGCGTTTAAAAGATATTTTTTAAAAGCCCTATGTGCACCAATTTGCACGAAGTTCTCATTAAAATTCTTTGTTCTGAATGAAATGAAGTGAAAATAAAGTAAATTCTTTTATTTAAGTTAACAATGCTTTTGTTCATTTAGTAGGAAAAACGTTTTCTAACATTTTATACTTATTGTTAATCTAAATTTGCTTCAACCTCGGTGACGGGAAGATTGTTGCAGAAAATGTTTCAATGATTTTCGTTTGATTCTAATGATCTTACGTACGTTGTTTTAATATACAATAAGACAAGATCTCAAGACTTGTTGCTTTTGAATATCCGCTCAACACCATACCTGTAGTTTAGTTATTGTAGTATTTGTACTTTGCTCCACATGTTCTGTTAAAGCTTAATTTTCTAATTTCTTCTCGAACATTTTCAATCGCTGCACCACCATCAAACTGTAGGTGAATCGGTACTGTTATATTCCGGAAAATAGTCGCGATCCATTTCAAATGATGATGTATATTGATGTATATTGCTCTTTGGTTTATATTCAACGCTAAATTAACAATCAATCAAGCCCTGTTCATGTTTAATCACGTTTTGTCACTCACGAACTCAATACAAATCAAAAACAATTTTTCAAACATATAAAAGTAATTAACACCGTAATGCACGCATAACTGATTTCAAATGGAAGCCAATTTTGTCTTCTCTAACTTAAAATGAATTTAGTTTGTAAAACCAGGCTGATTTAAGAAAAACCGCTTAAAATTTAAAAATTGATTTACAACGCATATCGATAAAAAAAAGCGCTATCTGTCACATAGGGCTTTTCAAAACATGTCTGGGGTTAATCTTCTGCATGCAGTAGTTTATAAAAAGCCCTATGAGGTAGTTAGGGCTTTTTAAACATTTTGACATCTTGATTTGTACTTAGGGCTTTTGAAAATTTGACTTTTCTGCTTTATTTGAAGCTTGAGGCCCAAGAAATAAATACGAAAAAATCAGAGCAATTGCCCTTAATCCAAATATGCAAAAAAATCAAAATCGAAAATTTAGTAGTTAGGGCCTTTACGAGATTATGGGCAGTATAGTTATTATCCGTGTGAAAAACATGGTGTGCTCAAATCTAACCCACAAACAGACATTTTTTGGCCTTGAGTCAATAGTCATTGTCATTGCAAATGCCAATCTGATGGAGAACTGAATGCTTTCAAATTGCACTGGCACATCTGTGAACACAAACGTTTTGCGAATAAAGCATTGCCACAATTGAATTGGTTGCTGGAAGTCGTGTAGCGTAAGATGATCTTGATCAAGCAATACTTCCTTATAAATACACTAATCAAATTGCATTGGAATATATGTGCAAACTATTGAGACGAAGGTACATGATCAACAAAAGTACATATGTGTATTACACCATTATGCAAGGTGTGGCCAAACAAAGTGTTGGTAAATATTTTTGAGATAAACCCGGTGGAATGGGGAAATCATTTTTTTAGCATCAATACGATCTGAAACTAAAACAAAAAAACATTGGCTCCTGCTTCTTCTGGAATTGCGAGCACGTTATTAGTATTAAACTGACATGACAATATTTAAAAAAAAGTCGGCAATGGCCGAATTGTTGTGTTGGATGAGTGCACAATGGTGCACAAAAATGTACTTTAAGCCTTTAATCACATAACTTGAAGAATTTGGAGCCCTATATCTTTGGATGCTG
>CAKKXW010000002.1:45543175-45554791 GCA_920937365.1 Sphaerophoria rueppellii
TCTACGCCACTGGTATGTACGTTGTACATATATACGACTAAAAAGAACAGCCACTCAGTCACACTGCTCAAGCTCATGTGTGGAAAAGTGGAAATGTTGTTTGGTTTTGAGAAATAAGGCAGAAAATTGATTTTGGTTTTGGTTTGGTGAGCAAAGTAGAAAAACGAGGTTAACTTTGGTGTTATTGCGGGCTGTGAGGAGACCATATTTCAATCAGAAAGATGGGTTTCTGTTTCTAAGGTGGTATTTTGTTACAAGGGTGCACTTGGAAAAAAGTCTTTATAGCTTGGATGCCTCGATTTTACGGACTTCTGAAATTTCAAAATTATGACTCGGATGTGGATTCGTTGTAAAAAGTCGACTCATGTTTGGTTAGCTGTAATCCACTATAAGTTCTCTCAACAGAACATCATTCTTTAAAGAAGTGTTGTACCAGTAAATGGGGTAAGCCTTGACGTGGCGGAGCGGCTTACGGTAACTACTACTATGAAGCTTAGAGCTATGCGATCGCGAAACTTGTTTTCGCAGGAGGTTCTCCCTTGGTCGACAGGTCGAAGTGGAGTAAGCTGTTCCTACTAATTAATCCACAACGAAGCAGTTTTTCCACCAAGGCACTCCCATCGAGGGACGGCAGCGAATGAATTTTTTTTTTGGAATCAACGGTGGCGTCTTCAGTTC
Organism: Sphaerophoria rueppellii; assembly: GCA_920937365.1. Taxonomy (NCBI): domain Eukaryota; kingdom Metazoa; phylum Arthropoda; class Insecta; order Diptera; family Syrphidae; genus Sphaerophoria; species Sphaerophoria rueppellii. The sequence goes on from CAKKXW010000002.1 coordinate 45,543,854, forward strand.
CAGTTAGGCCGAACAACTTGGTCAACACCTTTACGGGCAACTTCCACTTATTTGAAGTTTTTCCGGCTCTTTCACTTGGAGTCACATCAAGTGCCTGGTACTCCAAGTTGGGGGTTGTACGTCGGGGTGACTTCCCAAATACGTAGAAAAGCACTAAGTTGCGAAGCAACAACAGGTCTCGGAAACGGACGGATACACTGACGACGAACAAAACAAATGTTTAAAGGACAACCAATTTCGGATATACACGTGGAATGTTAGGTCCCTTAATAGATCGCGTGCTGCTGAACTGCTACAAAGCAAACATTACCGCTATCCAAGATATGCTATGGGATGGACCGGGCAAAAGGAAAATGAGAAACTGCGACATTTACTATGGTGATTGTTACCGAGAGCAACAACAGCGACTTTTTGGATGCGAATTCGTCGTGGGAAGCAGACTCAGGCAAAAAGTTTTGAGCTTCAAATGCGTGAGCGAACGCATCACGACAATCCGAATCAAGGATTAATTCGGCAACATTAGCCTAATATGCGCGCATGCCCCCACAGAAGAAAAAAAGGACGACACCAAAGACGAGTTCTACGAGCTCCTTGACAAAAACATTGAAGAAAGTGCCCGATGATGGACGATCGTCCGAAACGCGTCGCTTATTAATTAAAAAATATACTTGTGAAATTTATAAGGATTAAAAATAAATTAAATTAAATTCAAAATATTCAATTTTTTAAATTTATTATCAACAACTTTTCATGTATGAGTAATGTCCTAGCTATGCCATTAAACTTGTCCTGGGCTATTTTAACGCAAAGCTGGGAAAAGAGAACATCTTTGGTGGAACAACCGGAAAGCACAGCCTCCATGACACCACTTCCGAAAACGGATTCAGGCTGATCGATTTTGCTACGGGGAGAAAGGTTGTAGTAACAAGCACCTGGTTTCCACATCTCAACATCCATAAGGATACAATCAACTGTCAACCAGATTGATCACATTGCGATCGACGGAAGGCACTTTTCTAGCATTTTAGATGTTCGAACTTTCCGAGGAGCCGACAACGACTTGAACCACTACCTCGTTGTAACGACTACCTCATTGTAGCCACTTCCTCGTTGTAGCCAAGCCAAGATATCTCGACAACGGCCAAAACAAGGGAATGCTGCAAGAAAATTGGACGTCGGACAGCTACAATCGCAACGAGATCACCAGATCCTTCTCTGATCGAGTGTCAAGTAACCTCTTAAGGAGTCCTATGCCGCCAACATCAAGTATCGAAGACCAGTGGCAACATTGCCAGAAAGCAGTTAGAGATGCCGCCTCTGATGTGCTGGGTTTCACACAGCAACCAAAACGAAACCCCTGGTTTCACGAAGAATGCAGACAGACCTATGCAGCCAAGTAGGAGGCATACAAAGCAGCCGGCGCTGCAAAAAAGGACAAGAGCTGCTCGTGAGCTCTACGAGCGAAAGAGAAGAGTGGAACGCCGGCTTCTCAGGAGGAAAAAGAGAGAGCATGAGAAACGTCAGATCGAGGATGTTGAGGCCAGAGATGATATAAGGTAAGGAGATGGGAACCAAAGCTGTCAAAATGACAGATGCCTACAAGCGTTTTTACCAATACTATCACAGTTTGGACCATAGTTTCTTTGAAAGTATGCGTGGTTTTACCAATACTATCACAGTTTGGACCATAGTTTTTGTGAAAGTATGCGTGTTCTTACACAGTAAATATGGTCCTACCATATTGTTTTTGTGTTTATATTATTCATGTACAAGGAAAGAAAATAAAATGAAAGAAAATGAAAATTGCGGGATCTAGGGAGTGAAACGTAAGTCAGTTTCCCATCTTGTTACTTATTTATTCTTTGGTTGAGGCAACAGTAGGAATGAAGTTTGGAGGTTTTATAGAAAGGTTAAACAGTTACGAACAAGAACCGATGCCTGCAGAGATAAACAAGGGAACATCATAGTAGAATCGCAGTCAATGCTGGGGATTTGGAAAGACCAATTTTGTAGACTGTGAAACGGCGACGACGAACAAAACACCGCCGTCAGACAGGAGCCTTTCATAGGACACGATGATAGTCAACAATTCCGTGAACCCGACCTAGAAAAGGTAAAAATAGCAATATCACAGCTGAAATCCAACAAAGCCACTGGAGCAGATATGTTCAAAACAGCAGGCGACAAGCTGTATAGAAGCATGTACCAAACCATCTGTAAGATATAATCAGAGGAATGCAGGCCCGATTGATGGAACTTCGGCATTGTTTGCCCGATCCTGAAAAGGAGAGATCCTTTTAACATTGCCAACTGTGAGGAATCAGTCTACTTAACATCGCCTACTGATTGGTCCTTATCTATGTGGCTTCTGGCCAGGAAGGTCAGCCATCGGCCAAACTTTTACGTCGCGGCAGATCGCAGATCCTGGAAAAAACCTATCAACTCCAAATCGTTACCCACCATTAAGGTTGGCAACGAGCTTACGGAATATTTTGACGTCAAAAAAGGAATCAGACAAGGCGATGCACTGTCATGCGATTTCTTTAACATCGTTCTTGAGAAGATAGTGCAGAACTCCAACGTGAACACAGCGTGATGTCAATGGCGCCTTTGTGAGAATTGAGACAGAAGCGGCAAAAATGAGTTTAGCGGTAAATGAGGGGAAAACGAAGTATATGCTGTCTTCGAGAAAGGACACTCAACACCGACGGCTCGGACAGAACGTCACAATAGACGCATTCAGCTTCGTGGCAATAGAGGAGTTTTTGTACATAGGCTCTGCTATTAGCACAGGAAATAACACCAGCGCCGAGATTAGACGAAGAATTACTCTTGCTAATCGCTGTTTCTTTGAGGTAAGAAAAAAATTGAGTGGTAAAGCCCTCTCTCGAGCAACTAAGGTAAAATTGTACAACACCCTCATCATCTCAGTACTGCTGCATGATACAGAAGCATGGAGCTTGACAAAATCGGATGAAAGTGCCTTAGGCTGTTTCGAGAGGAAAGTTCTTCGGGTTATCTTTGGCCCCGTGTGCATTGAAGGGGAATGGCGAAGAAGATATAACAGCGAACTCTACGCGTTGTACAACGACATGGACCTAGCCAGAAGGGTCAATGTCCAGAGACTCAGATCGGTCGGTTATTTAAAGCGGATGGACACCAATGCTCCGGCCCGGAAAACCTTCGACACGGACGTAGGAGGAGAGGAAGACCGCGACTCAGGTGGCCCACTCATATGGAAGAGGACCTCAATAAACTTTTAGTGCAAAACTGGACGCAGCTGTTGGATATTTCGCGGCATCGTCTGCGAGGGCTTGGCTTCACTGTGCCCTGGAATTGTGGAGTTTACAGCTTTGAGGAGAGGTGCTTGGATATTCTACGCCATCGCCACCGAGAACTTAGCCTTCTGCGCCCCTGGTTTGTGGGGTTAACAGCTTTGGCAAGAGGTAGTTGAGCATTTTTTTTTTTCAAATTCTTGAGTCTGGAATACTTAAGGTTGTAGATATTGCATTGCCCAGAGCCACACCTTCAACAGTGAAAACGACACACGACACACCCCTGTCTAAGTATAGAAAGTTTTAGTAAGTAAAGAATGCATGATTTCAAAAAGAAGCTTACACCATGTCGTTCTTCGACTAAGTCACATTTCTTTTTTTTTATTTATGCATCAATTTTCAATATAAAGTTTTGCAATTTTTACAATAAAGTTTCTAATGGTTTCGTTTAATTTTTTCATGGTACGTAATAAAATTTCAGAATTTCGTTAATAGTAGGACACAATTTATCACATCAAATAGCGATTGTAGCACCAAATTAACATTCTAGTAATTGATCTGATACCTCATCGCCACTTCAATAATTGAAACAAAGATGCTAACAAAAATTTTGTTATCAGACAACTTTCAGTTACAGGCTTCTCTCTTAATTCTTTATTTTGCACTTTAAAGCACATAATTTCTTTTTTATTTGCTTGCTTATCCCTCCACAATTGACACAAGTGGGAAATAATTCAATACCTATACTCAATGATTCTGTTGTTTCCAATTTTATCTGCTGTTTCATATTAAATTCATAAACTTGTAAGAGAGTGCGTGTCAATTAGAAACCAAATTCCTATGTGCGTATAAGAATTAATTTCGCAGCAAGAGACAGATTCGTTTATTATTTATGTACACAGAGTCCCTTGGGGTGAAACTTATTAGATATTCCTTCTTATTAGGACCTTGACGGTTAAGGATAAGTGTAAGAATTTATGGGAAATGGGGAGCGATAACTGTTCAGATTTACTTTAAGAATATGAATAGGTTTTTTCAGACTGACCATTTTTGTCGTTTCTTTTGGTTTGGTGCAGTAAAGATTACAAAAATTACATAAGAACCGCCCGCCATCTTCATAATCTTTATATTGGTTAGGTACTATTAATCGAAATAACTGAGCTAACCCTCGTGTGATTGTGAGCCTTTTCTATTTAAATACATTTCTGAAATTTGACCTGGCTAAATGTAATAAAAAAGATATAGATGCATCCATTAATCTGATTTAAGTGCTTTTGTTATTTAGAAGGTATGATTTATGGAGAGCTCTTAAAAATGTGAAAAGAAGGGTTCCGCAATTTTAATTTGCTCCGCACTTGACGTTCAAAGGTGTACTTTATGAAAAGTAAAATAAAAACAAGCACAACAATTAAAACAGGAGAAATTAAATGTGTCCCCTTTTTTGTAATTAAACTTATTTAAACCCTTTGTTTCTTCCGACATTATTATTTTTTTTTTGCTGTTTGCTTGGTCTGGTGACTTTAATTTTAATTTATAGCATGATTGTAAATTAATTTATTAGATTTCAAGGCTTCAAAATATATGTGGTTCTTTTTAGCATTTTTGTATATTTCAAGGGAAAGAAGGAAAAGTGAAACATTATTTATTTTTTTATTTATTTATTATGATAATATTTATATAGTGGCATTTTATAAATTAAAATTAAAATAGTGTTAAATGTCGCTAGGCATACAAAATATCAATAATGGACAATGTTTGTGGGGTACAAATTTGATACAAAATTCCATATAACAAAAAAAAAGAACTAATGAATATAAATACTTACTTACTTACTTAAGGTGGCGCTACAGTCCGTTGTGGACTTGGGCCTCAATCCCTCAATCAACAGTCTCTGCCAGGTAGCTCGGTCCTTAGCTAGTCGTCTCCAGTTTTGCACTCCAAGTTGATTGGGGTCCTCTTCCACTTGAGTGCGCCACCTGAGTCGCGGTCTTCCTCTCCTCCTACGTCCCTCGGGAATAGTGTCGAAGGCTTTCCGGGCCGGAGCATTGGTGTCCATTCGCTCTAAATGACCGAGCCATCTGAGTTTCTGGACCTTGACCCTTCTGGCTGGGTCCATGTTGTTGTACAACCCGTAAAGTTCGCTGTTGTATCTTCTTCGCCATTCCCCTTCAATGCAAACGGGGCCAAAGAACTTTCCTCTCGAAACAGCCTAAGGCACTTTCATCCGATTTTGTCAGGGTCCATGCTTCTGCACCATACAGCAGGACTGGGATGATGAGTGTGTTGTACAGTTTTACCTTAGTTGCTCGAGAGAGGGCTTTTCCACACAATTGCTTTCTTAGCCCAAAGAAACAACGATTAGCAACAGTTATTCTTCGTCTGATCTCGGCGCTGGTGTTATTGCCCGTGTTTATAGCGGAGCCTAGGTAAACAAACTCCTCTACTACCTCGAAGTTATACGTGTCTATTGTGACGTTCTGCCCGAGCCGTCGGTGTTGGGTGACCTTCCTCGAAGACAGCATATACTTCGTTTTTTCCCATTTTTGCCGCTTCTGTCTCAATTCTCACAAAGGCGCCATTGACATCACGCTGTGTTCTTCCCATTATATCAATATCATCGGCGTACGCGAGAAGTTGAACAGATTTTTGGAAGAAAGTGCCTCTGGTGTTGACGTTGGAGTTCTGCACTATCTTCTCAAGAACGATGTTAAAGAAATCGCATGCCAGTGCATCGCCTTGTCTGAATCCTTTTTTGACGTCGAAAGATTCCGTAAGCTCGTTGCCAACCTTTATGGAGCAGCGTGAGTTCTCCATCGTCATTTTGCACAAGCGAACGAGCTTGGCAGGGACGCCAAAACTAGACATAGCTTTGCACAGTTCGTCTCTGTAGATGCTGTCATACGCGGCCTTAAAATCGATGAAAAGGTGGTGGGTATCGATTTGGAGTTCATAGGTCTTTTCCAGGATCTGCCGCAACCTGAAAATTTGGTCGATGGTTGACTTTCCTGGCTTGAAGCCACATTGATAAGGATCAATCAGATTGTTGACGAAAGGCTTCAGACGTTCACATATTACGGCAGAGAGGATCTTGTAGGCGATGTTTAGTAGGCTTATTCCTCTATAGTTGGCGCAGTTTAGAGGATCTCCCCTTTTCAGGATCGGGCAAAAAATGCTGAGGTTCCATTCATCGGGCATGCATTCCTCTGTCCATATCTTACAGATGATTTGGTGCATGCTCCTGTCTAGCTCGTCGCCTGCTGCTTTAAACAACTCAGCAGCTAGTCCATCTGCTCCAGCGGCTTTGTTGGATTTCAGCCGTGATATTGCGGTTTTCACTTCTTCTAGGTCGGGTTCACGGAATTGTTGGCTATCATCGTGTCCGATGAAAGGCTCCTGTCTGACGGCGGTATTTTGTTCGTCGTCGCCGTTATACAATCTACAGAAGTGGTCTTTCCAAATCCCCAGCATTGACTGCGATTCTACTATGATGTTCCCCTGTTTAATAAAAATGCAATAGGTTAAGAGCGAAATACAATAATTCTCAAGTTACATAGGTCAACAAAATTTCGATTTGATGATGGTCAAATTCAAAAAGCCAGGCTTTAGATTTTCTCAGAAATGAGGACAATACACGAATTTAACGAATACTTACAAGAAACGTATTATAAAGTTTGCAGGACACAACAGAGTAAAAGTTTCTTAGATGAGTGGTACGGAACATGGGAACGGTCTCATAATTATCACGGTTTTTTCTCAATATTCGGACATCAGATATGGGGCTCTGCAAATAACCTCTTCTCATAAAAATATTTTGGACGTCTTAAAATAATATAAATGTCTGATAGGCAAAATGTTTAGCGATCTTAACAACTCCATGGAAATATTTAAAAGATTGGCTCCACAAATTTTTCTTATAGCACGTTTCTGTAGGATTAGAAGGGGGTTAATTTTTGATGATATGCCCCACCCCAGCAGCATATCCCATACTGGAGTTTCGAATGAAATATGCCAAAATAAACCATTCTAAGAGTTGTTGTACTGCAATATTTCCTGAGGTAATAGAAGCTTCTAACTGAGCATCTCAGATATTGTTTTAAGGCAGAAATATGATTAGACCAACTCAAAGTTTGATCGAACGAAACTCCAAGGTATTTGTTATTATCTACTTCTTGAATGTTAAAACAAGAGCTACTGCATTTTTCGTGAATATCATAAGACACAAAGCTTGAAGGAACATTGCAAGAACAAGTGCATATTTTATGTTGCATGCAATCTTGTTGTAATGCATAACTTTAGTTTTATCACTGACACAGAGTTTGTGTTTAGCAAACAAAATACGCAATATATGAACATCATGGTTCAAACCAGCTAGAAGGTCTAATGCGCTAGATGAAGTGTAGGCTAAACCTAAATCGTCTGCAAATACCGTAATCTTAGCACAAAATGGTAAGTTAAACATAGAATTGATGTATATGATGAACAAAATAGGACCCAATACAGACCCTTGTGGGACACCAATGTTAGAGATTCTAGTGTCGCTTAAGTCCATCTAAAGACTCGCAAACGCTCTACTGACACCACGCTGTGTTCTTCCAATTATGTCAATGTCGTCTGCGTATCCTAGTAGCTGGACGGACTTTTGAAAGATTGTGCCTCTGGTGTTGACGTTGAAGCTTTGGACAATCTTTTCAAGAATGATGTTGAAGAAATCGCATGACAGCGCATCGCCTTGTCTCTTACCTTTTTTGACATCAAAAGCGTCCGTTAGGGTTTTTCCGACCATGATGGAATAGCGTGAGTTTTCATTGTCATCTTACACAGACGGACCAGTTTTTCTGGGATGCCAAAACTAGACATTGCTCTATATATTTGGTGTCTATAGGTGCTGTCATACGCGGCCTTGAAATCGGTGAAAAAGTTACCAAACTTACCACTGGTAAGTATCGATATGAAGTTCCTGGGTCTTCTTACCCTCTGCCGTAGGGTGAATATTTGATCGATGGTGGACTTTCCGGGTCTGAAGCCACACTGATAAGGACCTATCAGGTTGTTGATGAAGGGCTTCAAACGTTCACACAGCACGGCAGACAAGATCTTATAGGCGATGTTAAGGAGACTTATACCTCTGTAGTTGGTGCAGTACAGGGGATCTTCTTTCTTGAGGATCGGGCATACAATGCTGAGGTTCCATTCATCGGGCATGCTTTCCTCCAACCAAATTTCGCTGATAAGCTTGTGCATGCTCCTAACCAAATCATCTCCAGCTGCTTTGTACAGTTCGGCGGCTAGCCCGTCTGATCCAGCGGCTTTGTTCGACTTAAGTTTGGATATCGCTATCTTCACTTCGTCCATGTTGTGTGGATGGAATTGTTGGCCTTCTGCACCCAAATTGAATGGTTCTGTATTGCTGGCGAAGTTTTTCTCGTCATCGTTATTATACAGCTTGAAAAAGTGGTTTTTCCATATTCTCAGCACTGACTGTGGTTCCACTACGATTTCCCATGGTCTCTACAGGCTTCAGTTCGGGGTGTACAAGCCTTGGAGGTTTGTCTTACCTTTTTGTACAACTTTCGAACCTCGTTTCTGTTGTGACATCCCTCTAATTTCCTCGATCGCGCGAGTTATGGAGCTAAGCGAGGTCATCGTCAAACCAAAAATTAACGATGACACCGCAAAGCTCCAATTCACCAAAACCAGCCGATTCTGAATTTTCCATTTCATGGGAACGGAAATTGCATGAATCAAATTACATTCAATTTCCATTCCCACGAAAACTGATTATTGTGTATAAAGTATAATTAAGAATTTTCTATGAATACAATAAAGGAGGTGATTAGTTGTTTGACCACCGAAGTATTCAGTTGCTTTATTTCGGGGACCGAAAACTTTTCGACACTGGCGCAGTCGAAACAAACGAACCGGGAAATAACGCAAAAAAAAAAAATATTATTAAAAAGTGTAAACGAAGCGGTTTAAGAAAAATTTACAAACCGTGTAGAAACGAAACTTAAATAAAAAGTGTTGTGTTTTTTTGCCATCCACGAACCCCTCCTCCACCCGACTGGAGAGGAAAAAAAAACAACCGAATTAAAAGTGAAGTGATTTGAATAAACAGTTCATCAAATTAAAAGCAAAAAAAAAAAAACATGGCTCAAAATCAACAAGAACAGATAAATCAGTGTGTCATTATGCTGACACAAATGTTAATACAAAAGACGAGCTCGTCTAACAGTATGGCCAAAGAATTGGAGTTCATTCCAGTATTTCGAGGAGAAGCTGGAGAACTGCCATCTTTTATGGACGTTGTGACAAGAAATTTGTCTGAGTTCCAATCAGAAGAGGACAAAAAATCAGCATACGAAATTGTCTACAACTTTAAAATATCGGGAGCAGCTAAGAACTTAATCAGGATCAACCCACCAACAACATGGAAGGAGTGTGAGGAGAGGCTCAAAGTCCACTTTAGACCGAGAAAGGACCAGGTCATCCTTACCAACGAGATCATGGGACTTAAGGTAAAAAGTATTCTAGAATTAAGTGATAAGTTAGCTATAATTGCCGAAGATATTGCAGAATATTCTGCATACTGTGATGATAAATCCACGATGGCAGATATTCTTAGTGGTATTGCAATACAGAGAGTTAAGGCAATTGTGTCAGGATCTTTGTGCTTTTCAATTATAAATAAAACAAATTTTAGTGAAGTTAGGAGTATTGTTGCGTCATTTATAGGGCAAGACTATACAAACCTAAATTATAAGTTCATGAACAATAAAGTAGAAGGTAAAGAGAAAAACGTCTTCGAGAAAAGGTCAAAGTATTCAAATTCCAGGTACGACAACAAAGATGAAGTACTTCCAAGTAGTAGTAGTAGCAGTAATAGGAGATTTGATAGCCCAAAAAATACACGTAGTCAAGGAAATTCATCCAACGACCGAGACTCACAGCAGACGACGAGTAGCAAAAAAAAAAAAACAATCAATCCAGTACAAGTAGAACACGGTCCTATCATATGTCAGTTGACGCTTTAAGTGACGACGACGATGTTAATGCAGTCGATGATTCGTTTTTTATAAACTAGCCTCGGAGAATAAAATAATAATTAAATTAACTCTAAAAAACAAAAAATACACTGCTATGGTAGATACAGGGTCAACGATCAGCTTACTTAATGACACAACCTGCAAAACTGACTTCACGGTTCTGAAATCAGATCCCGTTCTTATTACAACAATCCAAGGTGAAGTAAACAAACCCAAAATCTAAGCTTGTTTCATGCTGCCGCGAAGAGCTCAAGGTTCTTGGCGCACAGCACAACGTTAGACTCTGCTGGGTCCCGGGCCACAGCGATATACTAGGCAATGAGAAGGCCGATGAATTAGCAAGATAAGGGTCAATGCTTGACGTAAGCCAAGCTCAGCTAGTTAGCACCCCAACCTGTTATTTAAAACAGGAAATCTCAAAAAGAATAACTATCAAGGCCGATGAAAGGTGGAATCTTCTTGACACCTGTTGTCCCGGTCTAGCAAGAACAACACGGCGTCCACAGTTCTTCTAAGGTGGAAAGTAGCCGGAACTATCAATAAGAAAAACTCTAAAGGACAAAATTTATTGTCCAACCCCACGATTGATCGACTCGAACCGAATGCAGTTCGTAACTGGG
>CAKKXW010000002.1:45560848-45581599 GCA_920937365.1 Sphaerophoria rueppellii
CGCTTATAAATCCTAATGGGCTGGCTCCACCAGATACTATTTTTCAGCACACCAAGCTTCTTTTAAGAACTATTTTTGTTTTTAATTTCAGTATATTTATGGGATTTTTTCGGGCGGGAATTTTCTTAAATTTATAATTATTAAAATTGCTGACTTTGGATTGGCCCCGCTACACTAATGTTTTTATGGTTTATTTTTCATAAGTTTGAAAATTTATATTAGGGGTATTCACGTAAACGCGGAAAACCCATAGAAACCGTAGAAACCGTAGAATTTTATATCGGTAGAAATGAGCTGTCAAAATTTGTATGGGAAAAATTTTCTGCAAATCGTAGGATTTTATCTCACAAATTTGAAGCAGAAACTGCAGAAAAAAACCTGATAAAAAAAAAAAATCAATCAGAATCAACAAACAAATGAATGAATGAATGAATTTTGTTTTAAAACTACTTCTTGGCATCTTGAAGAGCAAAAATTAAAATGTAATTAGAATAAAAAAAAAGAATCACTTCAACATAAATTATCAAATGACATAAATTGAACAAATTCACTTTGTCGTTTAACAAACAGCAGTTTGTTTCCCTTGTTTACGCTACTGTTTTCTGCTGGGGTGTTCATTTAAACTTTTTGCGGAATTTTCTATTTTTCCGCAAAGTAGAAAATTATCTCGTTACGTGAATACCCTTATTAATGATTGCAAAATGTGTGAGAAACGTCTTCACTCAAAGATCACCATACAACTTAATGTCAAAAGTTATTCTTTATTCTATTTGATTTGACAACTGACGATGACATTATGTATATATATATGTAAATAGACCTGAACTGCGGGTTCAGCTGACTATCTGAACAACCCATTCAAAGTTGAACCTGGTTCAAGAGTTAACTCGAGTTCAGCTGATCCGTGGGAGGAGTAAACACTTTTAGAGAGCAGTTACAGTATCTTACTCTGGTCATAAGACTTCATAACAGGAACGTCGTGAGAAGATAAGGGGCCGGTGGAGGAAGATAAGCTACCTATGATTGTTTCGTATCAATTGCTTCAATAGAAATTAAATAAATACAGAATAAGTTTATCTAACGAAAATGACTGCCGAAAATACATCTGGCCATGTAAACACCCAGATTAAAATTATATACTGTTTAAGTTCATTCACGAATTCAACACATACTTTCACTCAAAATCTAAACAAACCAAAATAAAAGCAATGTCCACCGTCAATTCGAAACAAAAAAATGATTTTTGCTACCTTTAACACCTCGCGCATAAATGCTCTCAGCTACCGGCAGCAGCGTGATCTTTCAACTACTCATTTTTGAATCTCAGCCACAAGAGATATTTTTACATTTCTGGCTAAAAGAAAGGTGTTGTGATTTGGCTTTCCACTTTTGATGTTCACTTTGGTGTGTTAGAAGTGTGTTTCGTACTTTCAAATATTTCGTTTTCAAAAAAGAAGATTTTTCTAGATTCGAAACACTTTTCATTAGTATAATTTAGGCCTTCGGGCCATTCAAATCTTCAAGTGGAAATTATTCTGATTTCGTCTGGTTTCAGTGTCGGCATTTCGGAGTGTTTCCTCTTAATTGGAAAATATACTCATTTTTAGTTAAAGAAAGAATAAATCAAGCAAAGTTAAATCCAATAAAATAGAATATTGGTGCGTGTGTGTCGCGTAACCGTCACAAATAATTTTTTGTTAAATAAAAAGCATTATAGTTCTCCTGCAATAGATAAAGTGAATAAAATAAAAATTTAACTTGGTGTTACCCTTTGACATTAAATGTCAAAACTAACAATTGCATATTCTGAAAGTCCATTCACATCAGCAAGCAACCAATTCTTCGAAAAGTGAGTTTAAATTACAGTAAAAAAAAAAATATTATATAAAGAATTATTTTTTTTGTTACATTAAAAAAAAAGAAAAATATTCCATTGCCCGCCTTCTGCAATCAAACGCTTAGCTTCGAGCATTAGTCAGATGGTTATGTGCGCTATCATTAGGTTATTTTTAGTCACAAAAGGGGGAAATTAATTTAAATAGAATCTTAATTTTGTCACGGTGCCAAAAATTGTTTTTCTAAAATTTAATTTAAAATAAAGAAGAAACTGTATGATTTTGCGATATTATTTTTTTCTTGTCAATTTCCTGACAACTAAGCATCCTTAGGTATATATACGTAAAATAATTTTAAATTTATAAATTATTATCAGAAAATATCATTTTCGGCAAATGATGTCATTTTAAGGGGAAAAATATCAGACATTTGTTTAATGACTTTATTTTCAATATGCCAATGCAAATCGTGAAGATAAATTACTTAGGATTTTTATGTACCAAAAAAAAAGGAAAATTCGATTTTCAACTTTAAATAATTGATGGATATTCAACTTAACCTCATTTAATTTGTGGAGAGAAAGATAATTCGTAGCAATTTGAAATATGCAGCACGTGGAGTGTAAATATATTTTCAATTTTATTATGGTTCGAAATAATTAAAAAAATTTGGTGGATGTGTGTTATTTGTATATCGTTAATGTATAACAATTTTTAGAAATGATAAACTTGAAAATAATTAAGTGAAGATTGCACATGTACATGTCGAATTTCAAATTGAAATTTAGATTTTGTATAATCATCAAGTGAAGTCCTCAAGTTCATGTTGACTAAATCATATAACGGCTTACAGCTAAAACTTGTTGTAGCCAAGGTAGTGCAGCGGATATCTCGACCAAAGCCAGAAACAGGCAGTGCTAGAAGAAAGTATGACGTCGGCCGGTTAGAATTGCAAGAGATCGCCAGATCCTTTTCCGATCGAGTGTCAAAGTAACCAAGCAAGAAGTCCGCAACCAAACGAAAGGGAAATATCGTTGTATAGTCACAGTCAATGCTGAGGATACGGAAGAACCACTTCTGCAGACTGTACAACGGCGATGACGAATCGAATTTTCGCTGGCAGAATGAAACATTAAATTAAGACGGCGCAAGCCAAGATTTCCGTCTAGCCGACCTTAACGAAATGAAGATAGCAATATCGAAGCTTAAAAACAACAAACCGCGGTAGCCGATGGCATCACTGGCGAACTCTTCAAAGCAGCCGGTGATGACTTGGTAAGGAACATGCACCAACTAATCCGCAGAATATGGTCGAGAGAGAGCATACCCAATGAATGGAACTTCAGCATTGTTTGGCCGATCCTGAAGAAAGGAGACCCTCTAAACTGCACCAACTACAGAGGCATCAGCCTCTTAAACATCGTCGTTTGTCAACAAACTGATAGGTCCATACCAGTGTGGGTTTAGACCAGAAAAGTTCACCGTCTATCAAATATTCACAGATTCTGGAAAAAACTCAAGAACTTCAAATCGAAACTTAACATCTTCTTATCGATTTTAAGGCCGCGTATGACAGCATATATAGAGAAGAACTGTATAAAGCCATGTTCAGTTTTGGCATCACTACAAAACTCATTCGTTTGAGCAGGATGACAATGAAGAACTCGCGCTGCTCCATTAAAGTTGGTAATGACCTCATCGACGCTTTCGATGTAAAAAAAGGCTTCAGACAAGGTGATGCACTGTCATGCGACTTCTTTAACATCATATTGGAACGAATAGTGCAGAACTCCCACGTCAACACTAGAGGCACTATCTTCCAGAAGTCTGTGCAACTACTCGCGTACGCCGATGACATTGATATCATTGGGAGAACGCAGCGTGATGTCAACACAGAGGACAGAGACAGAAGCTGAAAAAATAGGTTTAGCGGTCAATGAGGGCAAAACAAAGTATATGCTGTCATCGAGAAAGGACACCCAACATCGAGGTAGTTAGGAACTTTGTATATTTTCACTCCGCTATCAACACAGGCAACGACATCAGCGCCGAGATCAGACGAAGAATAGTAGCCAAAAACGGATGAGAGCGCCCTAGGCCGGATCGAGAGAAAAGTTCTATGGAAATTCTATGGTCCTGTCTGCATAAATGGTGAATGGAGAGGAAGATTCAACGACGAACTGTACGGGCTGTACAGCGACACTGATTAAAAGAGTGAAAGTCCAAAGACTCAGATGGCTTGGGCACGTGGAGAGGACAAATCCCCCCAGAGGGAAGGAGCAGTAGAGAAAGACCAAGGCTCAACCAACTCGGCGTGTGAAACTGGAGACTAGCTAGCTAAGGACCGAGCTGACTGGAGAGGTTTGTTGGATGAGGCCTAAGTCCACCCCAGACTGTAGCGCCACCTTAAGTAGTAAGAAACAGCTAACATTATTTTTGTAGTACCTACACTTTAATCGGCCTAATAAAGCCGAAGGGGCATAAATTACATACTCTCAGAGTTTAATGAGTTTATCGTATTTTGCCGTTGCAGTTCCACATCCGAAGAGGAGGGATGTGAGTCTGATAGCGAGTATGAAAAGTTAAGGGTACTATCGTCAGCGAAACAATGAATTGGATAAAAAGTTATAGACAAGAGATTATTTTGTGCAAATGAGAAAGAGGGTCGGAGACAAAACGGAGCCCTGGGGTACACCAGCATTCATTTTGTCGGTTTTGAAATATCAAGTGTAACAATCATACTTTCTCCAAAATGATGTTAAGATTTGTTCCACTGTTCGATGAGATGAACCATCAGATCACCAATGGACCTGTTGCTGCGAAAGCCGTACTGCCTGTCATTAGGAACCTTTTGTTCTTCGAGATATTTCTTGAGGTGATAGTTTATCAGCGTTTCCATGACCTTCTAAGGAGAATGGACGTAAGTGCAATCGGACGATAATTGGAGGGAGAAGAAGATTCGCCTTTTTTGGGGGATTGGTTGGACAATTGCTGTTTTCCAACTGCTCGGAACAAGCCCAGAAGAATAGGATAGATGGAAAAGCTTACGCAAGGGTTTTGCCAGCTTGGAAGTACACCTCTTCAGAACAATAGCGGGAATACCATCCGGATAAGCGGATTTATGTATGTTGAGATCCTTTAGGATTCTCGCCACAGCACGATTGCGAAAGAAGTTTTGTCCCATGTAATCATTGAAGTGCTCAAGATTAGTCGGAGTCATGACACTCTCTGGCAGCGAAGAGTTGACGGTGAACTGCCTAGCAAAGAGGTTAGCTTTCGCGAGAGAGCTAACAACTGGAGTGTCATTGTCGACGAGCGTAGGGACCGAGAAAGAATAAGAATTCTTCATATTTTTTTACAAATGACCAACAATTCTTACTGCCTTTGGGACATTGCATTATATTTGGTCATGCAAAAATTTGGTCCGACGAATTTGGGCATTGCAACCCTTCCTGGCTTGCTTAAACTTGTTCCGGTTTTCCTCAGCTGGGTTGGCTCTAAAATACCGGAACTTTACTTCTTTTTCCCTGATAACCTCTGTAAAAGCTTGAATAAAACCATCACTTTTCCTTGGGCTGATACTTTTAGCGCTATTCGGGATAAAAGTTTTCATACCCAAAATAATCATATTAGTAATCATATCTGCTCTGGAGTCTAGGTCACTATTGAGGAAGCATAGTGACCAGTTAAAGATCCGGAAAAAAATTGTTGAGACCCCCCATAACTTATGAACCCATAGAGGTAGAAGCTTTAAATTAGAATTACGTATTAATTGCATGGGTACAAAGGTCCTTTAAAAAAATAATTTTGTAGAACCACTACTTCCTAAGATATTGAACAGTAAAAATTTCAAAAATCGCAATTGACTGACTGACTCACTGGGCAGGTTCAGCTGCGTAAGGCACTTGAAGTTAAGGCAAAATGCGTGTACCTGATTGGTCAGGTGTCAAATCTTTCCATTTTAGTCAGTTTCATTGGAAAACAGACTGGAAAATAAGACAAAAATATTTTCCTTAAAATCAAGCAACAGCTGTTTGTTTGCTTGTGACATACAAAAAATTCACATTGCAGGTGAACTTTATTCGGTGAATACGCTTCGATTTTAATTAATTTAAAGTTTTTTTTTATGAAAAATGAAATTTAATATTTGGCAAAATGGCCAAGTGTATGAGTTTGAAGACTTCGAAGAGATTTTCAAACGCCTTTGGGAAGGAAAAGATTTTCAAATTGTAAAATACACATTAAAGTGAACTTAAAATATTTAGCGTTGCAAACGAGGATGTTGCAAGGCTTGTATTGGAAATATAAATTTCCAACCACGAACGAGTTCCGGAATTTTTATTTTTTTAGGCTTGGCACTTTTTGTTTTTAATTCACAATAAAAATTCGAAGTTAATTTCAGAATTTGAAATCAATGATATTTTAAATGTCTTAAGTGAAATAAGCGTTCAGGGTAGGGTTGCCAGATATGTTTTGATGAAACTAGTACTTGAGATTGAAAATCCCGGACTTTCCCGGACAAATGGGGACTGAAAAGAGTACACAATGAGGACAGAATAAACACACAAAAATTGCACATAAATATTTGAGTTCCTGAACCGGTTTTTTTTTTTTATTTGTAAGGACCTATTATCAAATCGATAAACTTTGAACGTCGGACTAACCAAAAAACAAATTTACTCTGCAAGAAACGTAGATTTTTTCCCTTCGTAATAAAATATGTGATTGGGGTAAGACGTACGATAAGTTCGCCTTACAATTAGGTCTATTCCTTTAGAAGTAGATACCTAAAGAAATTCCTTTAAAGTTTTAACTAAAGAGTTCTTTCGTTGAGCCGTGGATTTGAATTGACCCTCGATTTTACAGCTGCGCAATGCATACGGAATGCAAACATTTTAAGGTCTGTTCTTTTACTTCCTGCAACTCCCAAAAACTCAATAAATTTCCCAAATTCCCACACTTTAATGTACTTTTACTAAAGTGTTTTGTAAGTTCTGTCACTTTTGAAGGAGAACAATATTTCTTCCGATCTTACACGCAAATCTTTCTTGCGGAAGATTTTATGAGTAATGAGTAATTTGCGGTATCCGGAGAATAAAACGTACGTCAGTTTCGGATCTCCTTTTGTCTCTGATTCTAATGTCGTTTTCCATTGGTCGTCCAGAAGAATTCGGAAGAGTCCAGAAGTCTTCTGAAACCATTCCATTGGACTGACTTTGACAGACGGAATGCTTCTGAGAAGAGCAGATCTCTTCTGTTTTGAAAACAGAAGCGTCCGAAGAATGACACATACACCATAACCCGTTCCATTGCAGTTAGAAGAAGAAACGTCAAAAAAAGACCAATGGAAAACGACATAACATACAAACAAATTTGTTTTTTTTTTTCGACATAAATGACAGCACAAAAGTTGTGTTCGATTACTAATTTCGTATCTTAAGTATTAGACCTGTTCGTTCACTTTATTTAGTACGGTTCGTTTTTTGAATAACTTTAAGTTTTAGTAGTATAAAAGTATATGGTTACTCAATGGATAAAAAGAGTACAAACCCGGAAAATTAACAAAAACTATCCCGGACGTCCCCCACGGAGTGAAAAAAGAGTACATGTCCGGGAAAACCCGGACGTATGGAAACCCTAGTTCAGGGAAACTGACTTGCCTTACCTTCAAGTGCCTTACGCTGCTGAACCTGCCCACTGACTCACTGAGTGATCATCAAAATTATGAAGCACTTCTAACAGTATCAGAATCTTGAAATTTGGTACAATGGGAGGTTTTCGGGTGCATACAAAGGAAAAAGTCGAAAATTTCATTTTGTCCATTCAGGGGGCGTGGTATCCGCCCACTCTCTAAAAACGGTGGTAGTATGTTGGAATTCGGAATTCTTGTATGTTTTTGGTTGAATGATATAACAAAAAATGAGAAAAAATTGTATTTCCATTTAGGGGTGTGGTATCCACCCATTTTATCTATCGAAATGGTCGACAACGTTGAAGAGAAAATGTATGAGCTAACAACATCTAACCTACCTATTATTTATTTATATATTGGCAGAGCAATTATTACATTGTGCGTTTTTGGCGCAGGATGGAGATCAGCTAAGATTAAGCTGGGTCTCTGAATTGTTCGTAACTCCTTAATAGTACAACGTTCGGAAACCCAAATGAATCATATTTTAGAGGTTCCTAGTTTCAGTGGTGGTGTGAGCGTACTTTGTAATAAACCAGCAATAAACGAGCTCTTTCGGACACCGCCGTGGTAAGGTCCGGCATATTTCCGCATTGCCCTGGCAAGCGCCTCTGCCGGGGTTGTTAATGTATTGCGATTTTCGTGCTTCCATTCCATTAAAAAACTTTGCAAAAAGATGAGAAATCAGAACAAAAACATAAAATGTAAAAAAGAACCAAGTTCTCTTATGAGCGAACAACACTGTGTAAAAAGTCAGGTACCAAAAAGTAATGAGTTCTTAACAAGTTAAAGTGTAATATTGAATATTTTAAATCATTGAAGATAATACAACAATATTAAACGAAAATAGAAACTGAGCCCGAAGTTGGTTTGAGCGAAAATTTCAACTTGGCTCTTTTTTTACTTTTTATGTTTTTGTTCTGATAGTGTATTTATCAGGGTCAGAGGTAAGAAACAAGAGTATTTTCCGCTTGGCCATTAATGTCCGATATTCGAGTGGGCTCGGTGACAAGCTGAGTAAGTTGGTTAAACTCAGCAAAGATTTCAGCATATATTCCTTCGGGTGTTTTCTAGCCCGAATGGAGAAGCCACGAAAATATGTGATTCATTTAATTGTCCCAATGTGAAAAACTGACTGGATGAAATGTGATTCAAAAACATAACTTAAATCTAAATTTACTTACACGTAACCCATAATATTAACTTTGATATTTTTGTATTAAACAAATGCTTCCATTGTAAGTTTTTGAAATCTTAAATTACTTCCGAAGGGAAATTCATGCACAGCCATCCGCTAGGCCTAAATTGAACATATTGCATTAGAATTATTAACTGAGAAATAACTTTCTAATATAAAAATATTAAATCATTTTATTGTCTTTATTTTTTTTCTTCTTTTAATAAAACAAAAATGTTATGTGTCTGCTAATGAATCTACTCCCAACAAAATTATAAAGCGGCATATTTTTCTCGTAAATAAAATAAATGATTTATTTTTAAACATAAACAATTTAGCTTGGCCGCTTTCCAGCATTTTCACATGAAATCTTTTTGTTTCTTTGTATAAGTGAAAAAAAGCTTTTCTTATTTCATTTCATTCTTAAGTAACACCTAAAAGTCTGCAAGTAACGTATTCCTCTTAGAACTTCTGTGGAACTCAATTAATAATCCAATCCACAAAGCTGTTTTGTTAAATGCTTTTCTTTCTGTAGAATTTGTATTTTCCTATCTAAATTCGTAGTTTATGCTGAAGAAAAACAATCCCTCTCTATGCATGTTTAAGGAGTAAACTTAAACAATAATTATTTTGTATTGGGTTAGGACCACGAATACAAATTTAGGTGATTTATTTTATTAAATTTTTTAAAAGAAAAAAAAAAAAAAACAAAACATCAGAAAAGCTTGGCAAATAATTTATCACTTGACAATGATAATGATGTTGTTGCATCGAGGATACACAAAATTCTCAATGAAAGAGTGAAGAATGAAGATGACCTCAAATTTATCACCTGAATTCGGTGAGTGTCCGATTGACGATCATTGTTCGGGCAGCAACAATGCAAAATAAATTTATTTTTGGTTTTCAATTATTATTGTCGTATGTTCGATACACGCATTTGAACTGCTGCCAAAATCTGTTTTATGGTTTGTTGTGTTTTCTTTCTAGTTACCTGCTGTTTTGCTTAATTTTGTTCAATTTGTTTTTGAAATACATATTTGTTTAATTGCTCATTGTTCTAATTAAGGTTATTTATTTTTTTTTTTTATGTTTGTTTTGAAGTTTTAGCTGGGAATTGTTATTCACCTATCTTCTGAATACAATTTTATTTCAATTAATGATGATTGTTTTAAAAATCAAACTGATATAAATCATTCTTTATCAATCCACAAGTTTAAGCAATTTTCAGAAGAAAATTACACCACTGTTATTAATATAAACTTATTCATTAAAAAATTAAGAAATTGAGTGGCGCGACTAGAAGAGATAAGGCTTAAGGGGTTTGTTGTTGTTGTTTTATAACCGGCTCCCAATCCATGTAGGACAGGGGTGGTCGCCAACTTACTTGAACTAAAGATCTACTGTCTATTGACGAAACCCTGTTCGATCTACCTTTTTCATAATTCCTGATATTTTAAACGAAGCAACATATTATTCAATTTACAAATAGAGTATATTCTATTTTAATAACAAACAACAAACAAATGTCAACTACTTATTTAAACAAGTGACTAGTGCGAGCATTGCGTTGGAGCATTTTCCGCTAGGAAATCAGTTTTGTAAAGGGGTGGCCAATAAGAGGTGTTATTTTGATATTCAATGAAAAATTTCATTTTTGGAGATAAATGATCGGATGATTATTTCATTATAAAGATGAAGGTATGTCGTAAATAATGGAACACAACATCAGCCAAATGGCCGCCACGACCACGCTTAGAGGACCATAACTTTTCATGAAATTTTACATAACCAAATTGCAAAGTGGCTGCCCTATGTTCTCGTAAGCCTCACGAATTCCATCTTTGAGGTCTTGAATTGACGCTGCGCTGTTGGCGTAGACCTTATCTTTCACGTGGCCCCAAAGGAAGAAGTCGCAAGGTGTTAAATCACAAGATCGGTGGCCAATTGTGATCACCTCTTCGAGAGATAACACGGTCCGGAAACTTTTCCCGTAAAAGATCGATGGTTTCATTGCTTGTATGACACGTAGCGCCGTCTTGTTAAAAGTAAACGTTGTCCAGATCAATACCATCCAATTCCGGCCATAAAAAAATCATTAATCATCTATCTATAGCGCAATCCATTGACCATAACTGTTGCTTTAGCCTCATTCTCTGAAAAGTAAGGTCCAAAGACCCCGCCGGACCATAAACCGCACCAAACAGTCACACGTTGAGGATGGAGAGGCTTTTCAACAATAACTCTTGGGTTTTCCGAGCCCTAGATGCGACAGTTCTACTTGTTGACGTAGCCTCCGAGGTGGAAATGGGCCTCATCAGTCGAGATAATTTTTCGATGAAATTCCGGATCATTTTCATGCATTTCAAGGACCCAATCAGCAAAGACACGACGTAGTTGATAATCAGCTTGAGTTCTTGTGTTTTAATGCAAAAATACGGTGTAATGACGTTTGTGGAATGCCTAATTCCAAAAAACGACAAGGAATGGACAAACCTGGGTTTTCTTCAACACTTTGGGCTACATCAGCAATATTCTCAGTTGTTCTTGAGCGACGTGCACGGGTTTTATTTTTCACATCACTAACTTGTCCCAACAGCTCGAATTTGTCCACCAATTCCTGTATTGCAGTCCGACAAGGTGCTTCACGACGACCCAAAAATGTTTTAGTTTTTCAAACCGTCTCTGCCAAATTTTCACCATTTTTTTTTATAGTGAATTTAAATAATTTCAATGCGTTGTTGAAGCGTGTATCGTTCCATTTTTATTAAATGGCGTTGTTTCTACTTGTCAAATAACAAAAAATGACAGCTTCAAAAGTTACATTTTGACACATTTGCAAGGCATTTAAAATCCATTCTTGTTTTATATGGTATATGGAAAAAAGAAGATACGGGTTTGGTGGTTGAAGACTTGTAGTACGATCGACTGAATTAATCGACTGGTTGATCGCGATCGACCGGTTGGCTACCCCTGATGTAGCCTGAGTCATAGCAGTTTTTCATCGAGATCAATCGTGCGTTTTGCAGCCGTCGAAACCAAGCGCTCTGGCATGCGCAGTTAATTGCTGTTTGAACCACATGTTCAGTCTTCCTGGTCGTCTCAAACCTGGGGGCTGCGAAGACAAGACTTTCTTGGCTGGAGCGTTATCATTCATTAGATCGATGTGGTCAAGCCAATGAAGTCGTCTTTTCTTAGCTTTCTATAATTCATCCACATCTTGGTACAGCTCGTACAGTTTGCGGTTGAAACATCTAAGATGAGCTAATAACCATCTGCACTGCGTATTCTTTAACGCCATGCGGCACAGCTGGATCTGTGTGATCGGGATTCCGAATTCAGACATCACCATCATAAACTCTTAAGGGTGGATACTATCATAAGCAGCTTTGAAGTTGGTGAAAAGGTGTTGGTCGTATTTTCCAGTATTGGCTCAGTGTGAATATTTGGCCTTTATCCTGAAAAATAGGGAGATCCTCTTAACTGCGCCAACTACAGAGGAATCAGGCTTCTTAACATCGCCTACAAGATCCTCTCTGCCGTAATATGTGAACGCTTGAAGCCTTTCGGTAACAATCTGATTGGTCCTTGTCAATGTGGCTTCAGGTCAGAAAAGTCAACCATAGATCAAATTTTCACGTTGCGCCAGATGTTGGAAAAGACCTTTGAACTTCAAATCGAACACCTTTTCATCGATTTTAAGGCCGCGTATGACAGCATGTACAGAGACGAACTGTACAAATCTATGTCTAGTTTTGGCGTCCCTGATAAGCTCGTTCGCTTGTGCAAAATCACGCTGCTCCATCAAGTTTGGCAACGAGCTTACGGAATCTTTCGACGTCAAAAAAGAATTCAGACAAGGCGATGCACTGTCATGCGATTTCTTTAACATCGTTCTTGAGAAGATAGTGCAGAACTCCAACGTCAACACCAGAGGCAATATCTTCCAAAAATCTGTTCAACTTCTCGCGTACGCCGATGATATTGGTATAATGGGAAGAACACAGCGTGATGTCAATGGCACCTTTGTGACAGAAGCGGCAAAAATGAGGATGAGGTTAGCGGTAAATGCTGTCTCCGAGAAAGGGCACCCAACACCGACGGCTCGGACGGAACGTCACAATAGACGCATACAACTTCGAGGTAGTACAGGAGTTTGTCTACCTAGGCTCCGCTATTAAAACGGGCAATAACACCAACGGCGAGATCAGAAGGAGAATACTTTAATCTTGCTAATCGCTGTTTCTTTGGGCTATGAAAGCAATAGAGTGGAAAAGCCTTCTCTCGAGCAACTAAGGTAAAATTGTACAACACACTCATCATCCCAGTTATGCTGTATGGTGCAGAAGCATATGGACTTTGACAAAATCGGATGAAAGTGCCTTAGGCTATTTCGAGAAGAAAGTTCTTCGGGTCAACTTTGGCCCCGTGTGCATTGAAGGGGAATGGCGAAGAAGATACAACAGCGAACTTTACGAGTTGTACAACGACATGGACCTAGCCAAAAGGGTCAAGGTCCAGAGACTCAGATGGCTCGGTCATTTAGAGTGGATGGACACCAATGCTCCGGCCCAGAAAGCCTTCGGCACTATTCCTGAGGGACGTTGAAGAGGTGAAGACTGTGACTCAGGTGGTGCATTCAAGTGGAAGAGGACCTCAATCAACTTTTAGTGCAAAACTGGAGATAGCTAGCTAGGGACTGAGCGAAGCGGAGACTGTTGATTGAGGCCCAAGTGAACAATGGACTGTAGTGCCACCTTAAGTAAGCAAGTAAGGATTAAGACCGGTGCTTCGGTTAACACTATCGTTGATGGTAAACTCAACTTTATCCAAATGTTTGTCCCAACCAATGGTCGATGAGGCTTCACAGTGTTTCGCAAGAATAGGTGTTATTATACGGTTAAGGCGTTCAACCTGATCATTAGATTGTGGGGGGTGAGTTGAAACTTAAACGTGCTTAATATTGTTGGCCTTCATGTACTCAGCAAACTTCTTTGAAGTGAAACTAGTTCCACGATCTGATATCATGCGATTTGGTCTTGAAGAGTTGGCGAAATATGTTTCTTCACAAGATATAGCTTCTTTACTCTGAGTACTTTTAGTCGCGTATAACTTTGGAAATTTGGTTAAACCATCAACTGACACAAGAATTTGTTTCTTGCTAGAACGAGAGTTACGAAAAGGACCGAGATGGTCGATATGTAGGGTTTCAAAGGGAATAGAAGGCAGAACTCCTTCCCTGATCCAGAGGAGATATATACCTACATTTGAGACACTCTCTAATAAAACTGTTTATCTTATCTTTAATTTTAGGAAACCAATTCAATCCAGACAGGTGTGTAAACCATTTCAGGAGCCCTAAATGGCAGATGATCATCCATATGAAACGGGACATAAAAAACTATTTTATCATTCATCTTTCGATAAATCAACCCATCAACCGTTTCATATAAAAGGCTTTCAGTCTAACTCAACTCTGCAGCAGTTGAAATGATCTTAGGGTCAAGTTTCTGGGCAGCGGCTAGGACAAATTCACATGGTTCATCGTCTATATGCATGATATTGAAAGATCTGCTCAAGTAATCCACATTTTCCTATGCTATCTTTAGTAGAAGTTGGTGTTGGAAAATGTTGAATGGCTTTGAGGTTTGCATCGGGCTGACACCAGCTTCAGCTATTTTTAACATAAATAAGTTATTTTCTTTTTGTAAGATTTGCCCAACCTGAGTTACAAACCCTTTTCAACGACTACATCTCTAAGAATCTCCATGTGCTCTTCAATGGTTTCAGGGGCAATAAGTATAACATCTAAATAGGTCATCATTTTTGATTGTGAAATCATTTTCCCAAACAAATACTACATACTTTACAGTTCAAGAACAGGAGGCGCATTCCGAAGTCATGCCTTTCGACTTCGTGAATTCAAACTGACCAATGGTAAAGCAGTAAATGAAGCATACTTTATTGAATCTAGGGTTGTTTAAAACTTTTTTTTTTTATCCTTACTTTTCTTTTCGACAAGCACGATAAGGGACGCGTATTGTGAACTTGATTCTCGTATTATGAGTTTATCTAACAAATCTTTAAGAATCCTTTCAAGTTCAGTTTTGTGTGCGTAAGGCAATCTTCGCGGAGAGCAATGAAACAAAATATCTTTCGACAAAACTATCCTCATCTTAAACTGACTTTCTTTTAAACATATTTTATCGGAACTCGCTCAAAAAACTAGTCCTACTACCTCTACAACACTTTTCCGAATATTAAAAATCATTTTTCTAATTTCAAACTCTGAATGCTCATCACTGATGTCATTTTTTAATATTTGAGAAACAAAATCTATTTTTCTATTAACATTACTTAAAGATCCATGCAATTGAGGACATTGACTCGAGGACATTAAAGACTCTTTGATAATAGCATGTATTTGTCGACATTCACTTGATGACGGCAACGACAAAGTTAAAACACGATGACTATTGACACAGATAGATTCTGTTGATAGTTTATTCTATTGACTCTCAGCTACTTTGCTGGTTCTCTGCAGTACCATACCAATCTTCTCAATGAAGTTTCTACCGAGCACAACAGGATAGCTCATCGAATGATTTTTAAAAACATGTAAAGACAGATTAGTTGGAAACTTGTCGAAAAATATAAGAGTTAACACACCAAGACACTAAGTGGTGTCTACTGTTGACGCGGAAGTAGGAGCGACTGTGTGGTTTCAACGGTGTGATCATAAACGGTGGCAAACATTTCTCTTGAATAAAGCTTATTGGACACCCCGAGTCCAAAAGCTTGCTAAGGTGGTCGAACTTTCTGCAGGGCCATATACGAACTTATGAAAAACATCTTTCTTGAAATTATTAGCTGCTGTCGATCGTTGTTTTCCAGAACTACTTACATCATGATGTGAAACATTGTTGTTGATTGCTGGATTGGATTTGCTTACGCTGCTATCATCTCGAAGTATCATAACAGGTTTCCTGCTGGGATAGTTGATGGCAATGTGTTCTCGGAAACCACACTTGAAACAAGTGAACTCTTTCTTCTGATGTTAAGAGCCACTAGCTGGAGCAACACTCGCGTCAAGTTCTATTGTTGGGCGACTTGTCCGAAATTTGTCTTTTTGCTGTTTGCTGCGATTATACACTTGATGTGATGAATTAGGCTTTGCAGGCAAATTGTCACGACCGTTGTTCTTGTATTTCTCATACTTTTGTGAGCTGTTGGCTGTGTAAAGAATGTTTTTGTTGACTTCTGTGTCGGCAATGCCTTTATGCTGAGATTATGGGACGCAACGTCTTGCATGCAGAAAACATATTGTTGAACAATTTAATCTCGTCGTTGTTTTCTTGAGCTGCGTTTACGAAAGATATCAGCTTTTGTTACATATCACCTAAATTCACCAAGCAGTGCGTCTCTCAGTTCTTTCCAGCTTCCTAATTTCAGGGTTCTCACAAATAGCCTTACTGTAGATAAACTTTGTGCGGCCGTCTAAATGAAGAATTTCTGCATACTCATTATACAATAGGGAAACTATCTTAAATTTTCTTGCTAACGGTGGCGCTACAGTCCATTGTTCACTTGGGCTTCAATCAACTGTCTCCTCCAGCCAGCTCCCTATCTCCAAGTTGATTGAGATCCTTTTCCACTTGAGTGCGGTTCATGAGACGCGGCCTTCCGCTCCTCCTACGTCCATCGGGAATAGTGTCGAAGGATTTTCGGGCCGGAGCATTGGTGTCCATCCGCTCTAAATGACCGAACCATCTGAGTCTCTGGACCTTGACCTTTCTGGCTAGGTCTATGTCGTTGTAGAACCAGAAAAGTTCGCTGTTATGTCTGCTTCGCCATTCCGCTTCAATGCACACGGGGCCAAAGATGACCCCAAGAATTTTCCTCTCGAAACAGCCTAAGGCACTTTGTTTGTTTGCTTATAGCAGAGCCTAGGTAGACAAACTCCTCTACTACCTCGAAGTTGAATGCGTCTATTGTGACGTTCTGTCCGAGCCATCGGTGTTGGGTGTCCTTCGGCGGGGACAGCAAATACTTCTTTTTTTGCCTCATTCACCGCTAAACCCATTTTTGTCGCTTCTGTCTGAATTCTCACAAAGGCGCCGTTGACATCGCGTGTGTTCTTCCCATTATATCAATATCATCGGCGTACGCGGAAAGTTGAACGATGTTAAAGTTAAGTTATCATCTCCAGTAAATGCACAGAGTAAGTAGTCCATATCCCTGAAACTTCTGCAACTGTCTAAGTTTCTGCCTACGTTGAATTATCTCCCCTTTTTTTCACATGCTTCTCGAAGGTTTAGCTCTCCATCGATCTCCTCGCTATTAAAAGAGTATCATCAGTCCCTCAGAAAGATGTTCATCTGCCATGTTCCTCGTTCCTTCAGGCCTATATTCTTGAACCATTCATAAGTAATCTTCCTCTGCATAACCTGTAACTGCTTCTTGCACACGAAGTGTTAACGTCGCTAGAAAAGGAAATTCTTTATTAAAAATGAATGAGTAATGACTTAAAGCGGTCAAGTGTGGCGAGATAGCCAGCTCATTGCACCAAACTTTTATTGGTTTGTCTATATTCAAAAAGGAGATATTATAGGAATGGCATATGAATTCGCCAATTATAAATACAAAAAATTTAAAAACAAACAAATTTCGAAAAAAAAACTCTAATAAATCTTTAATTAAAATTTTTAATGTTTTTGTTCTTTTCTTTTTTCTTCTAGGAAAACTAGATAACACCCTTGAAGAAAGGCCCCGCACCGGGTGCCTCGGATACATCAACATTTTCAAACTCAAATTTATAGTTTTATAAAAAAAGTAAGTGTCAAAGATATAAACAT
Organism: Sphaerophoria rueppellii; assembly: GCA_920937365.1. Lineage (NCBI taxonomy): Eukaryota > Metazoa > Arthropoda > Insecta > Diptera > Syrphidae > Sphaerophoria > Sphaerophoria rueppellii. The sequence goes on from CAKKXW010000002.1 coordinate 45,578,405, forward strand.
GAATATAAATAAATCTACATTTCTTTCTTCTTTTTATCATTTAATCCGATTCGAATAAGAATGAACATATTTCTGTGATTCTATAAATTTTAAATTTTATACGCCAAATAAAAAATTGCATTTTGTCTATCGTCACCATTAGTGCCATTGTTGCCGTCGTCGCTGGGGTGCAGTTTCCCATAAAAATAAACTTGCTTCTCTCTCCATCTCCACGTCCACATTGTTGCTTATTTATAAACTTCCTTGTGTTAACGTATGGCAGAACTTAAACTGGGGACGACTAAAAAAGATTTTTTCCACTGAAACTTGATTAGGTGTATTCTTTTAAAACAAAATGTGCATTTTGTGAAGTTTTTTGTTGCGTTAAAAGAAGTGAAGGAAAATAGAAAATTTATTTTTGCTCACAAATTCCCTCATCCAAAAATAGACACTTATAAATTGTTTGAAGTAGAACATGTTATTGTTGCATTTTTTTTTTATAACTTATTGACAGGGAAATAAGTTGAGGTATAAAAAAGTATTAATCTTCTATCCAAGGAGCAAATGCATTAATGATCTCTTGTCTGTTACTTCTAATCCAATAAATTGTTTGGCTGACGATAGTACCCTAAGCATTTCATATTCGTTTCCAGACTCGTAATGGAAGGGCCATTCGGATGTGGAACTGCAAAGGTAAAATATGATAAGCTCATTAAACTCTGACATTATACGATGGGGAATTAAAAACCGCGTAGAGTTAAATGCTTCGAAAACTCAATGCTGTCTTGTATCGTTGAAGCCACTGTCCATGGGTGGCTATTGCATCAACGAGACCGAACAACTCGAGATTCTGACCACCTCTTGTCGAACGAGCACATATTCGATGTCGCCAAAAATGCCGCAAGATGTGTGGGTTTCTTAACACGGTGCAAGAAATTTTTCTCCCGGTCTGATCTGGATATTATCTATACAACCTATATCCGTCCAAAGCTTGAGTACAATTCACATCTCTGGGTTGGTGCTCCAGCTACTTACTTAAACCTCTTGGATGGTAAACAAAGAAGAGTCGTGAGAATGATCGGTGAAAGAGACATCACTGATTCATTCACTTAATTAGACCACCGTCGTAACGTTTCGTGTCTCTCTTCGTTTTATCGTTACTTCTACGGTAAGTGCTCTAGAGAAATAGCCAGTTGCATTCCTCCCTTCAAACAATTAGCCCGTAATACTCGCGCTTCTAGGAATGCCCATCAGTTTACCCTCGAGGCCAACTTCGGACGTACTCTCAAGTATAGGGAATCATTTTTCAGCAGTACTACGTGAATGTTGAACTCGCTTCCACACTCTGTCTTTCTCAGTCATTGCAATGTTCAAGAATTAAAGACCAATGTACACCGACGACTACTTTCCAACTCCTTCTCTTCTTCCTAATGCACTCACTGTGTCTCTGGCATAAAAAAGGTATAAAAATGCATTGAGTGGGTGGAAATTATAAAACAAAACACAAACTATTTTTGTAAGCCTTTGGTAGATCTTTAGTTCTCTCTTAAGGTCCTGAGACAACAAATGATTGTTGAGAATTTGCATAAATGTGGTAAGTGTCGAGGAATTATTTCTTCATATTTTTGCGTGGGTGTGAATATTTTTGTTTTTTTTTTATTACTTTTTACTACCTACGTCGTCGTATGGATACATAAAATTTGAAAAAAAGTACAAATATGTAACAATGCATGCATAACACTTAGTACACATGCCTAGTTTGCCTGTAGGATAATACGCCACAAGGACGCATTGATTTATATGTTGATTACAATCTTTACTTCTGTTGCCGAGTTGTTTGGTATTGTATTCGTAAGGCATTTCCAACTAAACTCGATATCAAAGAATGTGATATGTCAACGACTATGCACGAAATAGCTCGGTTAGGTTAGGTTAGGTTGGAGTGGCTGTCTGGATGTAGTTGACTCACTTAGACCTCAAGGGTCCATTGTGATACCACTAGGTAATGAGGTTACTCATGGGAGAGTAATGAAATTAAACAAACCGTTTTGTAATTTTAATGAAGTTAGAGAGACATTTTGTGTCGATCGTTGCCAGTTCACTGGTATTATCGAAGAAGGGATTACTGAGATAGTTATTCCTTCTATTGGAGAGTGCCGGACATGTACACAGAAGGTGTTGGATTGTTTCCTCCTCCTGCTCGTCCATGCAGCTTCTACAGAAGTCGTTTGCGTAGACTTCAAGCCTCGAGGCAGTGTCCTGTTATGACTCCAGTTGTAGAGCTTATATTTTGTCTGCTCAGGGAAATCAAACCTTTTGACCGTTTCAGGTCTATGCTTGGCCATATTTGTTTGGTTGCTAGGCAGGTGGTACCCTGTGACCATCTAGCATTTGCTGATTCTAGGGCATATTGTTTGAGAAGATATTTGCATGGTGTTCCTATGTTATGTTTTTGTCTAACATGAGGCAGAAGTGTTCTGTTTTTGGCAAGCTCATCGGCTTTGCAATTTCAATAGCAAATTTGAAATAGCTCGGAAGAGAGGACAACTTTGACCAGCATTTTTCGACGATAAATTATACTTTTTAAAGGATTGTCACGTCTTAGGAAGATGAAATAAGATCATTTAAGGTCGAAAGATCCCGAAAGGTCACCGAGTAAGACTACTCGTGGCTAGCATTTCTACCTACCTACCTTTGCTCTTAAAAACAAGCAAAAAACACAAACACCCCTTTTTTCTTAAAATTTAATTTTAAACTTCCAACAAAATCATACTCTGGGTAACTAGTTGCATGTTATCCGTACGAACAGAAATGAGACGTCAAACTATTTGTCCAACAAAACCCGACCTATTAAATTTGAATTTTTTGAATAAAAAAACACCTGAAACGATAATCGTGAATTCTCAATTGATCTGTGATTTCAGGAGAGCCAAATTAAATTAATCTCTTCATAAATTCGCTCACGTTTGAGTTATCCCTCTGTTTTAAATCACACATGCAATTTCACAGCCCCATCACACAAACCCACAACCGATTCTCAACGCATAAACATCCTGCCAATCATCCGTGGTATGTTTTATGCTCGTTGCAAAGTCCACAAAAAAATAAGTTTTTTAAGTTTAAATTATCCAGCCCAAAACAACCTGTTTATCAAACTGCAGAGTAAAGACAAGCATGCCTATTGTACGTTGATCAATGGGTCTCATACTAAAACAA
>CAKKXW010000002.1:45584919-45602229 GCA_920937365.1 Sphaerophoria rueppellii
GAAAGTTTTCAGGCAGGTCGATGATCTTATGTGTCTGCTGTAACTGTATTAACCTTCTTGTGTCGCACTACAGTCACCTCGCAAACACTCAGAACTCTACCTCCGGTCCTTCTACCCAGGTCGCCAATTGCTCCCGTTCTGGTTCAATTACGTGCTCGGGAGAGGACTTTACTACTCAATTGCCTTCTAAGTCCAAAGAAGCAGCCATTGGCAAGAGTGAATCTTTGTCTGATTTCAGCGCTGGTGTTGTTGTCTGAATTAATAGCGGATCCTAGACAGACAAAGTCTACCGTTTATATATTTTTGCTTCAAGACGTCGATGTTGGTAGTCCTTTCTTGTCGACAGCATTAACTTGGTCTTGCCCTCGTTAACCGCTGGACCCATCTTCCTGGCCTCCATCTCAAGACTCACAAACGCTCCACTGACATCACGCTGTGTTCTTCCAATTATGTCAATGTCGTCTGTGTATTCTAGTAGCTGGACGGACTTTTGAAAGATTTTGCCTCTGGGGTTGACATTGGACCTTTGCACAATCTTTTCAAGAAAAATGTTGAAGATGCGCTGTCATCGCCTTGTCTAAAACCTTTTTTGACATCAGAAGCGTCCGTTAGGTTTTTTCCGACCATGATGGAACAGCGCGAGTTTTCCATTGTCATCTTACACAGGCAGACGAATTTTTCTGGGATGCTAAAACTAGACATTTCTCTATATAGTTGGTCTCTATAGACGCTGTCATACGCGGCCTTGAAATCGATGAAAAATTGGTAGATATCGATTTGAAAGTTCCTGGATCTTCCCCATGATCTACCGTAGGGTGAATATTTGATCGATGGTGGACTTTCGGGGTCTGTACCAACACTGATAAGGACCTATCAGTCTGTTGACTCAAGTTTAGATATCGCTATCTTCACTTCGTCCATGTCGGGTGGGTGGAATTGTTGGCCTTCTGCACCCAAATTGAATGGTTCTGTATTGCTAACGAAGTTTTGCTCGTCATCGGCATTATACAGTTTGGAAAAGTGGTCTTTCCATATCCTCCATATCCTCAGCACTGACTGCGGTTCCACTATGATGTTCCCATGATGGTCCCTACAGGCTTCAGTTCGGAGTGTATAAGCCCTGGAGGTTTGTTCCACCTTTTGGTAGAACTTTCGGACCTAGTTGCTGTTGTGACATCCCTCTATCTTCTCGATCGCGCTCTTCTCATGCTCCCTTTTTTTCTGAGAAGAATGGCTTCAGGAATAAACACACAAAATTCTTGAGGTATTAGACAGTTAGACCACTGCTTAAAAACGATGAAACTGTGTGTGTTTTGTTCTGGCTTCTGGCTTTTTTCATACAACATTTGGTATACATTAATATTGACAGGCAACGCGGTGGACAGAGAGTGTTGTAAATATTTGGAAGGGTAAATCATTTTTGCACATTAAAATTGGGTTTCTGAAGGGTAAGAAAATACTTATGGATAATGAATGTGGTACGTCGGCGTACTAGTATTATTCTTTTCCAATCAAATGAAACATCGAACTACATCTCAACTTCAAGTTATTTAAACTGTTGTTTTCTTAATCTCTGGCATGTTCTTCTCAAAATGCTTTTTATTGTTTACTGAATAAAATCGGTCTACCCGGTAGTGGGCCAAGCCATATTCCAGCTTACAGAATTGGTTTGAAGCACCATTTAGATCTCACTTCTTTTGTCGTTGAAGTGCAAATTTATCATAGTTAGGAGTTTTGCCATCATTTCACATTTATTTTTTTGATACACTTTTCCATTTTAATTTTTCTGTTAAATCAATAGGGCACCCTTAGAGTAAGCCAAATACATTTGTATGAGAGCTGAATATGCAATATTTTAAGGCACGGTGATTAAAAAAAAAAAACTCACTCCGAAGCAGAGGAATTTATTTTGGTTTAATTCCATTGTATTGGAAAGTTTCGACCCTGTAGCATTTTTTAATTAAAATATTGCCCCGATATCCATTAAGGAATTGCAAACGTATTGGCCATTTTTCATTTATTCCTTATTAGTTAAAAAGTGAAATACAAGCAAAAACTGCCCGTTCTAGGAATTTTGTTGCTTACAAAGAAATCATTGGAGACGAAAGATGACTGTTAGCCTGCCAATAAGTCAAATGATACAATTTTTTTTATTATTTCCTGAGGAAATAATAAGTTGAGACCCTTATATTGTTGAAGTCAAATTTCAAATTACTTCGATCGCCAGTTAAGAAATCGAGGCTAAAATTTGTAGCTTGTTGTAAAACATATCAAATTCCTTCAAACATTCTGCTGTACACTCACTGCAAAACTATCATTGGTTTTTGAGAAAAACAGTAATAATAAAACGAATTATTCATCTAGAATCTCTTTGGACGCTAACGATTGCAGTTTTTAAGTTGAAATGAAATTTATTTGAATCCTTTGTTACGCATATTGGAATTCTTGCAATTACGAGTGCATCAAATTAGCATTTGACCAATGGTGTAACAAGCAACGAGTAGTGGTGTAAAACAAAAAAGGCATTTAAGGAATTCAACAGCCGTTCCGGATGTATTTTGTGCTTTTGAACTTGAATTTCGCAAACATTTAAATTGGATGGTTGTGAAATGTGGATAGTGAATAATTCGCGGGCTAACAAACGTGATTTGAGGGAACAAGATTGGAAATTGAACGATATAAAAAAGCATGCACAAACTATTTTAATTATTAGATGCACCACTAACTATATCTACTGCTTTTCGTGTTTTAGAATCTCGTGAGTTGTTTCCATACATAAATACAGAATGAGTTAGATTTTGAATAAATACCAATCAGATACAAAAATTAAGAATTAATTATTAGCTTTCTAAAATTTTTTGAAGCACAACTTTCAAGTGTCAAATTAATTTTTAATTTTTACGAAATGAACGTTGTGTAACAAAATAGAGTATGCAATGCTTTATGAGTATTGAATGGAATTAAAACAAGCAGGGAACGTTGAGGTTCGGGTGTTCGGCTACAAATAAAAATACATATTTTGATATCTAAAGGTGATCCTTTACAAACTCACGAGTTCCGTTGAGGTGCCAAATCTACTACACTTACCAACTCTGCGAAGGATTTAAGGAAACTTTTAATAATTGCCAGTTCTAAATGGCTAAAACTCGGCCATCTGTGTAAGATGACAATGGAAAACTCATGTTGTTCTGTTCCATCATGGTTGGAAAAAACCTAACGGACGCTTTTGATGTCTAAAAAGCTTTAAGACAAGGCGATGGTCATGCGATTTCTTCAACATCATTCTTGAAAAAATTGTGTAAAGCTCCAACGTCAACACCAGAGGCACAATCTTTCAAAAGTCCATCCAGCTACTAGGATACGCAGAACACATTCACATTATTGGAAGAATGTCCAGTGGAGCGTTCGTGAGTCTTGAGACGGAAGCCAGGAAGATGGGTCATTGGAAGGACAATCAACATTGAAGTCTTGGAGCAAACGTCAACAAAGACAGATTTAACTTCAAGGTAGATAAGGACTTCGTCTACTTAGGATCCGCTTTTAATTCAGACAACAACACCAGTGCTGAAATCAAACGAAAAATCACTCCTGCCAATTGCTGCTTTTTTGGACTTAGAAGGCAATTGAGTAGTAAAGCCCTGTCCCGACCAGCTAAAATGACACTCTACAAAACCCTAATCTTCCCGGTCCTGTATGTATGGTCCGATGAAAACGCTTTGTGCTGCTTTGAGAGAAAACATTGTTCGAGGGATTATTGGTCCTGTCTGCATTAATGGAGAATGGAGACGAAGATTCAACCAAGAACTGTACGAGTGACACTGACCTAACCAAAAAGTGAAGTTTCAACGACTTAGATGCTTGGGACATGTAGAGCGAATGGAAAATAATGCTTCGGCTCGTAGAGTCTTCGAATCCAACTCGGAAGGACGTGCGTCGCAGAAGAGGAAGACCGCGACTCAGGTTGAGTACACAGGTGGTAGAGGACCTGAACCAACTTGGCGTGCGAAGCTTGCTGGAGACGTTTGTTGGATGAGGCCCTGGTCTGACCTGGACTATAGCGCCACCATAAGTAAGTAAGTAAGTAAGTTGTAATGGCTTAATTGACGGGCTTTATACTTTTGATAGTCATTTCCTTATGAGAGATGAAACGAATGAAAATACACCTAAAAGGTTCGAAGACACACTTTCTATGTAAAAGCCCACAAACTTAAACACTACGGCCCAGGTACTTAATAAAGCTGATACTCAAACACGCTTTAGTTTCGGCTTCGGCTGAAGATAACGTGTTCAGCTTCAGCCAAAGAAATCCAGTGCATGTTATCACAATGAATTTTCGACCTTACGTTTCTTTCGTAATGTTAGGTAATGCGACTCCAAACTATAGAAATAATCGAAAATTTCGAGAAATGATGATAATGGAGCGAGAAATGTCTTTCAAATCAAACTCGGATAAGGTGCATGTAGATCGAAACGAAGACGAAAACGAAGCGTAAACGTGTTTGTGTTTCATCCATTCAATCGATAAGGCGTTCTCTATAAGCTGCGTCTCAAACACTTTATAAACCTGAACCTGAATATATCTACTGTAAGAGTCTACAATATGTGAGACAGAGTGGAGCGACAGCTCTTGAAGAGCCAAGGCCTATGTGGCTTACTCTCATCAACAATTCTCTGGGTGCGTGTGAAGAATTAAGGGGACCTACAATTTAACATCGATTCCGAACGGCAAAGCTAAGACACTTTTTCATGATAGATTGATACTTTTGAAAGTCTTGTCAGCTCTTCACAAGAGGCGATTCTCGAGAAAGATGAAATAAAAACTATGGGCACGAGTAGGACTTTAACCCACGACGTTCTGCTTAGCAGCCAACGCGCCTAACCACTAAGCCACGGACACTACGATATGTGTTCTAGATAAATTTAGGGAATCAACCAATTGCAGTGCGGTCAATCTGCTTGGATCTGATGTCTCCTCGCAGATAAGGAGATGGCTGAATCAGCCCAGCTACGCAGACAAATTGAAAAGCCTAAATCTTATGCCAAAGATGGTGCCGTCTCATCATTCAGACAATTTTTTGTTCATTCTTAGTTTTGGTATTAAATCTTGTCATATCTTGGCTATTGGTTATCATCAAGTCTTGCCTAGGGGCTCGAAGAACACGTGTTTGGGGTCTCCATTAGCCTTTATTTGTCTTGAGGCTCAAAAGCATAAAGCTGCAAGCCCAGAAGCTGAGTCTCTCAGCAACCCAATTTTGCTATCATTGTTTTTTGATTCTAAATAAATGTTTTTATAAGTCAAATTGATAACTATACCACTTTTGGGTTATGCTTCCTACTTGACGAGATGGTTAGGTCCAGTAAGTTTGAGACACTAAGGAAAGTCTGTGTTTTACATCACTCTTGTTTAGCTGTTTTTGACTGTGTACAAATGCACTAAGTGCCAAATTTTAGCCAAAGCAACTGTTTGTGCTGGAACAAGCTCTCAACGTTATATTGCATTTTTCTTTTCAAGGAAACAGATTCATAAAGACTATGTGTGTGTTTGTGGATTTTTGTTTCCTTTTTTTTTGTCGAATCAATCACAATTTTGCTTGTGGCATTTTAATTTGCACAACCAAGTGCAACCGACATCCCTGACCCTGAACTATATTGAAAGATAAACATGCATTTCCTTTCATGGAACTATTCAAAGTACACCAAAACCAGTTTGTTCTGTTTTCTTTTCCTCTCTTTTTTTCATAAAAAAATAAGAAAACTTCTTCTGATCGAAAAGCAAATTTTGTTCTGCTTTTACTCAAAATTTTAAAATAGAGATTTCTAATTTTTCTTAAAGACATTGCTTGCATTTGTATCTGTGCATTGAACTTGTATTGGATGTAGAAATTTATTTTCGAATTGAGCTTTCTTTATTATAAACATTAATTCTCTAGATTTTTGTTTGTTTATTCTGTTCACTTATTTTTGGTAGTCTTGATGCACATTTACGTATGCATACGTCTTTTTTGTCTGTGCATTAATTTTTACTTTTCTTTTTTTTTCTTAAAAGAGAAATACACACACAAACATTTTTTTTTTGTCTCGTCACGTTGTCGGTTCCGTTATAGAAATTTGTTCTTCTTTTTGATTTTCCTTGGCCAAGAATAGCTTTTCTTCCCGCACACTTTGTGCGCTTCTATGCGTCTCAATAGCGGGACACACCGGAACGGAGGTGATGAAACGAGGATTTTTCATTTCCTCTTCTCGTCCGTTGGGTAGCGAAATCGGTTTTTCAAAAATCTTAGTATTACTTTTGCTTGCTTCTGTACTAATTGCTCTCGCGAAAAAACGGTTTAATTTTTTTAAAATTAAATAAGTGTTGTTTTTATTTTTTACTGAACTGAAAATTTATCCCAAAACTCATATAGTTGGTTGGATGGTTTTCTAAGGAAATAAATTCCCTTCAAAATTATTGAAGGCTTACAAAAAATGTCTTTGCAATTCTGTAAAATTATATGTGAAACCAAATGCGAGATAAAATTCGATCACGGAAAAATTGAACGGAATAGTGTTAGAAATTATATAAATTAAAACCGATACGAAGAATAAAAGAAAAACTAAAATTCTTTAATAAGTGAAAATTAAATAAATTCAATTTTTTTAAAGACAGCTTATAAGGGTGCAACTGAAATCTGTTTCTTATGGTTTTTATTTTTTAATATCAAAGAAAAGAAAATAAAAACAAAGAATAATAAGGGTAAGTGTCGGAAAACTGAACGTGTATTTTGTTTTTCAAATTCATTTTTCATCTCGAAATCTCTGAATTTTCACTGCTACTGACAACACTGTGCTTTGTTCCTTATATATACACAGCATACACCCACTCATGGAACTGCTACTGCAGTTTGTCGACTTTGTTGGGTCTTTGTAAAATATTCACCCGACGAATAATTTTCTGTAGAATATTGAGGTCATTGTGCATTTTTGTGTGATTTGCAAAAAAAAAAAACAAGAAAACAAAAACGACAAAACAAAGATTTCCCTTGAATAAATTGGAAATGTGCGGGTGGGATCATTTGAACAATGCAAACAATGGACTCTTTACAGTTTATTTCAAGGGGAAGAATAAAATTTTAACACGAAGATTGGGTTGACATCAAAGAAATTAACTTTTGTAATGAAAAATAAGAAGAAGCCCAAAGTAACAAAACAAACAAAAAAATAAATGAGAAGCTACAAGGCGAAACCAACATTAACATTCTTGGTTTTGTTATACAATGAAAACCAAGGGAATTATAGCGGTTTGAATAACAGACGGGCTTTTATTGGAAAATATGACAATGTTTCGCGGCGTTGCCTTTTAAATGGCTAGACCTTGTCAGTCTACAGAGTTAATTTTATAGGAATGTTTTGTATTAAGAGAAAGGAAATTTTGGATTCAAGTTACTTGTACATATTGACAAACTTACTTACTTACTAATGGTGGCGTTACAGTCCAGGTCGGACCAGGGTCTCACCCAACAAACTTCTTCAGCCAGCTCGGTCCCTAGCTAGCCATCTCCAGTTTCGCACGTTAAGCCGGTTCACGTCCTCTACCGCCTGTGTGCTCCACCTGAGTAGTGGTCTTCCTCTTCTGTGACTTCCTTCCTGCTTGGATTCGAAGACTCTACGAGCCAGAGCATTAATTTCCATTCGCTCAACATGACCCAACCAAGTCGTTGGACCTTAACTTTTCTGGCTATGTCAGTGTCGCTGTACAGCTCGTACAGTTCTTGGTTGAATTTTCGTCTCCATTCTCCATTAATGCAGACAGGACCAAAAATTACTCGAAAAATGTTTCTCTCAAAGCAGTCCAAAGTGTTTTCATCAGATGTTGTCATGGTCCATTTCTCTGCACCATACATGAGGACCTGGATGATGAGGGTTTTGTAGAGTGTCACTTTAGTTGCTCGGGAGAGAAATTTACTACTCAATTGCTTTCTTAGTCCAAAGAAGCAGCGATTGGCAAGAGTGACTCTTTGTCTGATTTCAGCGCTGGTGTTGTTGTCTGAATTAATAGCGGATCCTAGGCAGACAAAGTCTACCGTTTATATATGTTTGCTTCAAGACGTCGATGTTGGTAGTCCTTTCTTGTCGACAGCATTAACTTGGTCTTGCCCTCGTTAACCGCTGGACCCATCTTCCTGGCGTCCGTCTCAAGGCTCACAAACGCTCCACTGACATCACGCTGTGTTCTTACCTATGTTAATGTCGTCTGCCTTTGTAACTGGACGGACTTTTGAGAGTTTTTGCCTCTGTTGTGGACGTTGGAGCCTTGCACAATCTTTTCAAGAATGATGTTGAAGAAATTCCATGACAACGCATCGCCTTGTCTATAAACTTTTTTGTCATCAAATTCGTCCGATATGTTTTTTCGACGATGATGGAACAGCGTGAGTTTTCCATTGTCATCTTACACAGACGGACGATTTTTTCTGGGTTGCCAAAACTAGACATTGCTCAATATAATTGGTCTCAATAGACGCTGTCATACGCGGCCTTGAAATCGATGAAAAGGTGGTAAGTATCGATTTCCCAAGATCTGCCGTAGGGTAAATATTCGATCGATGGTGCACTTTCCGGGTCTGAAGCCACACTGATAAGGACCTACCAGGTTGTTGACGCAGGGCTTCAAACGTTCACACAGCACGGCAGACAAGATCTTATAGGCGATGTTAAGGAGAATTATACCTCCGTAGTTGGTGCAGTTCACGGGATCTCCTTTTTTGAGGTTTTGATTCATCGGGCATGCTTTCCTCCGACCACATTTTGCTGATGAGCTGGTGCATGCTCCTAACCAAATCATCTCCAGCTGCTTTGTACAGTTCGACGGCTAGCCCGTCTGCTCCAGCGGATTTATTCGACTTTAGTCTAGATGTCGCTATCTTCACTTCGTCCATGTCGGTGGGTGGAATTGTTGGCCTTCTGCACCCAAATTGAATTGAAATTTTGTATTGCTGACGGAGTTTTGCTCGTCATCGCCATTATACAGCTTGGAAAAGTGGTTTTTCCATATCCTCAGCACTGACTGCAGTTCCACTACGATGTTCCCATGGTGGTCTCTACAGACTTCAGTTAAGGGTGCATAAGGAGGTTTGCTTCACCTTTTTGTGGAACTTTGAAACCTCGTTCCTGTTGTGACATCTCTCTATCTCCTCGATCACGCGCTTCTCATGCTCCCTTTTTTTTCTTTCTGAGAAGTTTGTGCTCCCCTGTCCTATTCTGCTCGTAGAGCTCGCGAGCTGCTCGTGTCCTTCTCTGCACTGCTCTTTTATATGCCGTTTGTTAAGCTGCATGTGCTCGCCGGCACTCATCGTCATACCAAAGATTTGGTTGTTGTGGCCGTGTAATCCCTAGCACTTCAGAGACGGCATCTCTGATGGCTGCTTGGTAGGGTTACCACTGGTTATCTACATTTTGTGCTGGCAGCAAAGTACTTCTGAGGAGATTTTCGGAGACACGATCTGAAAAGGATCTAGTCATCTCTTGCGATTGTACCCGCTTGACGTCGACATTTTTCCAAGAATTTTCACGTGTTGGCCTTGATCGCGATATCCGCATTCGTACCTTGGCTACAACAAGGTAATGGTTCGATTCGATTTTGACACCTCGGAATGTGCGGACATCTTGCATGCTATCGCGATGTGGAAATCGCGTACTTGCTACCATTACGTCTCGCTCCGCAGCAAAGTCAATTAACCTATATCCGTTATCGGAGGTGGTATCGTGTAGGCTATGTCGTCCAATTATTCTACCAACAATTTCTTCTCTACCCAGCTTAGCATTAAAATCTCCAAGGACAATTTTAATGTCACAACTAGGGCATTGCTTATAGGTTCTGTCGAGGAGCTCGTAGAATCTGTCTTTGGTATCTTCATTCTTTTCGCGGGGCGTGAGCGCAGATGAGGCTTTATTTGTGAATTTAGCCTTGAAGTGGATTGTCATGATGCGCTCATTCACTGAGTTGAAACTCAAGACCTTCCTCCTGAGCCGAGTCCAAACTACAAATCCACATCCAAATAGGCGCTGATTTTGTTCGCGGTAGCAGCCGCCATTCCATCGCATTTCTTGGATGGATGTTATATCTGCTTTTTAGCAGTCAAGGCCTTCCGCTAGTTTGTTCAGCTGCACGTGGTATGTTAAGGGACCTAACATTCCAAGTGCAAACCCGAAATTTGTTGTTCTAAAATCGTGTGCGCCGGTCGTCATCATTAATTCTGGCTTCTTTCAGGCTTGGTTGACAGTTCATGTCCACAAATTCGATTTATTTCACTGCTTACACCCTAATCTGAAGAAATCCTTGCCTCTTCTACCTGCCAGCACACCGCTACATCTTTGGCTTAAATGAACCTTTGACACGTACGATCCGCTTTATCAATTTGAATCTAAATTCATTCAACATAAGAACCAACACCTGAATTTATCTCCAAATTTACTCCAACACATAAGTATAAGTTTGGATTTAAGTTAGCTTTCAGTCATACTTTTAGGCTTCTTTCAAGCTAAAGAAATAGGGGAATAACCAAATTGTATTTGTAATTTTCTTAAATTTTGTATCAATGTCAAAATAAAATCAAGAAATGAATCTTATGAATAAAAAATAATATGACGAAAATAATATTTGAAAGCAACAGATTTCCACCCTCACTTTTTGGCAAATACCCAAACAAAAAGGCAACAAACAAACCAATTCACTTATGTATATAAACACACACATCGGCCCTATATTTGTTCATTCGTGAATGAAAAAACTGTAGGCGGAAGAATGTTTTCCCATAAGTTAATTCTTGGATGTATCTGGAGAACTATCACGTCACCCGAATCTGTTTATCTTTCTGATAGAATTTATTACGGCGAATGATTCTTTTTATTTTATTTTGATAATAATAAGATTTTTAGAATAACCTCATTTCTATATTCTGTGAACGGAAACCATCCTTTGAACATTTTTGCACTCCTCAAATGCGTGGGAATATGATTCCTTCATATTTTTTTGGGTACAACATGATTCGAATCAGTTTAAAATAGTCAGTAATGTCCGTGGCTTAGTGGTTAGCTGCGTTGGCTGTTAAACGTTCGTCGTGGGTTCGAGTCCTAGTCATGTCCATAAAGTTTTCATCTTTCTTCTTTTGAATTTACGCAACATCAAGCCAAATCAAAACATAAATTTAAGTTACATTTGATGACAGGTGAACTAAAAATTGAATTTATTTGTTTGCGGCAGCAGTACCGCAGCTTACGAACACTCATTTGAGATTCCAACCATTTCTAGTTGTCTCAACAACTCAGATGGTACATGGACTAACTCTTGCGAAAAAACGCTTAACCTGCTACTAGACACCCACTTTCCAGATAGCTCCAAACCCTTTAATACAACAAACCATGCTGGGTCTGGTATTAACTAAACAAATCCTCAAGTTCTTGTTACAAAAGAAAAATTGACATGGGTTCTGAATAGTTTCGAACCTTATAAATCTCCAGGTCCAGATCAAATCATACCAACTGAGCTACAACATAAGAGCGACATAACTTTGCCCATCATTGAGATGATCTTCAAAAGTTGTCTTGATCTGGTCTATATAGCTCAGCGATGGAGAAAAGTACAGGTAGTATTCATCTCAAGTCGGGAAAATCCTCGCATGTCAACCCCAAAGATCTAAGACCTATTAGCTTATCATCATTCATTCTCGAAACTCTGTTACGATTGATCGATATCCATGTAAGTAATAGCATTGATAAGAGACTTTCGATGTCTCAGCATGCTTATTGCAAAGGGAAATCGGTAGAAGCAGCCTTGCATACTCTGGTAAGAACTATCGAATACTCCCTAGAACAAAAGGCCTTCCTGGATATTGAGGGCGCTTTCAACAACGTAGACACATCTGCTATCACTTCTGCTATGCTTTATATGCTCACTAGATGAGCTGATCACTGTATACCTAATATTTATTCTCAAAACACAGACCTCCTCCTTTTTACACGGAAATACAAAATCGCAGTAATTGTACCTCCTTCAATAAAAGATGTACCACTAATTTTTACCAATGAAGCCAAATATCTTGGTCTGATATTAGAAAAAAAAATTAAGTTGGAAACCTAATATTCGGGAAAGGGTTAAGAAAGCTACAGTAGCTCTTTTCTCTTGCAAGAAAGCCTTAGGAAGCAAATGGAGTTTTCATCCTCGTAAAAACCTACTGGCTATATACATCGGTCATCCGACCAATACTCATGCACGGGATTGCAGTATGGTGGACTGCACTGGAGAAAGTCACTTACTACGACAAACTCAAAGAGTCCAACGCAATGCATGTCTCTGCATAAGCGGGGCATTGAGAACGACTCTCTAAGCAGCGTTAGACATTCTCTGACACCCCTCGACATCTTCAGCAAACAAGTGGCAGTTAGTACAGCTCTAAGCCTCAACGCCTCATCTCAATGTACCAACAATAATGTGGGACATTCCATCATTTTGAACTTTTTCGATTCTATACCAAAGTACATGGACTACACCATTCCAAAACCCCAATTTGGGAAAAACTTCCAGGTATATCCATTCCAGAGATGAATGGGAAGACAAAAACTTCCTGGATGAAAAGGGCATTCATTTTTATACAAATGGATCCAAGACAAATGATGTAGTTGGTAATGCTGTGTACTAAGAAAAGCTTTATCTAAGCCTCTCATTCCGCTTCCCTTATCATTGTAGCGTCTTCCAAGCGGAAATTTTGCGATCAAAGAGGTTCTCTCCTGGCTAAGAGAAAACGTGATATCAACCTCTGATATCCGCATCTTCTGTGACAGTCAGGCTGCTATTAAATCTCCCGACGGTGTCTCAACCAACTCTGAAACGGCCCTCAATGTCGATCATCTTTTATGGAGATGAATATTGAATATTCACCTCTGCTGGGTGCCGGGCCACAGAGGCATCACGGGAAATTGTAGAGCCGTCATACCCATCTCACCTGAAAGGGAAAACATAGGTATACCAATAGCTACATGCAAACTTGTTCCAAAAGAAACAGCCTTAACGATAACAAGGTCTAGGTGGTACAATTTACCTACGTGCGCAGCCACAATGCTCATATGGCCGTCACTTGACCTAAAGCGCTCTGAAGATTTGTTATCTGAAAGCAGATTTCATATTAGCTCCCTAATAGGTGTCCTTACGGGACACTGTCTTAAAGGCAGACACGCAATACGTCTTAGCGCAGCCTCAAATGACTTCTGCAGGAGCTGTATGAACGAGGAAGAAGAGGAAACAATCTCTCACCTTCTCTTCACATGACGCAAACTTCATCTGGGAGAATACTTTTATGAACTATCTTATAAGGATATCAAATATATTCTTCGCCTTATAAAAATCTCAATATGGTTCGACTAGTAAGAAGTAATTCTCTTGATTCATGTTGTATCAGTATCACATTGGGTCTTTTATTTTGGCCTATGTTTGCTGATTCTGTATCCGCAGCCACTTTAACCCAACCTAACCTAATTTGGGTTTACTCCTGTCAACATCTCTCTCAATTATTATAATTTTTGAATTCCATTTCCTATTTTGTTGTCTTTGAAAATAAATATGAAAACCTTTTTTTTCCCTAAACCAATGTACGCAATGAGCTGAATGAATCAGGAAGTTATGTGGCCCATTTAGCAAGGGCATTTTTGCCTCTGTTAAGTTTTTAGAATTTGTTTTTTTTTTTGGTTTGATAGAAGAATCTAAATATAGATATTCTTGAGCATACTCAGATACTATACAGTAAGAAATAGTGACGCCTCTCTGTTGGCACTAAACTCTGGTTTTATTGCATAAGATGAGCGAAATCTCTTTGATTTTCCGCTCTTTTTCACCCATCATTGCCATGCTTTGAAAAGGAAAAACATACGCTTACCAACACAAAATCAAAATCATCTATGAACCTTCTTTAACAGTGCCAGACTTATGTATTGTTTTATGAGGCTAGTTTCGCAGGGTCCATAATGATACTCGTTCAGTAGAAGTGACTTTTATCGTTTTATGTGATTATGTTAGAACTAGTGATGTGCCGAACCGTAAATTTTGTAAACCGAGTTAACTCGAGTTGGTTATTTTGCAAACCGAGTTGCAACTCGGTTGAACGAATTCAACTCGGTTTGCAACTCGGTTCGCCAAGTCGGTTTGCAGATCGGTTTGCCAACTCGGTTTGAAACTTGAAAAAAAGAAAACGAAAATAACAGGTTTTTAATCCGTCAAAATTTCTGCCATCCGCTGATAAAAGTTGAAAGTCAATGGCTCAATAGAAAGATAAGGTACGAATCTAGGTCGCTAGAGAAATATTTCGTTCAAAATGTTACCGGATATTCCCGAAAACCGGTCTAGAAAACACATAAAAAATGGAATAATTAGGTTTTTATCAATGCCATCCGCTGATAATAAAAAAAAACACAAAATTAGAAGCTAGTAAACGAGTTTTTTTTTTTATCAATTGCCGAGTTGGCGAATCGGGTTGCTGAACCTAATTGGCAAACCGATTTGGCGAACCGAATTTTCAATCCGAGTTGGCGAACCGAATTTCAAACCGAGTTGGCAAACCGAGTTGGCAAACTGAGTTGCAAACCGAGTTGTAAACCGAGTTGGCAAACCGAGTTGGCGAACCGAGTTGCAAACCGAGATGTAAACCGAGTTGGCAAACCGAGTTGGCGAACCGAGTTGGCAAACCGAGTTGGACCGTTCAACTCGAGTTGGCAAACCGAGTTAGCTAACTCGAGTTTTAAAAACAAAAAAACAAACCGAGTTAACTCGAGTTAGGGCTAACTCGAGTTGACTCGAGTTAGCAAACCGAGTTGACCCATCACTAGTTAGAACCCAGAATTAATTTAGCAATTGGAAATAATTTATAAGAAAATACTAGCTGTACAGCGGCGTATTATCCTAAAGGCAAACTAGGTATGTGCCTAGGGTCGCGGCAATAAAGGGGGCACGCGAGTAAAGTGATTTTTACAAGTTGCAAATAATGCGAGTTCATACTTATGAACTCGAACTGCACTTGACACTTTTGTTAAAATAAAGATTGGTCCTGAGCAATTCCACTTAATACAGTAGGTACAGAGTCAACACGGTTTGCCAACTCGGCAATCGACTTAGCTTCCTCCTTATTTGGTAAGTGGTTTTGAATAATGCAAGGGAAAAAACGTAATGGTTGAAATTCATCAGCGGATGACAAAGATTTTGACAGATTAAAAACCTCATTTTTCTGATTTTTAAGTATTTTCTAAATTGATTTTCGTAAGATCTTTCGGACAATACTAATCGATCTCATGTAAACTAAGCCTTTTTTTCCTTCCAACCCCTTTTCTTTGGGCGCGGTGCAGGGGTTTCGGTCAACTATAGTACAAAATATTTTTTATAAAGGGGCGCTGATGAGATGCTTGCCTATGGCGCCCTTAACGTATAATCCGCCACTGAACTGAGAGGAAAACAAGTGAAATTTTATGCTACTCCTACAGCATCACAAGCAAGCTCCGAGAATAGCTATGAGAAGACACCATCACTTAAATACAAACATTCTTGCATCCATAGACATACTTACAAAAGAGATTCTATTCGTTTTAGATGATGGCACATAGATATGCATGCAAAATTGCTGATAGAGTGTGAAGAGATGCCACTGGCAGAGTGGAGACATTTTGTGGCGACACATTATAAATTTTAATAATTGTATCGTTTGGCATAAGTGAGATGAAAGTAAAAAAAGGTGTCTCCAAACTGAACGGACAGACTGCTGCTGCAGAAAACTCTTGTCCATCGGCAACAATGATGGTGATGACGACGACGACGACGATGTCGACGCACGACCAACTATAACGACATGGAAATGGCAACGATGCGATACAAATACCAAACGACACACGATGTTTTCATCAAGAAAATCTATGGTTCCAAAGTTATGCACTTTAATTGGGGCATACACCTGAGGTAGTCGAATTTGAAAATTTATGTTTTTCGGTAGAGGCAAATATTTTTGAAGATGAACCCATCAAATGCAAAGGAATAGACTTTCATATAGGTATCTACAGCTCGTTTGGGTAATGGTTTGCTTAAATTTTTGGATTGCAAATTTGTGAACACATTTTAATTGACCAATATGAATTTATATTCTATCGGAGAAGAATCTATTTCGGTTTGTTGCAAAATTTTGTTTTTTATTCCGGGTAAAATGTTTATGGCCAGATATAGATACATAGGTGGGTACACGGACATGTGTGTACTCCACTCGAATCTTGTCCCATAAGGTATACAATGAATTGGTTTTGTGATTTGTTTTTTTATTTGAAAGTTTCCAAAATCAAATTGGCAAAAGTTCATATTGTTCGTGACTTGTGTGTATTCTGCAATAGAGCTATTGGAAAATATTCATTGAAAATCAATATTTTGGTTTGCTAAATCAAATAGCCTCAACAAATTTTAATTTCATTTTCAACTTTTGATTTAAACTGCTAAGTACTGTGAGCAAGCTATTGTTCTTTCACTATGCTTCAACGATAAAATTCACAATTCGATTGAATATCCAACTTTCATGGTTCAGAAATTTATCGCGTCTTTGTTGGAGGAAGGCGATGTGGTTCTTTTAACAAGATAATCAAAATATACGGACCGAAAAATGCACTAGTTATTCTTGACAATAGTCGGGATAGTTCTGCTTTCCTCTGTGATGTAAAATAAACAACCACGGTTATGTGCCAACATTCCCATACGGTTGATATTGTCGGAAAATATATTTGGGCCGTGTTCGGAATTCCACATCACCAATTTAAACACCAAAATGGCAACACCCTTTTTACTCAACGAATGTCAACTGTGACAGTGACGTTTAATGTCTGCACATGGCAATATCTAATGTCAAATGTACGATGATAGTTTCTTTCCTTTTTAATAAAACCACCAACCAGCAAGGAAGTAATCGGGTTTCATTTATTGGTAACAATTTTGGTGCCTCCTGTGAGGAACTTACTTCTCTGAATATTTAATATAACATTTGATTTAATTCATTATATCATTATCATCAGACATTATATTGAATACAAATTTTATCTAATTTGTTTGATTGTTCTCGGAAATGGCTGAACTAAACCTAAGGCTTACCGCTAGCAATGGAATAAGGAGGATTCGAGAACGCATATTTAAAGCTAACTTAAGCATCTACGACATTTCTCAGCTCAACCAGGAGCTCAAGTCGGTCCAGGCGTATTATGACCGTTTTGTCGTTAATCACATGATTTTAGTTGGCCAGGCTAAGGCTGACGAGATCGACGCACATG
>CAKKXW010000002.1:45614252-45631017 GCA_920937365.1 Sphaerophoria rueppellii
ATAGCAACTTCGCTCTATATGGGGGGGACGGTGACAGGTACTCACCGTGAACGTAGTTACTCTGGCTTGTAGAGCTCTAAGAGCCATACACGTAGTGACTGGTGGAGAACACCTCTCTATCACCAATCATTCTTACAGCTCTTTTTTGAATTCCATCCAAGAGGCTTAAGTAAGTAGCTGGAGCACCAGCCCAGAGATGTGAATTGTACTCAAGCTTTGGACGGATATAGGTTTTAGAGATAATAGCTAGATCAGACGGGGAGACAAATTTCTTGCACCGTCTTAAGAAACCCAAACATCTTGCGGCATTTTTGAGGACCACAAGAGGTGGTCAGTGATGCACATACCGAGAATCTCGAGATGTTCGGTCTCATTGATGCAAGTGCCACTCATGGACAGTGGCAGGGGGGGTATATCTCGCTTCAACGATACCAGACAGCATTGAGTTTTCGAAGCATTAAACTCTACAAGGTTCTTAATTCCCCATTGGACAATGCTGTTTAAGTCAGAGTTTAATGAGCTTATCATATTTTGCCGCTGCAGTTCCACATCCGAAGAGGAGGGATGTGAATCTGGAAACGAATATGAGAAGCTTAGGGTACTATCGTCAGCGAAACAATTTATTGGATTAGAAGTAACAGACGAGAGATCATTAATAAAAATGAGAAAGAGGGTCGGAGACAAAACGGAGCCCTGGGGCACACCAGCATTTATATTGTGGGTTTCGGACTTGAATCCGTCCAATACAACTTGTATTGAACGATTCGAAAGAAAGTTTCTAATCCAACGAAGTAGGGATTCATCGATTCCGAAGGCACGCATTTCCGATAAAAGAGCAAGACGCCAGACTTTATCAAATGCCTTTGAAATATCAAGTGCAACAATCTTACTTTCTCCAAAACGATGTAAAGATTTGTTCCACTGTTCGGTGAGATAAACCATCAAATCACCAGTGGACCTGTTGCTGCGAAAGCCGTACTGCCGGTAATTAAGAAGCTTTCGGTCTTCGAGATATTTCTTAAGCTGATAGTTTCCATGACCTTAGAAAGAAGGGACGTAAGTGCAATCGGACGATAATTGGAGGGAGAAGAAGATTCGCCTTTTTCTCTGAACGAGCCCAGAAGAATAGGATAGATGGAAAAGCTTACGCAAGGGTTTTGCCAGCGTGGAAGAACACCTCTTCAGAATAATAGCGGGGATACCATCCGGACCAGCGGATTTATGTATGTTGAGATTCTTAAATATTCTCGCCACAGCACGAGTGCGGAAGAAGATTTGTCCCATGGAATCATTGACGCGCTCAAGAACTGGAGGAGTCATGGCAGCGAAGAGTTGGCGGCGTACTGCCTAGCAAAAAGGTTAGCTTTCGCGAGCGAGCTAACAACTGGAGTGTCATTGTCGACGAGCGCAGGGACAGAGGAAGAAGAAGAATTCTTCATGTTTTTTACAAATGATATTCTGTGTACATTAGAAGGAATAACTATCTCGGTAAACCCTTCTTCGATAATACCAGTGAACTGGTAACGATCGACACAAAATCATTAAAAGTACAAAATGGTTTGTTTAGGTTCATTACTCTCACATGAGTAACTTCCTTAGTGGTATCACAACTGACCCTTGAGTTCTAACCTAACCTAACCTAATGTCTTCGATTGTGATAGTGAACCATATTTTTCCTAAATGAAATCAAGTTTCATATGTTTACTTGAGCCATATAAAAATTTATAATAAATAACTTTCCATCAAATCATCTGCCTTCACAACAACAATGCATTAATAACTACAGAGCCAATGAAAACTCAACTATAAGAATTTATTATCAAAACATGAACGGCTTTTCATTAAAATTGAGAGAACTGTCTCAATATGATATTTTTTTTTATTCACTGAGACGTGCACGACTGCACGTGGCTCTTTGGTGGGATATATTATGAAGAGTTTTTTGATACGTCGAAATATTCAGGGCTTAAATTAATTCGATGGACAAGAATAAGATAAACAGCCAAACAAACACCAGCATTACTTATCAATTTATCATCATCTTCATCACACACCATCGCATCGTAGGTTTTTGTTCAGTAAGTGGATCCTTAGCCCTACCCAAGTGCCATACACTTACATTTTGCAAATAAGAGTCCTTTGTTAAAGTCGTCTTAAGCATTTGCATTTCTAAACAAAAAAAATAATAGGAACCATTTACAAACTTCGTATTCACTCTGCTTATCGTACACCTTCGCAAACACATATCAAAAAAGCTTATTTGCTCCTCAGCCGATGATGCCTTATTTGGAAAAGGGATTTATTCCGTTTGGAGATAACCATGTAACTTAACCTAGATCCTGATCGAACGCGAAAACCTCGTATGAAACCTGCAATTATCAACATCATTGGGTGTGGGAGCAATGGTGCCATTGAAGTTAACAAAAGTGTGTATCTAGCAAGAGATTTCAATCATTGCTTGATTGTTGTTCAGAAATTTAATTTCGCCTGCCCCTGGAAATTGTTGTGGCGGCGGCTTTTGTAGAGCATGGAACATCAACGAAGCTGTATAGTAATTTTGTCCTTCAATTTGTGATACGTCAAATGGGTTGGCGTACGTACCTACTATGACGATGACTGCGAGGAATGAACACTCACACGATATTTGAATGTTGAGCACGTCTATTCGTTCGTTCATTGGCAAACATTGCACAACCTTCGGAGCACAAGTTTAACTGAAGGTTTCACTTTTTTTTTGTCTATTTTCCTATAAAGACATGAAAACGAAAGGCTTGTAGGATCGAATAGCAATATCACAGATTACCAGTTGCCATCACTACCAACCCCTACAGCAGAACAAAGTCCAATAATAAGCTTGCACTTTTCGGACGGCTGACACCGAAATGTTTGCAAACATGTGTAGCCCGTGGGATTTTTGCATTTGAACATGTTGCTAGTTGTCATGTTTAGATTGAAGCGCAAAGCCTTTAGCAATTCGCCCGTCACCACAGAGAGGGTTTGCCCTCTAGACAGAAGGTCTGATATATGTATTCATTGAAATGATGGTTGTCTATGTTAAATGATTACATTAAGGCGCTTTATAAGTCCCTTAATGGGCATTAGATGTGGGAGAGACAGCTAGTTGACACTTTGATGTCATTGATGTTATAGCTTGACAGGAGTTGCTCCTTTTTTCATTCTGTTACGAGTGTCAGGAAGGTTGTTCCTTGAAATAAGGTGCCAAAAGTTATCGAGCAGAAGGAATGAGAACAAAAAGAAAACTTAAAGAAAAAGCTCTTGACGGAATGTAATTAATTCAAGTTGAACGTGACCTTGGTTGGCAAGTTTCGTTAAGAAATCCTTGAATTTGATGCGACGTGAAGCGCTATAGCTAGGTATCCACCCATACAACAACCTTGGTTGTTTCAGATCCTTCTGTGATGAATGAATGGATGGCTGGGTGGAAAAGAGTTAAAATCGTTGTCTTGAGTGTCATTTCGAAAGTATAGGTAACTTAATTTCAAAAAACTTTTGCATAAGAGAAGTTATCGGCAATTTTCATGGAAGAAGTTGACTATTATGTTGATTGAAATATTCGTACAACTTTGAGTGCTTTATGTGCCAGGAATTTATTATTAAGATTGGGTTTGTTTTGTTTGATAAACGATTTCAAAGTGTTCTTCCACACAATTCTGTCAGCCTGTCCGGTTGTTATTTCGTATCGTATGAACTTTATTGATCACAGTTAACATAAAATAATACATACTTACTAACTTATCCGTTAGCGTTCTGGCATCCGCAGTCACTTGGTCTTTGTACCGTAGGTTCGGTCTTCCTTGCCGTCTCGAACCTGGGTACTGGGATGAGACGACTTTCCTGGCTGGAGCGTTTTCGTCCATTCGCTCGAGCTAATGTAGTCGTTTTTTCTTGCCCTTCTGGACAACACCCACATCTTGGCACAGCTCGCACAGTTCTCGGTTGAACCTTCTTCTCCATTCGCCATCTTCACATACGGGACCGAAAATCCGTCGAAGAATTTTTCTTTCGAAAATGCCCAGTATCCATTCCCCTTTTTTAATTATCGTCCAGCACTCGGCACCGTAGAGTAGGACTGGTAAAATCAATGTTTTATAAAGCAGACACTTTGTCTTTCGGGTTAGGAGTTTTGAACCCAGTTATTTGGCCAAACCGAAGCAGCAGCGGTTCTCTAGGGTAATTCTTCTTCGGATCTTTACTAAGGTGTGTCTTTTGTGGGATTGATGTTGGTTCCAAGATAGGTTCACTCCTTAGCTACCTCGAAATTTCTGCTGCCAACAGTGACGTTGTGTCC
Organism: Sphaerophoria rueppellii; assembly: GCA_920937365.1. NCBI lineage: Eukaryota > Metazoa > Arthropoda > Insecta > Diptera > Syrphidae > Sphaerophoria > Sphaerophoria rueppellii. The sequence continues at coordinate 45,618,562 of CAKKXW010000002.1, forward strand.
TAGGCGGTGGACAGATGTTGCATTGTTTGTTAATAGCATGTACTTTGTTTTGTCCTCATTCACTTCAAGACCAATGAATTTAGCCTGATTTTCTATCGCTATGAAGGCCTATAGCACATCTCTCTTGGATCAACCGATAATGTCAATGTTGTCCGCATAGCCTAGGAGCTGTGTGGATTTGCTAAGGATAGTGTTTTCCATGGTCAAACCTGCCTTGCGCACTATCTGCTATAGGACTATGTTGAAGAAGTCACATGATAGTGCATCTCCTTGTCTAAACCCTGCACACGTGGCAACAACATAATAAATAAAATGTTTGAATAGTCTGAGATCCTAAACATTATGATAATGGAGAAGTGATTTTTCGTCGGCCTGCGTAATGTGTAGGTGGTGTCACTAAACAAAATTTTGAAGAAATTGTGATTCTCTCTAAAATTACTTACGCGTTTGATAAAAATTTCAAGAACAAAAGGTCGGACCAAAAGTAAGTCTTTTTGTTTAAGAATAAAAGCAAACTTTGCAAACTTTTTTCAATACCTTGTGGGTACTTTTTGGCTGTAGTTCTCAGATTACTTACTTACTTAAGGTGGCGCTACAGTCCGTTGTGGACTTGGGCCTCAATCAACAGTCTCCGCCAGCTAGCTCGGTCCTTAGCTAATCGTCTCCAGTTTTGCACTCCAAGTTGATTGAGGTCCTTTTCCACTTGAGTGCGCCACCTGAGTTGTGATCTTCCTCTCCTCCTACGTCCCTCGGGAATAGTGTCGAAGGCTTTCCGGGCCGGAGCATTGGTGTTCATTCGCACTAAATGACCGAGCCATCTGAGTCTCTGGACCTTGACCCTTCTGGCTAGGTCCATGTCGTTGTACAACCCGTAAAGTTCGCTGTTGTATCTTCTTCGCCATTCCCCTTCAATGCACACGTGGCCAAAGATGACCCGAAGAACTTTCCTTTCGAAACAGCCTAATGCACTTTCATCCGATTTTGTCAATGTCCATGCTTCCGCACCATATAGGACTGGGATGATGAGTGTATTGTACAGTTTTACCTTAGTTGCTCGAGAGAGGGCTTTTCCACTCAATTTCCACTCACAGCGATTAGCAAGAGTTATTCTTCGTCTGATCTCGGCGCTACTGGTGTTATTGCCCGTGTTTATAGCGGCGCCTCGGTAGACAAACTCCTCTACTACTTCGAAGTTATATGTGTCTATTGAGACGTTCTGTCCGACCCGTCGATATTGGGTGTCCTTCCTCAGAGACAGCATATACTTCGTTTTTCCCGCATTTACCGCTAAACCCATTTTTGCCGCTTCTGTCTCAATTCTCACAAAGGCGCCATTGAAATCACGCTGTGTTCTTCCCATTATATCAATATCATCGGCGTACGCGAGAAGTTGAACAGATTTTTGGAAGATAGTGCCTCTAAAGAAATCACATGACAGTGCATCGCCTTGTCTGAATTCTTTTTTGACGTCGAAAGATTCCGTAAGCTCGTTGCCAAACTTGATGGAGCAGCGTGAGTTCTCCATCGTCATTTTGCACAAGCTTGGCAGGGACGCCAAAACTAGACATAGCTTTGTACAGTTCGTCTCTGTAGATGCTGTCATACGCGGCCTTAAAATCGATGAAAAGGTGGTGGGTATCGATTTGGAGTTCTTAGATCTTTTCCAGGATCTGCCGCAATGTGAAAATTTGGTCGATGGTTGACTTTCCTGGCCTGAAGCAACATTGATAAGGACCAATCAGATTGTTGACGTAAGGCTTCAGACGTTCACATATTACGGCAGAGTGGATCTTGTAGGCGATGTTTAGTAGACTTATTCCTCTATAGTTGGCGCAGTTTAAAGGATCTCCCTTTTTCAGGATCGGGCAAACAATGCTGAGGTTCCATTTATCGGGCATGCATTCCTCTGACCGTATCTTACAGATGATTTGGTGCATGCTCCTATCTAGCTCGTCGCCTGCTGCTTTGAACAACTCAGCAGCTAGTCGATCTGCTCCAGCGGCTTTGTTGGATTTCAGCCGTGATACTGCGGATTTCACTTCTTCTAGGTCGGGTTCACGGAATTGTTGGCTATCATCGTGTCCGATGAAAGGCTCCTGTCTGACGGCGGTATTTTGTTCGTCGTCGCCGTTATACAATCTACAGAAGTGGTATTTCCAAATCCCCAGCATTGACTGGGATTCTACTATGATGTTCACTTGTTTATCTTTGCAAGCATCGGTTCTTTCTCGATGACCTTGAGCCAGCTGTTTAACCTTTCGGTAAAACCTCCGAACTTTATTCCTGCTGTTGGCTCTCTCAACATCCTCGATCTGACGCTTCTCATACTCTCTCTTTTTCCTCTTGAGAAGCCGGCGTTCCTCTCTCCTCTTTTGCTCGTAGAGCTCACGAGCAGCTCTTGTCCTTCTATGCAGCGCCACTTTGTATGCCTTTTGCTTGGCTGCATGGGCCTGCCTGCATTCTTCGTCAAACCAGGGGTTTCGTTTTGGTGGCTTTGTGAAACCCAGCACATTAGAGGCGGCATCTCTAACTGCTCTCTGGCAATGTTGCCACTGGTCTTCGATACTTGATGTTGGCGGCATAGGAATCCTTAAGAGGTTACTTGACACTCGATCAGAGAAGGATCTGGCGATCTCCTGCGATTGTAGCCGTCCGACGTCGAATTTTCTTGCAGCATTTCCTTGTTTTGGCCGTTGTCGGGATATTCGTAGCACTACCTTGGCTATGACGAGGTAGTGGTCCGAGTCGATGTTAGCTCCTCTGAAAGTTTGAACATCTAAAATGCTGGACAAGTGCCTTCCGTCGATCGCAATATGATCAATCTGGTTGACGGTTGATTGATCAGGAGATCTACATGTACCTTTATTTATGTTGAGATGAGGGAACCAGGTGCTTGCTACCACAACATTTCGCCCCGCAGCAAAATCGATCAGCCTGAATCCGTTATCGGAAATAGTGTCGTGCACTGTTCCACCGAAGATGTCCTCTTTTCCCAGCTTTGCGTTAAAATCGCCGAGGACAATTTTAATTTCATAACTAGGACATTGCTCGTATGTTATGTCAAGGAGCTCGTAGAACTCGTCTTTGGTGTCGTCCTTTTTCTCTTCTGTGGGGGCACGCGCACATATTAGGCTAATGTTGCCGAATTTAGCCTTGATTCTGATTGTCGTTATGCGTTCACTCACGCATTTGAAGCTCAATACTTTTTGCCTGAGTCTGCTTCCCACGACGAATCCGCATTTAAAGAGTCGCTGTTGTTGCTGTCGGTAACAATTAGCATAGTAATTGCTTGGATTATATTTGCATTAAGAGCTTGAACCGTTTTCAGATTGTTTTCATAGCTTTTCCTTTGGAGTTCGTACCCACTTAGCGTAAATAGTTCCGATTTTGCTAAAGTGGATTTAGAATCCGCGTAGGGAACTTAGTCCGCTTAGACTTATTTACCTCCTCCTTTGAAGACACTGTCATTCAAATACCCATATCTTCTATACAAGCGAGATGAGTCAACTTTCAACCTCGAAGAGTAGCCAAAACGATTATCGGTTGTCGTGTGACCACTCTAGAGCCAACTCGATACGTTTATTTGTCGTTAATCGCTCTTCGTGAGACGCTACAATTACTATACACCAAACTGTGAGCAAAGACAAATGTTTCCTACTTCCGGACGTTTCACTGGTATATTGTCGAAGTCCGGCTCTATAGGACTATTCTAAAAAATTCTATACCTTTCAGACCCTTCTGCCAGAACAACACTAACAGTTGCTGTTTTTTTTGCATTTCATTTCGCAACATATATAATTTATAAGCCTTCATTCCTCTATACAATCTCACTCACATATTTCCGTTTATCGATTGTCGGTTTTGAAAGGCCAAATAATACAACACAAACACACGATGTGTTTTGCTTTAATTTTATTCTCCAACAATATTATGCGTCCGTTCGGTTCTGTACAAGTCCATTTGCTGGGTCTTTCGAGCACAAACTTACCAGATTAAAAACCCGAATCGTCCTTTAAGTGTGGATCGGGAAAAGCTCTCTTGCAAAATTATTATTATTGTCATTTTCGTTATAGTTTTAAGATTATCCTTTAGAAAACGTGTTGCCATCATTAAAATTGAATTTTAGAATTCCCAATGCTCAACTAATGATTATTCCGTTTCCGCATGGATATTTGGAGCAGAACGAACAAAACATTATCTACTGTTTTTTTTTCTCTTGTTGCAAAGATATAATGCTGGTTCTGTTCGTCTTAACGAGACAAAAAGCATCTAATAATAAAGACATGAGAGGCGTGGGAGCACTACCAGCAAAATCGCCTTCCGGTTATAACCATCAAAGGAAGATTGGAAATAAATTTTGAGATAATAGAGCAAAGGCTGGAAACATGATTTTTGATAGGGAATTCCATCGGTAATGGACACTTAATTTGCTTGTGTATTGTTGCCATCATTGTATAGCTAAACTTGTAGTGCTGCTCCACCCTCTTGAGTTGCTCTCAATTGAATAAAAAAAGAACTTCACAAGATGAGATAAATGTCCTTTGTTAGATTGTTACATCCTTGGAAACAGTGAAACTGTGTATTGAATTCATGTTTCGCATTTATAATCTCTCTTCCTTCAGGATGTCTTTTGTCTCCGTCTGCTAGCCATGAGGATTGCTACGTGTCTTTGAGGAGAATATTGCGGTATCGAAAAAGGACGATGTGATGTTTTTAGTTAACTGAGCGAGTTGTCTGTTAAATAGTGCTGTCTTGAAAGGAAAGGACTGGAGTACAGCTTGTCGGTATATGACTTTGACAGTGATGCCTTATGTTGCCAGTTTTTTGTGTTTATACAAAGTGAAGAGAATCCTTAATGGTTGTCTATTGATAACTAAACGATTTTCAATTAAATTGCGGCAAACGTTGAGTACATTTTTCGTTTCGGACTGATAGATAATATTGAAATGAGATTCAGTCTTAATGGCACGTTTGCCAGAGTAAATCACTTCAAGGGTCCTTGTACCAACTTGTAGTTTGATGTTGTGACAAAAGCTTTGAATTGCACAAAAAACAAGAAATAGATACTTAAAACCAAAGTTCAAAATTTAAATACATATACGTATAGAATATTTACGTCTGAACTCAGAACCAGATAGATTTAGCTATGTATGGAATTCGTGATGGAAAAACATAAACGGATTCGTTCTCTCACAAACTTTACAAATAGATAAAGTGCTTTTTGAGCAAGTCAGATGGCCGATAGGAAGTTTAATTTTCTTTCGCTTGAGGCAAGTTTTATTTAACTTCGTTTGATATCTGTAAATTGAATTATCTTTGTGTTTTCTTCGCTTGTTAAAATGAAACTGAGGTAGGGTGATTTTAAATGGTTGCTGCGAATCACTTCATTTTGTGAGAGTTCTAAGGAAGAACACAACTTTCTAACTGCTGAGAATGCGAGAGTACATAGATTATAGAACTTTGTTGTTCTTGAAAGCAAGCAAATTGACACTTTCGAAAAATCTCTAAAAGTTGTAATTGCATTTTGAATTGTGTATTTTGACAGGAGACACAAATGATTTTGAGCATTGCTTAATTGAAGTGCCTTGCTGTGATTTTGAAATACAAGCTTTTGTTATTTATGACCCAGATTGTGGGCACGAAGCAAGGGGGTTAATTCAACTGAGCCCATTGCAATGCTTCGATACATTATTGCAAGTTCATCATTGATTGAACCCCGTTGGTTCAATCAGTCAATAGTCAATCGTTTAATTAAAAACAAAATCTTCTTTTATCGAGATATGCAAATCACCACTTTGCTAATTTAAATTTTTTACTTTTGCTTCTCAAAACCCTCCTATGTCTTTGAACTATTTTCTGATTTTTCTGGTGATAGTTGAAGATTTACTCTGAGACGACGAAATCTTCTGTTAAGGTATTGGTCCCAGCTCAATGGCTTTATCAATAAACTTGGACGCTGCCTAAATTTTTTTCTACAGATCCTTGTAACTCATTGTTTCATTATCATCAGATATTCTAGTCTATCCTACCATTTCGCATAGACCAGGCAAATCTCGGTAGTAAATGAGATATTTACCCTCAGACGGTAATTGTAAAAACATCCTAATTTTACAATCCCCATATAAAATCCATGCAACATCATAGGCAGGGTAGAATTTTACAAAGTATACCAAATGAACTGATAAGACTATCCGTAATGAACGTTAGGCCCACGTTTCAAGCTAAGAGGTTAGTCTAGGCTGGCTAGGTAGCTTTGGAGAAAGCAATCGGTAACGCTCAAACATCCAAAAGAGGAACTATGGTTGGCAAATCCGTCCCATAATTGACTTTTGCAGAAAACTTACACAACTTTGTAAGCTGAACTAACCTCCTCCCTGCTACGATCGAGAAAAAAGTTTTACCGTGAACTATATTTGTCTTCGTTTGTGAGGAAGGACGCTGACGGAAACGATGTAATCAATGTAATCGAAGGTTAAATAATATGAGATAAAGCGATGAAAATGAGCTACGCATCTGCCCGGTTTTCAAAGATGTGTTTGAGCTGGTTTCAACTCTTTTTAAATTTTGTGCTTATTCTTCCTAAAATGTCAAAAGTCAGTGCCATGTTCTTATAGTCCTGATTGTCTTCCTACTTTTGTGATCGAGCTTTTTTGAAATTTTACCACTAACGTTTTCGTAAAATAGAGTCCTATGGTCCTTATTTGATATTCAGTTTTTTGTATGTATAACTTGCACCCACTCAAGGTATTTGTATTCCTTTTTATGCCAGAGACACAGCGAGTGCATTAGATTTCTTTCTAAGGGAAGGGGTAGGAAAGGATTTGGCAGTTTATATTGGTTTTGAATTCTTGAACATCGTTATGATTGGGAAAGACAGAGTGTGGAAGAAAGTTTCACATTCGCGTAGTACGGCCAAAAAATGATTCTCTATACTTGTGAGCACGCCTGAAGTTGGGGTCGAGGGTAAACTGATGGGTATTCCTGGAAGCGCGGGTATTACGGTTGAATTGTATAAGGGGTGGAATGCAACTGACTATTACCGTAGAAGTAACGATACCGTCCAAGAGGCTTAAGTATGTAGATAGAGCACCAGATTACCAGATCCATAACCTTAGAAGAAGGGACGTAAGTGCAATCGGACGATAATTGGAGGGAGTGTAGGATTCGCCTTTCTTAGGAATAGGCTGGACAAAATGCTGTTTTCCAACTGCTCGGAACGAGTCCAGAAAAATAGGATAGATTGAAAAGCTAACGCAAGGGTTTTGCAAGCGTTGAAGAACACCTCTTCAGAACAATAGCGGGGATACCATCCGGACTAGAGGATTTATGTATGTTGAGATCATTTAGGACTCTCGCCACAGCACAAGTGGGGAAGAAGATTTGTCCCATGGAATCATTGACGCGCTCGAGAACTGGAGGAGTCATGGCACTCTCTGGCAGAGTAGAGTTTGCAGTGAACTGCCTAGCAAAAAAGGTTAGCTTTGGCGAGAGAACTAACAACTAGAGTGTCATTTTCAACGAGTGTAGGGAGTTCCTACTAGGGACCGAGGAAGAAGAAGAATTCTTCATATTTTTTTTTACAAATGACCAAAAATTCTTACTGCCTTTGGGGTATTTTTTGCCTTAGTTGTTAGTCATGTAAAATTTGGTACGATGGATATGGACAGGGCATTGCATGGCTTCCTGACTTGTTAAAACTTGTTCCGGTTTTCTCAGTTGGCTTGGATCTAAAATACCGGAACTTTACTTCTTTTTCCCTGATATCCTCCTTACAGGTTGAATGAAACCATGACTTTTTCTTGGGTTTGATGCTTTCAACCCTATTCGGGATAAAAGTTTTCATTCCCAAAATAATCATATTAGTAATCATATCTGCGCTGGAGTCTATGTCACTATCGAGGAAGCATAGTGACCAGTTAAAGATCCGGAAGAAGTTATTGAGACCGTCCCAGTTGGCTTTCTCATATTGCCATACGGATCTCTTCGGAGCTCTGTCTTTAACTGCATCTGCCTAGAGGCGTTAATACATTGATAGTGTATTTATCTGGGTCAGACGTAAGGAGCAAGTCAAGAGTATTTTCCACTGGGCAATTAATGTCCGATTATCGAATGGGCTCGGTGACAAGCTGAGTTAGGTGGTTTAACACATCAAAGATTTAAGCAAAGATTCCTTCGGGTGTTGTCTGGCCCGAATGGAGACGCCACGAAGAATTGTGAACATTGAAATCGCCCGTAATACCGATTTCAGTGGGCGAGAATACAGGGATACAATTCTTTGAATGGAATCAGACAGAGCGTCAAATTCGCGAGAAGTTGAAGCTCTGTCCAAATTTGGGCTTCGTTAAAGAAAACAGCAGTGAATGATGTGCTTATTTACAGAAAACTTGAACCATATAAAATTTAAACAAGGGTTGGAGCAGCATCCATACTGTGGTTAGAATTGATAAGCAACATCATTCCTAATGTAGACGCGAGACCATGGTGGAAGAAGAATAAAGGCACTAAGCAATACCCATGAATAAGAAATTCAGAAAGGGCGTAATTCTCACCTTCTTGGGTTTCACTCAGTGCCAATACAGCTGGCCTGTTCGAAACAGTGTGGATATACGCAGCAAGAAAATTAATTCTTAGCCCAGAATATTGACATAATCGACTCTGAAATTATCAATCATTACAAGTAAACAAAAATAAAAAACCAAAACCGGCGAGATCTCAAAGAGTTACTGAATTGAATATAAGAAATCCTTACGATTCAGCGCCACTGTTTCTTTTTATGCCTTAACGGCAACGCGAATAGATCCGACCCTGGAATTCAATCATCTCTATTCATCTGTTATTGACTACACATCAAATGCACACATTGAATGAGTAAGGCCAGAAAATCCGAACGATATGTTGCAAACGAATTTTTCAAACTTCCCAAATCCTGTTGTACGTTTTCTACATTTGCGATGAAAAACTTCTATAAAAAGTAGCATTCTCAGCTCCGCCGATTTATCTTTCTTACTCTAGTTTTGTGCATCAAGTGCGACTCTATAGGAGTTTACTAACGATTTGGTTTATTATCACTCATTTCCCTTTTCGAGGAAGCCTTCGGTAACCTAGATTGATTATATGAGTGGTTGTTTTGGAGTCCACGTTATAAGAGTTTTGTTGTTTTTCACTGGTTAGATGCTGCAATAATTTCGCTTCTTGGTTGGATATTCTGTAGATGGTCTTACTGGCATACCTGTTATTAACTTCAGTTGCGAGGTTCGTTTTGGCTAAGGGGACCTGTTCCCTTTAGACGACCAACATGAAAATATGCTCCGGGTTGCTTCCTTCGATAGTAGCAGGCCAACTTCAGCTTCAAGAGTATACCTAGGACATTTAAAAATATTAAAGTGAAATGGATAAACTTGCCTTGAAAATAAAAATACAAATTGTTCACAAAAAACAGAAACTTTAAGATAAAACTTACAATAAATTTATCTCTCTATAAGCATTTAATTAATTAAAATTAATTAATTTAAATTTAATTTCAGTTTAAAAAATGGAACAATTCGAACAGCTTTTAACATGTTGCGTATGTCTGGATAGATATCGTAATCCGAAATTGCTACCATGTCAGCATTCTTTTTGTATGGAACCATGCATGGAGGGACTGGTCGATTACGTTCGGAGACAAGTAAGTTGTTGTTTTTTTTTTTGTTTTTATTATATGTCAGAGGGTGGCTTGTTCTGTATTAATGTCTGTTTTTAAGTGTTTATTCATTGTAAAAATTAAAACTAAATAGAAATGAAAGTAATAGTCCTTTTTATGGTCTCTGTGATACCTTTCTTTAGTGTTCAGTGTTTTTATTTATTAACTGTGCTCTGTGGATTCTCTTTTTATTCATGTAGATAGTCGGTAACGAAATATTGCCCATTAAAATATGTGAAAATATTATAATATTAACATCTGAAGAACGATTTTTTATTGAATTACTTTTTTTTACACAGAAATAATTGCTCGCAAAGTTTTAATTTATTCAGTTTAAAAATTATTTATTATAAAACCTTAAAAGCCTTAAAAAAATTATACATATATTTTCAGTATTTATACAGATGCACCCTCTTTGAAAAAAGAGTAAGAATTTTATTAAATTTACATTAACCATTTCACGCTAGTAATTATTTTTCATCGACACTCTCTGTGGCGATGGTGATAGTTTAAGTGGTGCATCGAAAAGAACTTTCGTATATTCGACAATCAACAGACGAAGGGAAATGAAAATAAGAACGACAAATGGAATTCATTTTCTTTTTTGTATTTTTGTTTTCCTTTTTAATTTTCAAGTTGAGTGTGTATCTCTGGCGCCTGCATATTTCGAATATTTGTCATTCGCAATCATTCATTTTGTTATTATAACAATACAACAAAAGAGAAAACCTTGCAATTATGTTCTCTTAATTAAAAATAATTGCGTTTAATTGTAATGGATGATGGTATTATTTCAGTTTGTCGAGTCCTTATTTTGGACGAGAAACACTGAGCGGATACCAATATTGTAAATTAATTATGAACAAGGAGATTTTTTATACGTATTCTGCGAAAGGAGATAAAACTCGTACATATACAATTTAATTCATATATTCAAAAGCATTTTAAGGCTTAATACCATTTTTTGTTTTCCTTAAATTTGATTAATGTACATGTACTGTACATAGTTGCTTTTTTGTGTTCACTGATCTTTTCATGTGGATGTTTTACGCATACATTTTTGTGAGACACTATATGCCTTCATCATATTGAAGGACTGCTTCTTAAAATAAGTGAATCAATACAGAATTGTTCCGAATTTCGTCTCAATGTCAGATGTAACTGTTCAAACACACTCCTAAAAGAAGTATGTCATGTAAATCTTACTTACTTACTTATGGTGGCGCTACAGTCCAGGTCGGACCAGGTCCTCACCCAACAAACTTCTCCAGCCACCTCGGTCCCTAGCCAAGTTGGTTCAGGTCCTCTACCACCGGTGTGCTCTATACCTGAGTCGCGATCTTCCTCTTCTGCGACGTCCTTCCGGGTTGTATTCGAAGACTCTACGAGCTGGAGCATTATTTTCCTTTCGCTAATTATGACCCAACCATCTAAGTCGTTGGATCTCTACATTCTGGGTTAGTGCCGCTGTACACCTCGTACAGTTCTTGGTTGAATCTTCGTCTCCATTCTCCATTAATGCAGAGAGGACCAAAAATCACTCGAAGAATTTTTCTCTCAAAGCAGCCCAAAGCGTTTTTATCGGATGTTGTCATGTATATGCACCGCATACATTAGGACCGGGGTAATAAGGGTTTTAGAGCGTCACTTTAGTTGCTCGAGAGAGGACTTAACTACTCAATTGCCATTCTGAATCCAAAGCATTAACTTGGTCTTGCCCTCGTTAACCACTAAACCCATCTTCCTGGAATCCGTCTCAAGACTCACAAACGCACCACTGTAGCTAGTAGCTGGATGGACTTTTGAAAGATTGTGCCTTTGATTTTGATGTTGGAGCCTTGCACAATCTTTTCAAGCCTGATGTTGAAGAAATCGCATGACAGCGCATCTCCTTGTCCAAAACCTTTTTTGACATCAAAAGCGTCCGTTAGATTTTTTCCGACCATGATGGAAAAGCGTGAGTTTTTCTTGTGATCTTACACAGACGGACGAGTTTTTCTGGGATGCCAAAACAAGACATTGCTCTATATAATTGGTCTCTATAGACGCTGTCATATTCGGCCTTGAAATCGATGAAAAGGTGCTAGGTATCGATTTGAAGTTTCTGGGTCTTCTCTAAGATCTGCCGTAGGGTGAATATTTGATCGATGGTGGACTTTCTGGGTCTGAAGACACACTGATAAGGACCTACCAGGTTGTTGACAAAGGGCTTCAAACGTTCACACAGCACGGTAGACAAGATCTTTTAGACGACGTTAAGGAGACTTACACCTCTGTAATTGGTGCAGTTCAGGGGATCTCCTTCATCGGGCATACGATGTTGAGGTTGCACTCATCGGGTATGCTTTCCTCTGACCAAATTTGCAGATGAGCTGGTGCATGCTCCTAACGAAATCATCTCCAGCTGCTTTGTACAATTCGGCGGCTAGCCCATCTGCTCCAGCGGCTTTGTTCGACCTAAGTTTAGTTATCGCTATCTTCACTTCGTCCTTGTCGGGTGGGTGGAATTGTTGGCCTTCTGCACCCAAATTGAATGGTTCTGTATTGCTGACGGAGTTTTGGTCGTCATCGCCATTATACAGCTTGGAAAAGTGGTCTTTCCATATCCTCAGCACTGACTGCGGTTCAACTACGATATTCCCATGATGGTCTCTACAGGCTTCAGTTCGGGGTGTATAAGCCTTGGAGGTTTGTTTCACCTTTTTGTAGAACTTTCGAACCTAGTTCCTGTTGTGACATCCCTCTATCTCCTCGATCGCGCGCTTCTCATGCTC
>CAKKXW010000002.1:45688306-45700620 GCA_920937365.1 Sphaerophoria rueppellii
ATTCGTTGAAAAACAATTTTAGCTGTTACCATAATAAAACAAAGATATAAACAAACGGTTGGGTTTTTTGTTAAGGTATAACGATGTAGCTTAAGTAAGTTACGGTTTCAGCTAAAGAATTTAGTCGACTATGAAAAAAACTTTTCATCAATTTCACAGAATGAATGAATGAATTCCACCGCGATGTCGACGTAGGAGGAGAGGAAGACCGCGACTCAGGTGGCGCACTCAAGTGGAAGAGGACCTCAATCAACTCGGAGTGCAAAACTGGAGACGACTAGCCAAGGATCGAGCTAGCTGGCGGAGCCTGTCGATTGAGGCCCAAGTCCACAACGGACTGTAGCGCCACCTTAAGTAAGTAAGTAAGACACTTTAACTACTTTTCAAAAAAAGTATCAGCTGATTTAAGAAATCGACTTTGGCATTGAATGAATTCGATGTAGCAATATGGAATTGTTTTTTGGGTTGGCAAACAAATATAGAAACAAAATAATACCATTGTCGATTTTAACAAAAAGTTGCTTACATACTTACTTATGGGTAAGTTACAGTTCAGGTCGGACCAGCGCCTCACCAAACAAACTTCCCAGCTAGCTCGGTCCCCGATTAGCTGTCTCCGGTTTCGCACGCCAAGTTGGTACAGGTCCTCTACCACCTGTGTGCTCCACCGGAGTCGCGGTCTTCCTCTTTTGCGACGTCCTTCTGGGTTCGATTCGAAGACTCTACGAGCCAGAGCATTATTTTCCATTCGCTCAACATGACCCAACCATCTAAGTCGTTGGACCTTTACTTTTCTGGCTAGGTCAGTATCGCTGTACAGCTCGTTCAGTTCTTGATTGAATCTACGTCTCAATTCTCCATTAATGCAGACAGGACCAAATATAACTCGAAGAATTTTTCTCTCAAAGCAGCCCAAACCGTTTTTCTCAGAAGTTGTCATAGTCCATGTCTCTGCACCAAACATGGGGAGCGGGATGATGAGGGTTTTGTAGAGTTTCCATTGCTCGGGAGAGGACTTTACTACTCAAAACTCAATTGTCTTATAAGTTCAAAGAAGCAGCGATTGGCAAGAGTAATTCTTCGTTTGATTTCAGCGCTAGTATAGACAAAGTCCTTAAACTACTACAGGAGTTTTCCATGTTCCCTTGTTGATATCGAGATGTGGGAATCGCGTACCATTATGTCTCGCCCCGCCGCGAAGTCGATTAGCCTAAATTCGTTATCGGAGGTGGTGTCGTGTAGGCTATGTCACCCAATCATTCCACCAAAGATTTCTTCTCTACCCAGCTTAGCATTAAAGTCTCCAAGGACGATTTTAATGTCATAGCTAGCGCATTGCTCATAGGTCTGGTCGAGGAGCTCGAAGAACCTATCTTTTGAGTCTTCATTCTTTTCCTCTGTGGGGGCGTGAGCGCAGATGAGGCTGATGTGGGTGAATTTAGCCTTGATACGGATTGTAGTGATGCGCTCATTCACCGAGTTGAAACTCAAGACCTTCCTTCGAGTCCCAACTACAAATCCACATCCAAATAGACGCTGATTTTGTTCCCGGTAGCAGTCGCCGTAGTAAATGTCGCAGTTGTTCATCTTACGTAGGACCGCACCATCCCATCGCATTTCTTGGATGGCAGTTATATCTGCTTTATAGCAGTCAAGGGCTTCCGCTAGTTGTTCGGCTGCACGTGGCCTGTTCATGGACCTAACATTCCACGTGCAAAACCGAAATTGGTTGTCCTTAAATCGTTTGCGTGAGTCATCATCATTAATTCCGTCCGTATCCGAGGGTTTTTGGTGGTTCGGAACTTTTTCTTTATGTGGCCGGGCAGTCACCCCGACGCACGACCCCCAAACTGGAGGGCCAGGTCTTTAATTTAACTCTAAGACGAAGAGCTGAGCAAACCGCTCATTATAGGCCTGGGCTGCGAATATGTCGTAGTAGCCCTATAGGGTGTTGCAGGAATCTTAGTTTTGTGTCCTTACTTTCCTCGGTTCCTTGGTTTGTTCAGTCAACTCGACAATACAACATATGGGGCTTATAAAAGAAACTTACTTATTTTTTTTTTTTTTTTGATGACAGTTTAAATCGGAAAATTCCACATCTCGAAGGCAATAAGCGAACAAAACTCATTCCATCTCATGCCAGTAATCAAAACTCTTTAATTTCGATCCTTTTATGTCTAGCGTAAAATTATTGAAATAAAAATGAATGATTCCAAAATCTCCCAACGACCGTATGCCAGAAACCTTCATGACTCTATAAGTACAACAGTATGCACCCCACAGCTTCCCTCCGATTAAGAACTCATAAAGCAGCCAATATTGTGCTGGGACTGGGAGTACAAAAAATAATATAGAATGAGGAAAACAAAATGAGAATTTAATGGACTTGATTACTGACGGGCAATAAATTTTCTTCAAATCAAAAATACGAGTTAAATAAAACAAACAAACAAAAAATAATCCAGAAAGCGACAAGAACAAAAAAACACCTCACCCCTCACAATGAAGGAACAGAATCCCAGATAAGAAAAAAAACTCCAATCAAACACTTACAACAAACAGATACAAATCGCGAGCTCCACATATTGTCATCATCATATCCACAGAATAACACCATCGCCATCCGACACGTATCATCCAGGGCTCTCCAAAAAGGGGTACATAAACGTTCTCTCTTTACCTCGCATCACTCAAGAACACCAACCAGCTTCAGCATCATCAAGCATCGCAGAAGCATCAGGCGAGATCGGTGCCTCCATCAAGTGTTTATTTGCTGCTCCCTTCGTGGTTTTTAATTTGTATTCTTCAGATATTTTCTGACATTGGATGGATTTATGGCCCAAAGATTTATTGGACTCAATGGCAGATGATGATGATGATGATGATGACGATGCGATGGTGTTCACTTCAGTTGCGTCTACGTTCACATTGTTGATCTGAAATCGTCGCTTCTGCTTCGACTTCATCATCTACGACTTTATGTGTACCTCTAGAGCAATGAAATTCCATTATGGAAAACGTCTCGCCATGTTATAACCATGGATAACGGCAATGACCATTTGCCAAAACAATGTGACAAAACGCATTTTCATGTAAGAGCGCAGGCGAAACTTTTCGTCACGCAAGAAAAATTATATGAACCGGCTCTCCTAGTCTTGAGAGCAGTAGCGGGGTTGGTATGCCTCGAACAAAGTAAAATTAAAACTTTAAACTGTGAAAACACAGTATGAAATGCAAGAAACTGTCCATTAAGAAATACATGAAATGCAATAATTAATTTTCATATGTTAACTATAGCTAACCTAGCAATCGATAAACACCTTAACGCGTGTACCTCGCAACCACACTACTAGCTACCCGCTACCCCACTACCATCTTCCTTCTACCCTTCTACTTCTACCCGCTTCCTGGTAGCCCGCTACCCCATTACCAAGGTACCCCGCTAACCCACTTCCCTATACACGCTACCCTGCTGAGCGCTTCCTCGTTAACCCTTTTCTGTTAACGACCTACCCCTATAGCCTGCTACACACTACTCACTACCCTTCACCTCGCTACCCACTACCCACCTGTCTCACTACCCGACTTCCCACTACCCTGACCATTCGAAATCGTACGAACTATCGCTGTGGTGTGATGCATTTTTTACTTGTGATATATAGAATATAAGTATGGCAAGTATTGAATTCGTAAAAAAAAACAAACTTGAGATGAGGATGAGATATGACATTACGATGGTAGAGAAGTCGAAAAAAGTGGGTCCGGCGATTCCGTCTGTCTGTCGGAAAGTTAACAGGCTTCTACAGCCTTAACTACTGGTCCGATTGACTTCAAATTTGAAATTTAGAGGTTTGAGCAAAAACACATATCCCATTTTTTTTTATTTTTGTTTTAAGATCAAAATTTAGGGTAGCCACCATACGATTTTTTTGGCCAAAAACCAAAATTTTTTTTTCTCCAAAACGGCTCCTTCAATTTTTTTTAAACTTCCTAGAGTTTTATTTTTTTAAGCATTCATGTATTTTATGTAAAAAAAAAAAAAATTTGTATTGCTCCAAAACGGTACCTCCCATAGAACCGTTTTTTTGTTATTAGATTTTCTTTAAAATTGAAAGTCCGATCAGCGTAAGTTTTTTTTCGCAAGTACGTATATATTGTTCAAATAATTTTTTTTTCTTTCAAAAAAATTTCAAATTTTTTTTGGATTTAAAAAAAAATATTTTTAACTTTTTTTTCAAAATTCAGTATCTCAAAAACGGATCAATTTTTAAAATCCAAATTGGAGTGTAATATGTATATTTACATGGTCTTAAAAACTGCATACCCAAATTAATTTTAGGACGTTTTTGAAAAATTTTATATAAACAAAATTAATTTAAAAAAAAACGGCTCCGACGATTTTCAAAAAAAAAATCAATAAATCAAGAATAAGGTTTGAATTTGTTTGGCATTTAAATTTTTGGAATGAAATGTTTTTACGAGGTACATTTTCAAATTTTAATTTTCTTAATGAATTCTAATTATTTGAGTTTTTTTTTTTGTGAGTTAAGTGTAAGCTGTAAGAGTGTAATCAGAATTTAATTTAATTTAATTTAATTTAAGTAATCATAAATATTTAGTTTTAGCATGCAGGAGCAAGTTTGTACGACCCAGTCGTGCACATTTTTTCTCGACAAAGACGTGTAAGTTTTCCGAGGCCTAGATACCTCGCCGTGTGCGGTTTGCAATGTCTTACCAGACTAGTGACCGTTTTGTTCCCACTAGGCTGTACACTGATCGAGCAAGCGGTGATAAATCTCAGAACTAAAAACTTGTATACAAAATCGAGTGTTGTTATTATCTTTCACCACCCACTGTATTATGTTCAATGTGGTTCCATGCTCTAGTTAGCTTCACCCCCGAAACCGTCTAACAAACTTTATCGTACGAAAAAAACGACTGAATACGAAAACCTATCACGATGCGCATCTTGTCATAATCTTGTCATTTGAAATTATGATGAGGCTGAGGCCTACAATGAAGCAGAATGCTACACAAATCGTACTATCAAAACGGCATAATGATGAACAGCCGCAGTGCACTCGTCGTTTGGCACTTGCCATGATCTTGATCATCTTCATCGTCGTGCGTCGTGTCGGTTTCATCCTCATCACCATCAGCATCGTAGTGTACCTACGTTGTATGTTGTTCGCGTTTTTGTCGTCCAAACGCAATCATATCGTCACTGATCAGCTCCACGATGGTCCGTCGCCGTTCAACTTGAGCATCGCTGGGAATAGCAGTTTAAACTGACTGGGTGTCGTGCGTCGTAGTGTTGGTCTGAGTTGCCGGGCTAATATTTTCTTCTTTTTTTTATAAGTTCACTCAGATAATTGGTTATGACAGCTGTTCGAGGATAATTAGAGATTAATTGTTCTCCTCACAGATCCGACGACTGCAGCCACATTTTGCACTTATGTAAGCGCGCTCTATGGGCTCACTCAACATTTTTAGCAGACATCTATGAAAATGTTGCTTCACATCGGATGTCTATATGGCATTGTCGCGTCTACGAAGCGTTTTTTTTTTCTAGGTCTCCCCTTTGATCACTATCTCGCTCGCACACCCCACACGCCCACCACGGCGAGTACAACAAATTCTCAATTTGTTATTTATATGACAGCGATGGTAATACAGAAACAGTGACACAGTGAGAGAAAAACTATGAAAAGATCAGAAAATAAGAGGAGACCCGCGAAACGAATATTTGAGTGCAGCAACTTTTTGTTTTCGCTCAGTGTCGATTCCCTTGCAGCAATCTTTTCCCACGTAGCGTTGAATGGATCGTTTTCCTCATTTTTGTTTTTTTTGTCAGATTGCGTTTTGCAAGTGTAATTCATTGCGAATGAGGAAGACACAATGCGGACATAAATTGATATATTTTTTGTTCTTTTTTTCATGTGAGGAGTGGGTGGCGCATCAGAATCAGCACCAACAATTATAACAAGTGACATTGTCGACGACGTTTGATTTTAAAGAACGAAAAACTTACCTTACGCCAAAAGTTTTGAATATTCGCAGTGAATTTTATTAAAATTCGATTTTTCACGCTTTAGTTAGCATAATTATGGTCAAGATGATTTGAAGGATTTTTCTCTTTTTGCGGTCGATTCAAGTAAGATTTTTTTAAATTTTGATTCGGTGAACACTAATTTAAACCTAACAACGTGATGAGGGGTGGAATTCAGAGAGTTTTGAAGCCATTAAACTGAAAAAGACCAACAATGTAATGTCGGGATGGTTTGACATGTTAAAAATACTTTTAAAAATATCTCAAAATCCAAATACAGTTTCATGTCTAAGAAATTTGCATTTGTTAAAATATCATTTTGTGTATTGCTAAAAATCGGTTAAGTATCGATTTAAATTATTTTATGTGAGTTATAGACTTTTTTCTGAACCCTTCGAAATTGTCAATTCCTCCTTTGGTCCTTAGCCTTACCCATGATTTGACACTGACATTTGAAGGTTTTGACAGAGAGAGGAGAGGAGCATTTAAAAAATTATGAAAGTTTGTGCTAAATTTCTTAAGCCCACCTATAGCCATTGGGTCCGATTGACTTAAAATTTGAAAATTAGAGATTTGTGCGAATTCGCGTCGTTAATTTCTTTTTTTTTTTTAAGATCAAAGTTAAGGATAGCCACCATACAATTTTTTTTTTGGCCAACAACCAAAAGTGTCATTTTTCTCAAAAAAAGGCTCCTTCAATTTTTTTAAAACTTCCTCGAAATTGTACTTTTCAAAACACTGATGTATTTTATGTTAAACAACATATTTTTGTATTGCTCCAAAACGGTACCTCTCATAGAAACGTTTTTTTGTTATAAGATTTTATCGAAAAATAAGCGTCTGATCAGGGTACTTTTTTCCAGAAAGTACGACGGGTAGACACGTGACACAAGCGTCCACAGCAACCTCTATCTATCAACTCCTACTGTCCTCCTCCCCGCGGTGAACATCGGATGCCCAGTACCTCAACCAAAGGTTGGGTTCTAACCCCAGTGGGAAGTTGTTGGCGGCAGCAAAGAGAGGGAGAGAGAGGGGGAGGAGGTATGCGCCCACTAAGGCATGCCTCCTTTTCCACAGGCGGCAGTGGAATAACTCTTAAGATGGAATCAACGGTGGCATCTGCAGTTCCAGTCAGGATAAATTCACAAAAATAAGCCTCATCTGCGCTCACGCCCCCACTGAGGAAAACGATGAAGACACCAAAGACAGATTCTACGAGCTCCTCGACAAGACCTATCAGCAATACCCTAGCTATGACATTAAAATTGTCCCTGGAGATTTTAATGCTAAGCTGGGTAGAGATGAAATCTTTAGTGGAATAATCCGATGACATAACTTACACGACACCACCTCCGATAACGGATTTAGGCTAATCGACTTCGCTGCAGAGCAAGACGTATAATGGTAGCAAGTACACGATTCATTCTCGATATCCACAAGGGGAAATGGAAATCTTCTGATCAATCAACCGTCAACCAAATTGATCACATTGCGATCAGCGCACGACACTTCTCTAGCATGCAAGATGTCCGCATATTCCGAGGTGCCAACATCGACTCGGACCACTACCTTGTTGTTGCCAAAGTACGAATGCGGATATTCCGATCAAGACAAACACGTTAAATGCTGGGAGAAATTTCGAAGTCAAGCGGCTACAATCGCAAGAGATTGCTGGATCCTTTCCCGATCGTGTCTCCGAAAATTTCCTCAGAAGCACTATGCTGCCAGCACAAAATATACAGAACCAGTGGCAACACTGCCAAGCAGCCATCAGAGATGCCGCCTCTGAAGTGGTAGGGTTTACACGGACACCACAACGCAACCCCTGGTTTGACGATGAGTACCGGCGAGCACATGCAGCTAAACAAGAGGAATACAAAGCGTCGCTGTAAAGAAGGACACGAGCAGCTCGTGAGCTGTACAAGAGCAGAAAAGGAGAGAGGAGCATAAACTTCTCAGAATGAAAAAAGGGAGCATGAGAAGCGCACAATCGAGGAGATAGAGGGATGTCACAACAGGAACGAGGTTCGAATGTTCTACAAAAAGGCGAAACAAACCTCCAGCGCTTATACACCCCGAACTGAAGCCTGTAGATACCATCATGGGAACATCGTAGTAGAACCGCAGTCAGTGCTGAGGATATGGAAAGACCACTTTTCCAAGCCGTATAATGGCGATGACGAACAAAGCTCCATCAGCAATACCAGAACCATTCAATTTGGGTGCAGCAGGCCAACAATTCCACCCACCCGATATGTACGAAGCGAAGATAGCGATGTCTAAGCTTAAATCGAACAAAACCGCTGGAGCAGACGGGCTAGCCGCCGAAGTGTACAAAGCAGCTGGAGATGATTTGGTTAGGAGCATGCACCAGCTCATCTGCAAAATTTGGTCGGAGGAAAGCATGACCGATGAATGGAACCTCAGCATCGTATGCCCGATCCTCAAGAAAGAAGATCCCCTAAACTGCACCAACTACAGAGGTATAAGTCTCCTTAACATCGCCTATAAGATCTTGTCTGCCGTGCTGTGTGAACGTTTGAAGCCCTTTGTCAACAACCTGGTAGGTCCTTATCAGTGTGGCTTCAGACCCGGAAAGTCCATCATCGATCAAATATTCACCCTACGGCAGATCTTGGAGAAGACCCAGGAACTTCAAATCGATACCTATCACCTTTTCACCGATTTCAACGCTGCATATGACAGCGTCTTTAGATATCAACTGTTTATATAGAGCAATATCTTCTTTTGGCATCCCAGAAAAACTTATCCGTCTGTGTAAGATGACAATGGAAAATTCCATCATGGTCGGAAAAAACCTAACGGACGCTTTTGATGTCAAATAGGTTTTAGACAACGCGATGCGCTGTCATGCACCATTCTTGAAAAGATTATGCAAAGCTCCAACGTCAACACTAGAGGCACACTCTTTCAAAAGTCCGTCCAGCTACTAGGATACGCAGATGATATTGACATAATTGGATGAACTGAGCGTGATGTCAGTGGAGCGTTTATGAGTCTTGAGATTTAAGCCAGGAAGGACACCCAACATCGTCGTCTAGGTTTTCGTCTACCTAGGATCCGCTATTAACTCAGACAACAACACCAGCGCTGAACTTAGAAGGCAATTGAGTTTTGAGTAGTAAAGTCCTTTCCCGAGCAACTAAAGTGACGCTCTACAAAATCCTAATCATCCCAGTCTTAATGTATGGTGCAGAGACATGGACCATGACAACATCCGATAAAAAATGCTTTGGGCTGCTTTGAGCGAAAAATTCAAAAAGACGAAGATGCAACCAAGAACTGTACGAACTATTCAGCGACACTGACCTAGCCAGAAGAGTTAAGGTAAGATGGTTGGGACATGTAGAGCGAATGGAAAACAATACTCCGGCTCAAAACAATACTCCTCCCACCCGGAAGGAAGTCGTAGAAAAGGAAGACCGCGACTCAGGTGGACCACATAGGTGATGTAGAGACCCTGAACCAATTTGTGGTGCGAAACTGGTGACAGTTAGCTAGGGACCAGCTGGCTGGAGACGTTTGTTGGATGAGGCTCTGGTCCGACCTGGAATGTAGCGTCGCCATAAGTAATGAAGTAAGTATACATTGCCCATCAATATCTTATATTCAAACAAAGTTCAACTTTTTAATTCTGTTTTTTCAAAAATTATTTTTAGATTTTTTTTTTCAAAATTCTGTATCTCGGAAACGGACCGATATTAACAAATCAAAATTCCATTATAAAAAGTATATTTACATATTCTAAAATATGAAATTAATTTTAAGACATTTTCGAAGTATTACATGTATATAAAAAATTTAATAAAAAACAAAAATAGCCCTATTGTTTTTTAAATTGAAAAATCAACAATTTCTTGAAATATCTTGTGACATCAATTTTTTCAGATAAAATGATAAATGGTTCATATTCCAACTTAAATTCTTATTTATGAATTTGAATTAAACGTTTTTAGTTTTTTTTAATGTTTTTTGTGAGTTATAATTTGGAATAGAAAAATAAAAAGGGGCGATTGAAAAATCAGTTTTGGAGCTTATATCCAAGAAATATTCAGGGGCTTGGGGAGTTTGGCACTCTCTGGCAGCTAAGAGTTGGAGGCGAGTGATGATTTTAATAACCGGAGTGTCATTATCAACGAGCGTATGAAGAGGAAGAATTCGTCATATTTTTTTACAAATTACAAAAAAATTCTTACTGCATTTGGGACATACAGTATTTTTTGCCTTAATTTATGGTATATATCAGGGTTAGACGTAAGAAACAAGTCAAGAGTATTTCCCGCTTGTCCATTATTGTCCGATATCCAAATAGGATTAGTGACAAGCTGAGTAAGGATGTTAAAGTCAGCAAAGATTTCAGCACGTATTCCAGTTTAAATGTCAAAATTATCTCCCAGGGCATCTGAAAATTCATAAGCACTTCGGCCTGCCCAGCTGATTGCAACCAAGGACCTTGCACCTACAAATCCCCCGGAACTAGAGCTTATCATGTTACATAACCGACTATGGCAGAAAACGGTACATTTTTTTTTTTAACCGTTGTTTCCGATTTTTACTTGCGACATATTGAATACATATATGACAAGTATTGAATTTGTAAAAAAAAAAAAAATTGAGATGATGATGAGATATGACATTACGATGATAGAGAAGTCGAAAAAAGTGGGTCCGGCGATTCCGTCTGTCTGTCTGTCGGGAAGTTTACAGGCATCTACAGCCTTAACTACTGGTCCGATTTACTTTAAATTTGAAAATTAGAGGTTTGAGCAAAAAACTCATATCCCAGTTTTTTTTTATTTTTGTTTTAAGATCAAAATTTAGGGTAGCCACCATACGATTTTTTGGCTAAAAACGAAAATTTTCAATTTTCTCCAAAACGGCTCCTACGATTTTTTTAAACTTCCTCGAATTTAATTTTTTTGAACATTCATGTAAATGAAAGTCCGATCAGCGTAAGTTTATTTTGAAAGTATGTATATATTGTTCAAATAATATTTTGTATGCAAAAAAAATTCAATTTTTTTTTTTTTTGGATTTTTAAAAAATATTTTTAACTTTTTTTTCAAAATTCTGTATCTCAAAAACGGATCAATTTTAAAAATCCAAATTGAAGTATAGTATGTATATTTACATCGTTTTGAAAACTGCATACCCAAATTAATTTTAAGACATTTTTGAAAAATTTTATACATAACAAATTTATTTAAAAAAACGGCTCCGATGATTTTCAAAAAAAAAAAAATTCAATAAATCAAAAATAAGGTTCGAATTTGTTTGGCATTTAAATTTTTGGAACTAAATGTATTTACGAGGTACATTTTCAAATTTTAATTATTTAATAAATTCTAATTATTTTTATATATCTCATTTTTGTATATCTCTTATTTTAACACTACTTTGTTCAATTTTTGGAACATAAAAGTAATCATAGATATTTAGTTTTACAATGAAGGAGCAAGTTCGTACGACCCAGTCGTGCACATTTTTTGCCATACAGTTCTGATTTCTCAAGTCAAAAATTAGACAAATATCTCGAAAAAAACATGTTTGGGTAATTTTAACATGCCAACAACAAATGACAACAATTGAAGGTATAATTAAAATGTAATTCAAGTAGATATCCTCTTCCCTCTCTAAGTGTCGGTGGCGCCAATATCATAGGTTCCCGCTTATTAACTTAATGATTACTAAACATTTGGAACTAGAATCATACAAATTTCCCCGCACCACTCCAAAGAACCTTACTTGGTCTCCGACTCCCCTGTCCGCTTCCCACACCATGCTGATACAGCGCACAATAATAATTCGCCTTTATAGAGTGTTTTCGGTAATAAAATCTTTTTATTATTATGAAAACGGTCATAAAATTTTCGACTTTATTGACCAAAGGCGGCCTGCCGGCCGGCCGGCCGGTCGACTGCCAGCAGCACCGTGCAATGGTTAACCATGATTTTTGTAGCCTATAAATACTGACAAAAAAGTACATGTGGGGAGACTTATCCTCCATGTGTAGATTGGTACCTACAATCAAAGTAAAATGCTAAACAAACAAACCTAACGATCCGACAAATTACTACTTCTACACGCAATAAAAAGACGGTCTAAAAATAACCTCAAACTGGCATGTATCTAACAGACCGTCATAAGAGTTGACAAGAATTCGGTGTCTTAAGTTTTTTTTTTTATTCTTCGGTGATTAGTCAAATCATAAAAATGAGTTGATGACCCCTCAAAAAATCCGTTT
>CAKKXW010000002.1:45705465-45716834 GCA_920937365.1 Sphaerophoria rueppellii
AAGTATCAAAAAAAGGTCCTAGACGGCGTTGCACTTTTAAACCAGCTACCAACCGAAAGGACCGGACTTCGGTGTAACTATTCCTGGTTAGTCTAACAACTGCTTTCCGACGTCTGCAAGTGTATAATGCCGTCTCTACGGTTGCTAGACGTATCGGCACTTAATTAGAAATTATTTAAAATACTAAAATAAAGAAGCGATGGCGACACGAACATAAGGAAGACAAGAGTTTGGGACTGCTTAAGATTGCTGGTTCTTATATAGAGCGAATTGCAAAAAGTGTTCTTCCTTGTTAAAAGGGTGATCTTCTAAACTGCTCCAACTACAGAGGAATAAGTCTGCTTAACATCGCCTACAAGATCCTCTCTGCCGTAATATGTGAACGTCTGCAGCCTTTCGTCAACAATCTGATTGGTCCTTATCAATGTGGCTTCAGGCCAGGAAAGCCAACCATCGACCAAATTTTCACGTTGCGGCAGATCCTGGAAAAAAACTATGAACTCTACCACCTTTTCATCGATTTTAAGGCCGTGTATGACAGCATCAGAAAAAGAGACAAACTGTATAGAGCTATGTCTAGTTTCGGTATCCCTGCCAAGCTCGTTCGCTTGTGCAAAATGACGATGGAGCACTAACGCTGCTCCATCAAGGTTGGCAAAGAGCTCACGGAATCTTTCGACGTCAAAAAAGGATTCACGTACGGATGCACGGTAGTGCGGTTTCTTTAACATCGTTCTTGAGAAGATAGTGCAGAACTGCACCATCAACACCAGAGGAACTATCTTCCAAAAATCTGTTCAACTTCTCGCGTACGTCGATGATATTGATATAATGGGAAGAACAATGGCGCCTTTGTGAGAATTGAGACAGAAGCGGCAAAAATGGGTTTAGCGGTGAATGAGGGAAAAACGAAGTATGCTGTCTTCGAGGAGGGACACCCAACACTCACGGCTCGGATAGAACGTCACAATAGACGCACACAACTTCGAGGTAGTAGAGGAGTTTATCTACCTAGGCTCCGCTATAAGCACGGGCAATAACACCAGCACCGAGATAAGACGAAATATAACTATTGCTAATCGCTGTTTCTTTGGGCTAAGACAGCAATTGAGTGGAAAAGCCCTCTCTCGAGCAACTAAGATAAAATTGTACAACACACTCATCATCCCAGTCCTGCTGTATGGTGCAGAAGCATGGACCCTGACAAAATTGGATGAAAGTGCCTTAGGCTGTTTCGAGAGGAAAGTTCTTCGGGTCATCTTTGGCCCCGTGTGCATTGAAGGGAATGGCGAAGAAGATACAACAGCGAACTTTACGGGTTGTACAACGACATAGACCTAGCCAGAAGGGTCAAGGTCCAGAGACTCAGATGGCTCGGTCATTAAGAGCGAATGGACACCAATGCTCCGGCGTGGAAAGCCTTCGACACTATTCCCGAGGGACGTAGGAGGAGAGGAAGACTGCGACTCAGGTGTCGCACTCAAGTGGCAGAGGGCCTCAATAAACTTGGATTGCAAAACTGGAGACAGCAAGCTAAGGAAGGATGTTGAAAATATATTTATTGGCCTAAGAGCAAAGTCACCTATTAAAAGCTGATAACACAACTAAAGAATAGGTTAGCTCTGTTTAATGTCGTTCACATCCATGTCTTGTGATTTCAGTGAACGTTCACTTGGTTTTAAGTCTCATTTTCGCAACAAAATCCCTTTCTGTTAATGTATCGATTTCCATTTCAAACTTGGGTGCATCACCCAGATTCTAGGAGATCATCAATATTGTCCACTAGCATACCAGTCTCACTAACTATTGCACAAAACTTGCGAGGAACAAGCTCACAAAAATTAATAACAGATGACGTATATATTTTATGAAGAGCAAGTGCTTGAACTGACATAAAGATTGATGTGGAATGGGGACTGTTTCCTTTAGATGATTCAACCGAAGAACCAGTTCATGAAAGCACATTAACCAGCGATTCAGCCATCAGGAAGCATCTCCGACGATGTCGTAATTAATTACCTACCAAATTGACATACATCAAATCTGCTCTTTACTTCATCCTTAGATTTTTTGTACGGTCTTATCGTTACGAAACTAAGCCACAGCAACTCGTTTTATGATACGGTCTCTTCGCACAATCAATCTCCATCATCCATCACATCATCCTAGATACAAATCGTGATCGAAGGAAATCCGCAAAGGAATCACATCAATCATTCGACATTTAGAATACCAATCAATGGAACTTGGACTTGGACTTGAACCACAAGCCGCAAGCCACCTCATTTCAATTTAACTTCACTTACGCACCATCAACTTTTGAAACAGTCAAACAGAACATGCCATAGTCCAGCGGATGGAAACTCTCAAGTCAAAAGCTGATATAATCGATCGGACAACTTTAGCAAAGAAAAAAATTAATTCCAAATAATGATTGATCCCAAAAGAGAAGCTGCCGCCACCGCCGCCGCGCCGCCAATGAGATGACTGTAATACTCTGCGGTGAGGTGCATTTGCTTCCAGCAGAAAAACGCCAAACCTGTAATATAGCGACGCGAAGGATTTAAATTACCTATCAAACAACTTTGATGACCTTGGGAACTCATTTCAGATCTCTGCATATCTGTGAGATGGGCTTGATTGATCGAGGTCCACTTACATAAGTTGCAACCTCGAAAGTGACACTTGTGTCCAGAAAATATTGTGCTGTTCGTTGGAAGTTTTGTACTTTTATAAATCTGATTGATGGGGATCCCAAAAAGTTAAGGATTTGCGGAATTTGAAATCTTACTGACCCAATGCGGATTATAATCACTAATCGGATAAAAGGTCAAAAATGAGGGCCGGCAAACATCAGAAAACGAAGAATATGAAATGTTTGATGAATAGGAAGGGAACGTTTTTGATAAAGGGGAATTTCATCATGAGAGCAACATTATACACATAATCACATCACACAGCATGGACACTCATTAAAAAGTAGTTTATGCCTTTAGAATCACCGAATGAAAACAATTTTCTGAAGTAATATTGATTCAAGAAGAAACCTATCGGAGTCTATTACTTCTTAACATCTAAAAAGTTTCTTCAACACTGTTATATAAGCAGAGCTGTAG
Organism: Sphaerophoria rueppellii; assembly: GCA_920937365.1. Taxonomy (NCBI): domain Eukaryota; kingdom Metazoa; phylum Arthropoda; class Insecta; order Diptera; family Syrphidae; genus Sphaerophoria; species Sphaerophoria rueppellii. Next base: position 45,708,582 of record CAKKXW010000002.1, read on the forward strand.
CACTCGTGGCGTAAGGGTGATGTGTATTGAACAGTAAGAAGGATGCCTGGGTTCGGCTACACGTTGATAGCAAGGAGTTATAGTGCAATATACTTACCTACTTACTTACTTATCAGGCTAACAATCCATGAATGATCTCAGCCTGAGGTATTGCAGCCTTCCATCGTGATCTGTCCCTCGTATGCACACTCCAGTCGCTGAAACCAAGCGCTCTGGCATCCGCAGTCACTTGGTTCTTGTACCGTAGGTTCGGTCTTCTTGGTCGTCTCGAACCTGGGGGCTGGGATGAGAAGACTTTCTTGGCTGGAGCGTTTTCTCCCATTCGCTCGATGTGGCCAAGCCAATGTAGTCGTCTTTTCTTGGCCTTCTGGACTACATCCACACCTTGATACAGCTCTTACAATTCTCGGTTGAACCTTCTTCTCTACTCGCCATCGTCACATACGCGGATCGAAAATCTGTCGAAGAATTTTTCTTTCGGAAGTGCCCAATATACATTCCCCTATTTTGCTCATCGTCCAGCACTGCGCGCCGTAGCGTAGGACTGGTAAAATCGATGTTTTTATAGCAGACACTTTGTCTTTCGGGTGAGGAGTTTTTAACCCAGTTGATTTGCAAAACAGAAGCAGCAGTGCCTCTCTGGGGTAATTATTCTTCTTCGGATCTCCCCTGAGGTGTTGTTTGTGCAATTGATGTTTGTTCCAAGGTAGGTGAACGTTGTGACGTTTTGTCCTAGGCGGTGGACAGATATTGCATTGTTTGTTGATAGCATGTACTTTGTTTTGCTTCATTTTCACTTCACGTCTGTTCATCAATCGTTGTGAAGGCCTCAAGCACAGCTCTCTTTGATCGATGATGTCAATGTCGTCCGCATAGCCTAGGAGCTGGAAGGATTTGTTAAAGATGATGTGTTTTCTGTGCTCACACCTGCCTTGCGCACTATCTGCTCCAGGACTATGTTGAAGAAGTCCCATGACAGCGCATCTCCTTATTTAAACCCTGCGCATGTTTGAATTAACTGTGATGAGCTGTTACCCATTTGTAAACTTCACTGCGTATTGTTAAGCGTCGTGCGGCACAGCTGGATCAGTTTGTTCAGAATTCAGACACCGCCATCATAAGCTTTTGGCGGTGGATGCTATCAAAAGCAGTTTTGAGGGCGATGAAAAGATGGTGAGTTTCGACTTGAAATTCATTGGTCTTTTCCAGGATCTGCCTCAGTGTGAATATTTGGATGATCGCTGTTCTGCCTGGACTAAAGCCACACTGGTACTTGCCGATTATTGTGTTGTTGCTGTGGTAGTTTTTGAATGACATAGGATCGCCTTTTTTACATGGGGCATATGGAGCTTATCCGTAGTGTCCTAGCTTAGTGGTTAGGTGCGTTGGCTGCTAAGCAGAACGTCGTGGGTTTGAGTCCCACTCGTGCCCATAATTTTTATTTCATCTTTCACTGCCACTGCCTCTTGCGAAGAATTGACAAAACTTAAAAGAGTATCAATCTGTCATGAAAAAGGGCTTCTCAACTTTGCCGTTCGGAATCGGCGTTAAGTTGAAGGTCCCCACAATTCTTCACACGCATCCAGAGAATTGTGGATGAGAGTAAGCCACTTAGGCCTTGGCTCTTCAAGAACTGTCACGCCACTCTACTTTTTTTTATAAGGAGCTTATCGACCAATCAGTGGGCATGCATTCTTCCTCCCACAATTTGTCGATGATCTGATGCATGCGGTTCGGTATGCCATCTGATGGTTCTTTCTACTTCTTCTGCGCTGGGGGCTGAAACTGGGTCTTCATTGACTGGCCTTGCTTCTCTTTCGTCATTAGCTTGCTTGATTTTTGCGCATTCAGCAGTTGTCGGAAGTGCTGCTTGAAAACATCTACAATTCTCTGTGCTTCGGTAGCTATGTTTCCTTCACTGTTTCGAAGAGCCTGTGTCCCGGTTCGGAAACCAGAAACTTATTGCTTCGACCTTTTAAAGAAACGCTGGGTGTTGTTCTTGGCCCGAGACTTTTCTAGATCTTTGAGCTGAGATGCTCCTTTTTTCTTTCGCATGGTCTTTTTCTGATTTTTCTTTTTTGTTCTGTACTCTTCTTTTGCTGCTCTAGTGCGTTTTCCGTCTCTCTTTTCAATAACGCGCACTCATTATCATACCACGGCACGGGTTCTTTTTCGAGGGTGACTGGTAACCTATGGTGGTTTCGGCTACATTGTTTATTATTTCGCGGTATGGATTCCACAAGGTGTTGACTTAGCCAATACCAGAAAATGGTCAGAGTCAACATTTGCTCGTCGGAAAGTGGGCACGTTCAACATGTTGGATGCGTGCTTTGCGCCGATTAGCACATGGTCGATTTGGTTAGTGGTTCGACCATCCGTAGATCGTCAGGTGTAGATCTTTCGTCTTGGAAACCTAGTGCTATTATATCACCGTATGACGAGCTGCAGAAGGAGTCGATTTATCGGAAGCCGTTAATCCGCCAAAGATGTCATTCTCTCCGGAATTTTGCATTGAAATCTCCGAGTACGATTTTGACGTCGTACTCTGGACTCCGTAGGCTCCGTAGGCTCTATCCAGGAGGTCGTAAAAATCCTCCTGCTTGACTTCTCGGCATCATCGGTAGGGGCGTGAGCACATATTATACTGACATTTTGTAGCGTGGCCATGATGCGGATTACAGCCACAATCACTAATTGGCATCGGTTTGGCTTAAAATCCATGACTTTCGATCTAAGCCGATTTCCCACGTCAAATCTTCATCGAAATGTATGCATTCTCTGATGACAGCTGTAATAAATGTCGCATTTTTTTCTTTTCATTGTCCCTGATCCTATCCATCGTTTTTCCAGGATAGCAGTAATGTCTGCCTTATTCCGCGTGAGGACAGATTCAAGTTTTTGAGTTCCACCTCGCCTATGTCGTTCCGAGTCTTATGGTTACCATAAGAGGGGGGCCATTATCCGAGGCTACTATCTCTATCGTATCTTCTTAGTTTTTTTTACTGTGGATGGGTTGTTAGCCCCTCGCACTAACCTCCAAATTTGTAGGGCCGTTGGTTAAGTGCTTCTGTTTCTCCGTTTTGCACATTGGCTACACTAACTCGAACATTTCCTCCAAGCTTCGTGAAGACGTGAATACGTAAATTAGGTTATTGCCAAAAATTTAAATATTTAAAGTAGTATGCTCACTCAACTCACCAAAATAATTTTCACTGTGAATTCCACCTTTGCAGTGGCGGCTTAACGCTACAACACAGTAAACGTTACTTGTCACGAATGTATCAATGTCAAAATCAACTGCTCTGGCAGCATCCTCGTCATTCTCATCGTCATCTTCAGCAGATCAGTTCCAACAGTAAAAGAAAAGAAGAAGCGCGCCACTACCAAAACTCCACAATGATAATAAAAGATTTGTTCGGCTGTCCAGAATTTTCGCATACTTTTTACTAAGACTATGTGAAAAAATGATATCGCGGTCAGAAACGAACATATCCTGCCTGCTCTCGATGTCTCGCTTCTTAGACTTTTAATCCAATTTTGAGTTTAGTGTCAGTTCGAGTGGAACATCACATCACATTCACATTGCTTTTTGCATGGAAAAAAGCAGAATTATATGATGGACAGGATCGCTCGTCTGTCGAGGCTTGAGGAAGAAAACAGAAATGCTCCACCTTCCGTCGTTTGCTCGTTGTGTGTTGAGATAACAAAACTCTAAAGAAGAAGAAGCCGACGTCATTTGATATTATCAGAGAGACAAGTAAATGAAGTGATCCTGACAGATTTGCTGTTTGGATCAAATTATTATAACATCAGGTCGAGATATACAACAAGCGAAATTGGAAGATCTTCCTTGGCTTTCCTTCAAAAACATCAGTTTAATGCTGAGTGAGGTAGGATTGAGTTGACTCTGACTGTTTGTTGGTAGCTTTAATCAGAGGTCCCAGTTCAGACGTGTGATGGTTGTGCGTGTGGAAGTATTTTGCCTGTCTTTGGTAATTATAAGAAATTAATAGGGTGAGCATGCAAATGTTTGGCATGTAAGTTCTTTTGGAGATGAGTATTCGATTGTCATTTCGTCGGTTTTTCAATTGCCCATTTAAAAAATGCTACCGAACATGCTCAGCTCATATCATATCATATCAAACGTCTGTTTAGTTTCAATTCGTCTTAAGATTTATCATTTTTCAATATTTCTAAAACTTTTCCAAACATTTGAATGTTTACCTTTTTCTTGATTTTTAAAATTCTTTTTCTACCTTTTTTAAGCCTAAATACGCGTAACCGATGAGTGTCGATGTCAATCAAATGGAATCAACTGCAACTGCTTGGCTGAGTGACAGCTTGAAAACGACTTTTGTGATTGGCATCATCGTTTCAGTGTCAAAAAAAAAATGTTTTTAATTCCTTGTGACGAGTCAGTATTACAGCGACAGAAAGATAATTTTCATTTTTTGTTGGAAACCAGTTTTAGTGGGTCAAGTGTTTTGAAAGCTTCCACCTTATACCTAACGTTTGTTAAAGCAAACTCAAAAATTCTGAAAAGTGCATGCAACCAACAAAAACAAGACCGAACTCACCCACTCTCGCTCCCTTGTAAAACTATAAAAGTGTTTTATGGACCCCGAGACAAGGACAAGAAATAATGGCGGCTAACGACGAAGATTTAAGGTTTTCTACTACCCTCACTTACCCGCATTATTTAACCACCCATCAGCCAACCCTCCGAGATTTGGAAGCATTCTGGGTAACGGGAAGAAAAAGGGTTTCTTCAAGTGCAACTCATTGGCTTCATTCACAGCAAAAAGACGACATCGACGACCGACGACGTAAGACGAATTCCTTGTGTAGTGGTATGAAGAAAAAAAAATTTAAAAAAAACAGTAGTATATAACCATCATACCCCTGCCGCCCGCATATAAACATCATTTATCCCCGCAGAACGTTTTGCAACAGCAGCAGCAGAAGCAAAAGCACAAGCAACGGCATCTTTTCTTTTGTGAGATGTTGAACGGCAAGTGACAGAAGACATGATTGCCAACTAGGTTGGGAAAAAGGAACAAAGAAATTTTTATCCTCGCATACAGCTAAGCTGTTTCAGTTTGTTCACTTTCAGGTTTTAATGTTAAATAACCATAATCATAACTTTATTCATCGCACGAGATGCCATGTAATAAGGTCAAGCAAAATGAGACCGACTTGAAGAAATTGAATTCTCAATGGGAGAGAAAAAAGAGGGAACATGAGACGAGTCAGATTGAGGTTGTTGAGAGAGCTAAAAGCAATATGAAGTTTGGAGGTTTCAACGGAAGATAAAACAGCTGGCTCAAGGTCACGAGCAAGATCCGATGCATTCAGAGCTGAACAAGGGAACATCATGGTAGAATCGCAGTCCATCGTGGGTATTTGGAAAGGTGCAGGGAACTTACTTCACTGGGAACTACTTCATATTGGTATGAACTTCACCTCATGTGGGAAATATCTTCACTATGGTGGGAAATAACTTCATCAGAAATTTGTGTGAAGTTAATTCCCATCCGTTTATCAAAGATTTGAGGAGAAATAACCAGAGAAATGAAAAAAATATGAATACATTATTTCAAAAATGGCATGTTTTTGACGATAATCAGTGGATTGCCCGCGTATAATGAAACCAACATTCTTTGAGGTCTACTTCGGGAAATACAATATACAAAGCGAGCCGAAATTTTGTTTGCCAAACAGAGAAACAATTTTGGGTTTCTCGAGATTTTTTTTTATCTTCACACCCCAAATTGTTTCTCTGTTTGGCAAAAAGAAAATTACGACTCGATTCTCTCGCCTGGCAGTAGTACAGTATAAATTAATTTCTCTTGTTTTTTTTGTACACTATCAGAATTGGTCGAAGAGAGCTTATAGCAAGCACAGTCTTACGACCAATGGTTGTTATACCAATTAGTGCAGTGTTAGTTCTTAGTACATTTTAACAAACACTCACATGGATGAAACAAAAACAAGACAGTTAACAAAACAAGATTAATCCATAACTAATAATTCTTGTAACAAGTCCTTCCTACGAAAATTTTAACCGCCACCCCAATGGTTGAAAGATATAGCGGCAAGTAATTCCGGTGCATATTTAACACCAGTAATAACTTGAAGGAAGAATACCATGTCATTGTTACTTCGTCTAGTTGAAAATGTTTCCATTTGGAGAGTTAGCAAACGGTTTTCATAAGAGGTGACATTCAAAGGATCACTCCATAGAATACCTCTCAAGGCAAAATGATCAATATATCGTTGAACAGCTTCTAGCCTCTCGATATGAATATTGTAATGAGGTGACCAAACTTGGGAAGCGTATTCTAAGTGAGGACGAACATAACAATAATATAGAGCGCGGGTTATAATATTTGGATCGCGGAACTCCTTTGACCAACGCTTTATAAATTCAAGCATTAAGTTTGCTTTATGCACGATGTTGTTAATGTGCACAGAAAAATCTAATTTAGGGGTAAAGAAAACTCCAAGATCTCTTACGGAAGTTACACGCGTTAGAATGAGCTGTGAGATAGCGTAGTCATATGAAAACGGTACACGCTTCCTTGAAAAGGTCATTGTTTGATATTTTATTGGATTTAGGTTCAAACTATAACCACAATGCAATACTATTTATGTCATCTTGTAGAAGAATGTGGTCATTACTAGAACAGATGTTTATGTAAATCTTCATATCATCTGCAAAGATGAGAATTTTGCTATTACGTACACATAACGGGGCATCATTTATAGCTAAATTAAAAAGTAGAGGTACCAGATGGCTAACCTGCGGAACTCTCGAACTAGCAAAAAATGACTAAGAGATAAAATGACTGAATTTTACTTGGTAAGACCTATTCTCGAGATAAGAGGATATCCAAGTGGTGAAAATATAATATAAATGATATGCATTTAGTTTGAATTTTATGATGGCGTGAGAGAGTTGGTCGAAGGCTTTCGGAAAATCTGTATAGACGCAATCGATTTCCTGACCACATTCCAAAGTGCTAACACATTGATTTATAAAAACAAGAAGATTTGTGTCGCAGGTGGCCATGGTTCAGAGGATAGAGTAGTCGATTGCTAAGCCAAACGCGCTTCTCCTCTGTGCCACGTAGGTTTCTGTTATATGGTCTTTCCTTCTATGTGTCTATTGTCAATAGACAATATAGTCAATAGAAGATTTGTGACAATAGAACGTTGCACAATTACTATCATCTCTTTTTGAATGATAAAAATCTAAAATATGTTTCACAAAATTTTCAAACGAAACTGGGTCGTATCATTTTTTAACATTTGCACGATTTGTGATTTGAAAAGTATACATTTTGTTTGTCCTTAACCTTTTACATTAAAAAAAAAAAAAATAAGAAAATCGGTCAACCGGCTTGGCTGCTTAGTGAACGTACAGAAAAAAAGCTATCCATTTATATAGATTCAAAGAAAAATGTACCTACTAAACTCACAATGCTTAGCAGACTTTTTAATGCAAACATTAAAACATAAGAACATCAGGGACCTCATGAAACTTTCTTTTGCTTACCCCACCACTGGCAATTATTTTGTCATTGATTTTGAGGCGAAAGTAAACTTAAAAACATGGTAATATTGAGTAAATCATATATACCTATGAACCCGACCTAGAAGAAGAGAAAATGGAAATACCACTGCTGAAATCGTACAAAGCCGCTGGAGCAGATGATCTATCTGCCTTCCTGTTCAAAGCAGCATTCCCGATCTTGATAGGAGCATTCACCAAATCATCTGTAAGATATGGTCGGAAAAATGCGTGCCCGATGAAGGGAACTTTAGCATTGTTTGTGCGATCCTGAAGAAGAGAGATCCTCTAAACTGCGCCAACTACAGTAGAATCAGCCTTCTTTACATAATGTAGCTAATTGAATCCTCTGCCAAAATATGTATGTGACCGTTTGGGTCCTTTCGTCTACATTCTGATTGGTCTTTATTAATGTGGCTTGAGACCAGGAAAGTCAACCATCGACCAAATTTTCTTGGATAAAACCTATGAACTTTTAATTGACACCCACCACCTTTTTATCGATATTAAAGCTGCGTATGACAGCATATTCAGAAACGTACTGTACATAAAGCTATGTCTAATAAGCTAATTTGCTTGTGTAAAAATCGATATAGATCTTACGCTGCACAATCAAGGTTGCCAACGAGCTTACGGAATCTTTGATGTCAAAAAAAGGATTTAAACAAGGCGACGCACTG
>CAKKXW010000002.1:45724384-45736940 GCA_920937365.1 Sphaerophoria rueppellii
TAATATTATCTACCAATTGAAGCTCTAGTTGGGACGAGTTAGTTGAAGCTTCAAAATAAGAATCGTCTTCGGAAGGAACCCAGTCAATGTTGGGAAGATTGAAATCTCCCAATAATAATATAAGTTACAAGGGGTAGTTTGGTTTTTATGCTTTCGATCTAATTTTTTGCTAAGTTTGCTTAAGTGTATTTACATTGAATTTTGTGTTAAAATGGTAACTGCTTTCTTAAATTGATATCTTTAAAGAGTTTTCTTAATTTGTGTGATATCATATTAAAAAAAAAAAAAAAATTATGAAGTATGTTTAAAATTTAAAGTAGTGCAAAATCACAGTGTGTGGGTAATAAGCCGAGTATGCCATATTTGACACGTTTTTTCATTAAATTTTTATACTTTTTAATTTTAATGTTAAAAGTGATAATGCCGAAACAAGGCCAAAAAATCCATGACAGAGTGCATGTGGGGTGTTGGGGATATGAAAAAGAATTCCATATTTGTGAATTTTGTTTGACATAAGATTTGCCCACCCTGAGCCATATTTAACACCATGTAGGCCATATTAGCCGCACTTTTTTTAAAACTTCAATTTGAGGTTTTTTTACATTTTTATTTTTTACTTTTTTATTTGCGTTTTTTATTTTTTTATTATTAAACAGATCGATTCGTACTTGAATTTAAAGACATTTAAAAATAAATATATATGAATTCCACTGAAATTTTCGGTTCTATCTTAAAATATGTTAAGGGTATGCCATATTTGCCGCACTTACTCTAAATATTTCTGTTATTGCTGGAGGTTCAAACACAAATAAATAATATGATGTGGAGTCCTTATATTCAGCACTTAAATCCCCTGCTACAAGAGCCAACAATGTTGAGTTATCAAATGCTGAAAAAAGGACGACATTCAAAGTTCATGAAGCCACCATCGCCACCGCACAATATGTGCGTAAACACTAATTTTGAATAAAAAAACCGGTACTACTATTTAGTCGAAAATACTCCTTTTTTTTGCATCAGTACTACCTTCAACTTTTTTTGTCCGGAAACACTGGAAGTACCCAATACATTGCAAAATAAGTTTTTTTTTTCAATTGAAGCTGATGCACAGATGCATGAAGCAGTATGTAAATAACCAAAAAATAAACAATTATTCTCTTTTTTCAACTTTATTTACCAATGTATTACAAATAATTGTTTATTAAATTTAACATTGTTAACAAAATTTTGTGTTTTATATTTCATTTTATAGTTTAATTTTGAACTTGAAACCTGTGTGTAATTAGCAGAACTTACAATTTTAATATTGTTTGAAAACATTCCCTTTAACTTTAAAATTCATTCATATTTCAAACAAAAAAAATATGGCCTCTTGCATTAATTTCAAATTGTATTTATTAAGAATTGTCCAGAAAGAGAAATAAAACTGAACTGAATATTTAACCGGCAGAAAAGCTACATTTAAAGCAACTGAGATGGTAAAATTTTCAATGAATTGAAAAATATACACCCAATGCTTTTAAAAGGCAAAGATAGGAAGATGTTGATACATTTTCGTTTCAATTTACGGATTCATCAATCTTTCATTATGGGAAAGAATGTGATAGTTTAAGTAGAAGGAACAAACATTGGAGATTTACAAATTAATTAAATAAGTATAATTTTTACTTGTATACAGAATCTCTATGATTGGCGAACAAAATTAGATGGTAAGAACAAAAATAAATAAGTAACAAGATAGATACATTAACATCGATATTAGTTTGATTTTTTTCTTTAACAAATTGTTGGAAATAAAACAAAAGTAAAACATAAATATATTTTAATAACAAGATCACTGTGTGTTTTGTTTAGAAAACTTGAATACGGTGATTCTCGCGATCGCAAACCAAAATATTTCCATTTGACATAATAGCAACCCCCTCAAGTCCTTTGAATTCACAGTCGCCCGAACCCCAAGACCCAAAAGCTTTCAAGTAACTTCCATCGGGATTGAAGATTTGGATTCGATTATTTCCAGAATCGGCGACGAATATGTATCCCTGGTCATCGACGGCCACACCCCTGAAGAAAGATAATTATTTATTATTATTAAAATTATAATTTTAGTTCAATTTCGCAGTTACATTCTACCGAAGCAACGAATTCGTTAAGACGAACAGAATCAATATCTTACCTTGGGAATTTAAATTGTCCATCGTCTGAGCCCTCTCCGCCGAAAGTTGATAGAACCTTGCCATTGACATCGAATATCTAAATTTGCAAATTGGAAATTTACAGATACATATATCATGTCGTTCGTCGATGTAGTAACTATATTCAATACCAACCTGAATTCTATGATTATTTGAGTCTGAAACAATTACTCGGTTTGTATTCGATACGGCAATGTAGTGGGGATGTTCGAGTTGTCCTTCGCTCCGACCACATGAACCGAATTTACCAACGAAAGAACCATCCGATTGGAAAACCTACAAATACAGCAAATATAAAAAGGACCTTACATTTAATCCGAAAGTTGTAATTGAGAAAACCACCACAAATCCCTGAAACTCCTCAAATTGATTTTGTTTTTTTTTTTTTTTTAATACGAAAATTGAATGTGAAAATCGAATATTGTGTGTTCAAATATGTTTGAGTAAGGACTTTGCATTGAAACAGATAAGTGAGGAGAGGAAGTTTATTTGTACAAGGGGATAAGTGGAAATAAATCGAGTGACTAAAATAAGCGAAATTGTTTTTTCACGAATTGGTACCTTCGCTTTGGGAAAGTGCAAACATAACGGTTTAGTTATGACGTTTTAATAAAATCAGTTTCGTTAAAATTAAGCATACGTTAGGTAGATAGGTCTCCCACTTGGCCACTTCCGTGTAGGACACAATTAGCGCTGAGTGCGCCGTTTTGATACCATACCTCATGCCTCATGAGATTCTAAAAAGATTTGGATGGGTTAGGAAGGATGTATATTTCGCACGTACAATTCTCTACATAATGTAGTATTATCCTCCCTACACTACGGCGTATTGTCTCATAGTGCCATCTAGATTAGGAGAGATAAGGGGGGCGCTAAAGCCAGTTTGTGTTATTGAGGTCTGAGATCATTTCTCTGATCTTGAATTCTGAGTTCTCAATACCGTTGAAGAATTTTTTACCTAAGTGGAGTGCTCTTTTCCTAGCCAAGGCCGGGCAATGGCAAAGAAAGTGTGGGACCGTTTCCTTTTCATCCTGGTCACCACAGCTACGACAGAAGGATTTAGGTATGTGGTTTATGCAATTTTGCCACATGCTCCCCTATACCCCAATGCCCTGTGCAGGTAGCAACAATCCTGGCTATATCATGCCTTGATTTGGAAATTAAATTGATTGATTTTGGTTTGTTATAGGCGGGCCAGATGTTCCTAGATATAACGCAACTCGTTAAACTATTCCACCTATGATTTGCTTCTTATGTGTATTTGGTCGGGATATAGCCCTTCACAACTCCAAGAGGTGTATATACTCTCACTGCCAATGAGTTGTGAAGGACTGATCCTTGCCTAGCTAGCTCATCTGCCTTCTCATTTTCCTCATAGCCCCTATGGCCCGGTTAGAGTGACGCTCATATCAAGTTCCTTGAGGGCCTCTCTTCATTGCTGGACCAGTTTAGAGGATGATAAACCTGAATCAATGGCTTTAATAGCTGCCTTACTGTCTTTTAGTATAGCTACATTTTGCAGTTTTATAGCTAAGGGCTATACAAGCTTCGCCTGTCGCTAACAATTCTGCATGGAATATACTGGCAAAATCGGGAAGCCTATAGGATTTTGTAATCTTAAGAGATTCACGGAAGACACCTGCACCTACACCGTATTCCATCTTTGAACCATCTGTGAAGATAGTTCTGTCGATGTCTTTCGTCACATCGCCTTCCTCCCAGTCGATTCTTGAAGGGAGCAAGACTCTTAACTTCTTTGAGGTGTTTAGGGTAGGGATGCAGTAATCGGTGGTTGTGGATAGGATGTCTGATGGTATCAGGCTTGTCTGGTTGCAGTGCTCGTAGGATGTAGATTTCCAGTAGCCTATTTCTTTGAGTCTCAAGATATTGCAGGACACCTTAATTAAATAAATAGGTCAACCGGTAGAAGGTCCAGGATGACGATAAGTGCATCTGTTAGGCAGGACCTGATTGCCTCTGATATCCCCACGCAAGCATTTCCCTGCACCTTCGTAAGCTTTGCTGAGAGCGGCCCACCACACAATGGATCCGTAAACAATTATCGGTCTTACAACCGCTGTGTACGTCAACTTGATCATTTTTGGCTGGAGGCCCTACTTTTTACCGAAGGTTTTGTTGCAGGCGTAGAAGGCCACGCATGCGTTCTTCGATGTTGAACTTTCAGGTTAATTTGGTATCTAGTATTACGCCCAGATATTTGGCACTGGAAGACACTGTTATTGATTGACCGTTTAACCGAGGTAGAGTGGTACTTTGATTTTGTTGGTGAAAAGCATCAACTCAGTTTTGTTGTTGTTAACACCTAGTCCACATCTCGCGGTCCAGGTGCTTACTTTCTTCAAAGCCATATTAGTGATTCGTCAATCACGCTTGGGTGTTTTCCTGAAACTAGAATGACCAAATCATAGGCGTACGCAACCGCTTTCACTCCACTACACTCGAGTTTTACAAGAATGTTGTTCATGAGCAGAAGCCATAACAGAGGAGACAGTACACCTCCTTGGGGTGTTCCCCTGCTGTCATATTTGGAACACATTGAATATCTTAACTTTGATTGAATCCGCCCGTTACTTAGCATGGATATTATCCACCTTTTGATGTAGTCCTCAACACCAGAGTTTGCAAGAGATTTTGCGATGGATTCAGTTAGGACATTATTGAAAGCTCCTTTCACGTCTTAGTAGGTAGCTAGTATAGTCCTTGAAGTCGATCGTGTTTTCTATCGTTCTCACTACCTCATGAAAGGCAGTCTCTGTAGATCTACCCCTCATGTAGACATGCTGTGACTTAGATAGGCGATAACTATTCTACACAGACTGCTCCTTATGTGAGATTCTACGATTCTCTAGAGGTTTTTGAGTAGAAAAAATGTAAGGCTTATAGGTCTGTAATCTATAGCAGATTCATGCAGTCTTTAACCAATTTTAGGTGAAAAAAAAACCACTTTTACCTGTCTTCGAGACATAGGGACATGGTTTATTAAGAGGCAACCTTTAAAGATAGCCTCAAGCCGTGGTACTATTAATTCAATCTGATTTCGCAGCATGATAGGCGGTTTTCCATCAGGGCCTTGAGATTTGTATGGCGAGAAAGTTTTAATAGTCCAGACTATATTTTCTCTTATTATAAGGGCGTTAACATGGTCTATGGAGGTTGGCATGTTGAAAGCCAGATTAGATTCGGGTGGTTCTTCTGCACCACCTGGAAAGTGTATGTACATTGTACATTCATTAGTAACTCTAATGTTTCCATTAGAGATGCAGTCCAGCTTCCATCTGTTTTTTTTTTTTTTTTTTTGAGAAATGAGGGGTTTGAATGTTCTTTCGATAAAATCACTAAGCCTGGCCGAATCTTTGATATTGTCCATGGACTGACAGTATTCTTGTCATCTTTGGTTTTTGGCTTGAGCTATAGAACGCTTGTGTGTTCTCAAGCAGTCCTTATAAGGCTGATAGAATTAATGATATTAAAAATCGTTCCGGTAATTTTCCTCAGATTAGAGAAGTCATCATTCTATCAAGGTGGAAAGGTTTTCTTACTATATCTTAACGGACAAGAGACCTTCAAGGCAGCGTTTATAGAGTCCTCGAAGTTTGAAATCTCTAACTTAAGATCTGTAACCCAGCCGTGGCTCAAGTTCGTTATATTACGTAGCTATGAGCTAAAAGTTTTACTAAATTTCTTCCAGTCAATTCTTCTGGGATTTCTATAAGGCTTCCCCTACATTAATTAGCAAGAAATAACAATGATAACAATGCAAAGCATTTGGGTTTATATTAATTCTGTTTAACTCCTCTTGGTGGATAAGAGAATGAGATTCTTGTTTTGGCTAAGAAAACAAAAAGAAAGGAATATCGGAACAGTGAAAACAAGATATTTTTCTGAAAACGTTTTTTTTTTTTTTAATTTGTTAATTTCTACTGAGCTGACTAATGAATTTATTTATCAATTAAGTAAATTTGTATACAGGGTTTCCGTTAATTTGTCAGCTGTACTTTTGGATGTGACTTAACTAAAGGACAATTTTTGTCTTAGAATATGACCACATCCCAAAGTATGGCAGACGAATTACGCTGCATGCTTTACTTTTCAATAAATGTTTGCAAATTGTAATCCAGCTTGATTTAGTTATCAAACAATTCCTTCTTAATTTATCTACTCTCATTTAAACCATTTGGAAAGTACAATTCCTACAAGAGTCTGAACGTATTTAAACTGCTGATCTACTTTGTCTTTTGTTGGTGTCTAATGTGCAAATTATCGACATGCATCGAAGCATGTTGGTTCTCATTGCCACCATGTTTAACTATTAATAACCAAATTGGTTAAATAACTTTTGTTGACTTATTTGTAATAACTCAGTTTATTCTGCCCTCAAAATATGTAAACTTGTGCAAATTTGGCTTCCACAAGCAAACATATGTATGTACAGTAACCAAATTTCACCCATTACTATATAAATACAAAATCTTTTGAAATTCCTATCAAAATTAGTCACAAACTCTTGAAACCAAAAACTTAAGCCTTTTACAAATTGAATAGTACACATTTAAACCACAAAATGTCACATTAGGTTGAAGTTGAACAATAATACGGATCCGGAAACGGATACAATATACGAATACACAAACACATACCTGAACTCTGTGGTTTTCTTTGTCGCAAACGTAGATAAACCCTAAGGCATCTGTGGTAACACCCCATGGGTAATTGAATTTACCATCCGCAGTACCTTGTGAACCGAAAGCTCTCAGAAATCTGCCCTGCGGATCGAGGACTTGAATGCGATGATTATATCTGCAAAAACACAAAAGCGATTTTCATTTTGAGTTGTTAATCTCAGCCGCAATTCATAAAGGACACGAACAGAATGAGAATATGGTGAGGTGTAGGTTTTGAATGACAATTCTGCGATTAACATTGTTACATACCTATCGGCTATGATGTATTGACCGATACGATTGACAGCAACACCTGCCAGGCAATCAAATTCACCCTCACCGTTGCCATATTCGCCGAATTCCTTAACGAATATGCCATTCGAGTCGAATACTTGGACACGATGATTTGATGAATCGGCTACCACGATGCTATTGTCAGGACCGACGGCAATACCGCGCGGCCATGTAAAGGATCCGGGCTCGCTCCCCCGGCCCCCCAATTGGAACAGCTGCTGTCGTTTACGTAGGTATAACTGTCTAGGGGAAGTACCTGCTACTCCTGTTATACCGGCTGCTACCGTAGGGGAGGTAGGGGAGCCTAGCCCGTTTTTTGAATCATCGTCCGATGATGCAATTTCATTTGCCTGACGCAATGGCAGACCTAGGCTCAATCGGCGCGATGCCGACGATGTTGTACCTGATGACGATGGTAAGTGACTGCTGGTTGATGGTACGTCACGACTGTCCTTAACTGTTTTGTTGCCATATTTGTTTTTGAGGTATCGCGCCCATGAGCTTAGAGCCTCGCCATCTTTAGCTGCAGCCGCAGTGGCACTGCGGTCAGGCGAATTGTCACGCGATTTTAGAGCGTGCGAAGAGCGACTACGTGACAGGTCGGTGCCTCCATAAGAAGACGCTCCGTATCTGAAATAAGACAATTTATTTATTTTCTCTTGTACACTTTTACTCCACACTGAGCTTATTTATCTAGTTTTTGTTTAATGCAACAGACATGTTAAGAATTAAATGAACAAAATTAAAACGCGAACATTGAAAAATTTAACAAAAAAGAAAAAAACTCAAAAACAAATTACGAAAAACGTTGACTTACAAACGAAAACATATTCATTTTAACTCGAAAATTTGAAAACTAAAAGAAAATTAATTCAACTTAAGCGCTCTGGTCGAAATGTTGGTAAATAAAATAAAAATGGAAAAAATGATCAAATGTATGATTTAATATTTGTTCATTCTACTCTTGTATTATTATTTTTTTTTGGATTTCAAATTTTATTAGATAGAGATTTGAATGTGTTAAGTGAATAGAAAATCATGAAAAAGGAATAGATAGTAGTAGATAGTACTAGTCTGGAATCGCACCTTGAAGCTAAATAAGCAGATGGAGAAGCCGTTGTTGGTGATACAGCAGCATCGTCGAGGTCGTCATCATCATTGCCCAAAGCGTGAGAGGATCGGCTGCGTGCCAATCGGTTACGGCGTTCTTTCATTGCTAAGTAACGAGATCGGCCAGTGCCGTAGCGACTATCCGAATCGTCTCCGGTTCCGTTGGCATCTTCCTCGGGCGGTGGTTGAACGATTGCAGAGCTTTTGCTCTTATTTAAAAATCGACTTGTATAGCTGCAAATTTATTTGTTGTTTGTTGATTTTTTTTTTTCTTTCAGGGATTTTTTTTTTTTTTTTTTAATAAGACAGTTTTTTTTGTCTAAGAAATTTCGAACCACAACTCGGTTGAGTTGAGCCTCTTCGATGTATTTCTTTTGGAAATTTTATAATTGTCATTTTTTTTTTGTTATTTAGCTTTGCCTTTGTATTTACAGCCGGGCAACAGTTAAATTACAAAAAAAAGCTTAAACAAAAAAGTGGTTAAACTAATCAGGGGAAAACAAAAGTGTTATCAACAGGGTTGTGTTTTTGAATGTAAATTAAGGTCGATATGAAAGCAAAAAATAAATATGTCTTGTTCTTGTTATGAGTGTGTCAAATTTCCATGAATTAAAGTAGTTTGGATGATTAGATCTTTAAAATCAATTTGAATCAGAGGTTGAACAAACGCATTCAAGGGCAAACTCACTGGATCGTAGTTGTTTAAAAAATTAGAACTTCAAAGATTTTTAACAATCTGTTAAACTTTACTGCAGTATTTATTGAATTGTGTGAAAAAGAGCACTGTGAATTAATGAATATGGAATGAAGTCAAAATAAGGATTTCTTTTCTTTCTTAAACAAAAATAATTATCCAGATCTAGATTTTACCCGGTTCAATATTAATGTCTACGGAGAGTTAAAAATGTAAAAAAACATAATAAATTGAAGAAGTTTAACGAAAATTGACGAAAACACAATGCAAAAGTAACGAGAAGCTCCATCTTGAAAGTTATACATTTTTCTCTATTTAAAATTTAACAAAGAAAAGTCAACAGCATCTATGGGGAAAAAGGCTATTGAGTCACAAGACATTAACACTTAAAGTTTATAATTTCAACGTTTATTAAAAGATTGTCTGTTGTGTTGTTTTTTATAATTTTAGTGTGTTAAAATGTATCAGTTAAACTGTATAATCTAAGTGAGGTTATTAGAAAATAATACGCTTGTAGTTCAATTCAATTTCAAACGATTTTTTTTAAAAGTTGTTCTACATTATTTCTGTCTTGATAGAATGATTTCTTCAAAGTGAGTACTTTAATTTATATAAAACAAACATTTGTTAGTTAAAACAAGAAAAATTCCATGAAGAAAGAATGAAAATTCGAATTTAGATGTGTTTTTTGAATTGGCAACAACTTTTTATCAGCGGCTGCCCGTGGTTTAGTGGTTAGGTGCGTTGGCTGCTGCCTCTTGCGAAGAACTGACAAAACTTCCAAGAGTATCAATCTACCATGAAGTAGTGCTTCTCAACTTTGCCGCTTGGAATCGTCGTTAAATTGTAGGTCCCCTCAATTCTTCACACGCATCAAGAGAATTGTTGATGAGAGTATGCCACTTAGGCCTTGGCTCTTTAAGAGCTGTCGCGCCACTCTATTTATTTACTTTTAACAACTTTTTATCAGGCCGCAGGTTCTGCAATTTTTGTTTATATTTAGGATGCTAGGAAGCGGCTTTAAGTTAGGATCATCAAAGCAATGATAAAGACTAGAGTCTGCTACGTCCCAATGAAGTTAGAAAGAAACAAGAGAAACGATAGCTATTTTCACTCCATTATCGTCTTGGTGATACCTTCGGAAATACATCAAACGTATTGGTATTGCTATGGTTGAATACATCGAGTCCACAAAAAATTCGTAGTCACACGACTTGACATAACGGGGGGATGGGTGTCAGTCAACACGGACAGGCCAACCAAATAGATCTATAATAATAGCTGCCCTTCAACTATAGCTAGGTGAAATTCACATATTGAATTAAATAGTCAGACTGCGGTGACGCGCAATAACGCCCAACGAAATAGAACCGAATTTGAAATTCGGCCATATTTCTTTTTCAAAAAGGAAACTACCCCAATTTGGCTTTAATTCTTTGGCAACAAAAAAGCTGATTTCTATTTGAAATTTGTGCAAAAAATTGTTTTCTATTATCTTTTCGTAACAGTGCAGTTTTCGTTATAACCTTTACTATTGTTTTAGCAAACGAACAGCATGCACCAGGTCATCAACAAACTGTGGGAGGAGAAATACATACCCACTCACTGGTCGATAAGCTCCAAATGCCCCATCTACAAAAAAGGCAATCTTGTGTCATGCCAAAACTACCGCGGTATATCCCTGCTAAATGTTGCAAACAAAATCCTATCCAACGTACTGTGTGGCTGTCTTAAACCGTTCTGCACCACAATAATCGGCAGGTACCAGTGTGCCCTTAGGCTAGGCAGAACAACGATATACCAAATATTCACACTGGGGCCGATCCTGGAAAAGACCAACGAATTTCAAGTCGATACCCACCATCTTTTCATAGACTTTAAAATTGCGTATCATAGCATCGACCGCCAAGAGCTTATAATGTTGATGACTGAATTCGGGATCCCAAAAAAACTGATCCAGCTGTGCCGCAGAACGCTAAACAATACGCAGTGCAGAGTGCAAATGGGTTACAGCTCATCCGAGTTATTCCAAACATGCGCAGGGTTTAGACAAGGAGATGGACTGTCATGTGACTTCTTCAACATAGTCTTGGAGCAGATAGTGCGCAAGGCAATTATGAGCATGGAAAACCCTATCTTCAACAAATCCACCCAGCTCCAAGGCTATGCCGACGACATTGACATCATCGGTCGATTCAAGGGAGCTGTGCTTTAGGCCTTCACAGCGATTGAAGAACATGCGAAAGTCGTTGGTCTTGAAGTGAATGAGGACAAAACAAAGTACATGCTATCAACAAACAAAGCAACGTCTGTCCACCGCCTGGGATAAAACGTCACTGTTGGTAGCAGCAATTTCGAGGTAGTTAAGGTTAAGGAGTTCTCCTATCTTGAAACAAACATCATTCCTTAGTAGAGATCCGAAAAAAAATTCTCTAGCGAATCGCTGCTGCTTCGGCTTGGCCAAACAACTGGGTTCAAAATCCCTCACTCGAAAGACAAAGTGTCTTCTATATAAAACTTTGATTTTACCAGTCCTACTCTACAGCGCTGGATGATAAGTAAAAAAAAGGGAATTGATGGATTTTCGGTCCCGTATGCGACGATGGCGAATGGAGAAGATGGTTCAACCGAGAACTGTACGAGCTGCACCAAGATGTGGATGTTATCTAGATGGCCAAGAAAAGACGACTACATTGGCTTGGCCACATCGAGCGAATGGACGACAACGCTCCAGCCAAGAAAGTCTTCTCATCTCAGGCCCCAGGTTCGAGACGGCAAGGAAGACCGAAGCTACGGTACAAAGACCAAGTGACTGCGGATGCCAGAGCGCTTGGTTTCGGCGACTGGAGAGTGCATGCCAGTGACCGATCACGCTAGAAGGCTGAAATATCTCAGGCTGATATCCTTCATGGATTTTTGAATTTTGGCCTTATTTCGTTGGGCGTTATTTCACGTCACCTAAGAGTGCTTTCAAAAATTTTTTCGTATCAATAATACCAATAATATCAATCAATAATACCCGGCGTTCTTAAGAAACTTAGAAAAAAGTAATGAACGATAATAATAATTGATATCTCGCATAGCAGCTGCATAAGGTAACAATATGAGTATCTGATAGTCAGTATATTCTAACCCCTTGAAAACTTAAAGCTCACGCGATAACGAAGAGCATTGCCAGCACAAACAAATTATTTAACACTTCTCAACAAATTACTCGAGTTATCTAAATTTCAATGGCACAGCTTCTCCGATATCATTGTAATTTAAAAACATTTGTCTGTGTTATAAATATATATAACTAGCCAACCCGCGGGACGTTGTACCCGCTCTGAATAAATTGTAAGTGGTAGCATTCCCGTCATTTAACCAGAATTGCCAATTCTAAAAGAAACGACGGGAAGTACAATTTTCACAAAAATTTAATGTTACTATAGCCTCTTCGACACGGTAACTTTAAATCTATTGAGCTCATTAAACAACTCTTCACAATTTATTAAACAAACACGACCGTTACGAGAAGCAATAGCGCACTCGAAATTCAAAAGTTCCCCAATCTTATATGACTGATAGTCTATGAGTAT
>CAKKXW010000002.1:45738017-45751556 GCA_920937365.1 Sphaerophoria rueppellii
TATTTTTTAGCATTTGCATCATTCGTGATTTGAAATATATAAATTTTTTTTGTTATTAACCTTCTACCCTTATTCCTCTTTACTTTAAAAGAAAAATTTAGAAAATCGGTCAACCGCTTGTCAATTTGAAAAGATAACATAAATTTAACGAATTAGTCTTTTATATATATAGATTATTAAACATTAAAAAAAAAAGAAACACTTGATACACAAAAAAACAGGAGGCAGGAAAAATAAAACAAAAACAGAATTATTAAATAAAAGTTCATTAGTTTTAGTTTAGGATTTTCATAAACTGTGGGAACTTTTATTTTAGATAAGACTAAGCATTTAAATCCCAAAAACAGTTTGACGATAAAGACACATATTTAGCTACTCCTTTCAATATGGCAGCGCTGTTCAGGAAGAAAAGAAATAACCTAATATGTATGTAGTTGTAATTAACTTGTATTTACAATTTATTGAATATACATGAGGTTTACCTATTTGTAAGCTAATACTGTTGATTTGAATTGAAAAATGCGTATAAACACTCGAATTACTATAGCAATGACCAGAATGAAAATTCCTACTTCACGAAAGACTGATGCCCTAAAAAAAAAACACACCTGTTAACAGAATCTCGAACGAAAATTATGAAATGAAAAACCAATAGAGTCCAAGAAATGTTAAATTTTTTTAGATTTATAGTATGAAAAAAACAGAGAGAAATATTTAAAATTGTCTCGATAGTTGGACAGAACAAATTTTGTTTAAAAATTCGAAACCAAAAAAATTTGAATTTCATAAAATTAATAAAAACTAGGCTTTTTAAAATCAAAACATCACCTAATTGAGCCCCTAAGGGTTTTTCCTTGGACTTTGGTTATGGTGAGTAGTTTTTTTTTTGGTTGAAGACTCATTTTCTTTGCTACGCTTTATGTTCAGTCAACCCAAAATTTGTATACACATGCTTTTAAGTATATTATTGAAACAAAAAAAAATGTATTTTTTAGATTTAATAATTATTTTTAGATATTTATTTATAAATATTATTTTACATCAATAAAGAAAATGTTTATTTGAAATTTTGGAGAATGTTTTGCCTTCTGATTATGATCAACTTCAAAATGTTTTTCCACAAAACAATTATGTATGTAATGAGAAATTGAAATTCCGTTTAATACATTGTAAGAAATTTCACCGAAGGGAAACCGAAAAAGGTTGAAATTTTACTTTGATGATTGAATGAATATACACTGTCGATCAATCAAATAAGCTCAACATGCCTTGTCTTTTACACTTTATTGTAAAAAGCTATAGCCCCAACTTCTTTTGTTGTTGTTTTTTTTAGAGCAAGCAGTTAGACGAATTTAAGAGGCAAGAGTTGGCTGCAGAAATTTTACCGCTATTTTCTATTCTTGCTTGCATTTGTTTTTGCCAGCAAAATGTTCTTTTTGGGCGATTAGTTGTTCAAGTTAGAATGTCATTGTAATTGTTTTCTTATAATTATCGATTAATTGAACAGAAAAAAATGGGTCGTGGTGCAGCCTTAACTTCAGAGGAAAAGGGCCTATCTCGACAGCAACTTTACAACGAGGAAAATAGCAGAAAAAATTTCCAGGAGTCAGATTGTTGTCTTTCAAAAACCCATCAAGTTATGGAAAAACTATGAAAAAGCCCGCTAGGAAAGCACTTACGGCATATTAAGAGCGGAGAATTCTCCGAGAAGCCTCAAACTCAAAGTGTTCTGCAGCGAAAATTCGATTAAATGCGAGTATAGCTACCGTACGGCAAGTAATAAGGGAATCAAAACATCTGAAAAGATAAAAATTAAAAAAAAAAAAAAAAAAACACCGCTTGCCGAGCCTCGAAGCATGCTCGCTGTCTTTTTGGTCGGAGTGACATATCATGGAATAGGGAGTGGTATCAAATCGTTTTTTCTGATGAAAAACGCTTTAATTTGGATGGACCTGATGGTTTCAACTACTATTTTCATGGCAAAAGAAAAGAAGAACACTACTTAACCCGTCAACATAGCCGTGAGGGGGGAATAATGGTGAAGGGTGCCATATCCTACTATGGTGCATTCGAAGTCCAGTTGTATCAAATGTTTTAAAAAGGATTTTCCTTCTTTTCTAACATTTTTGGGTCATCTCAATGGACATTTCATCACGATAATACCCCAATACATACTGCTCGAGTAGTAAAAAAATGGATTAGTGACCAAAATATGACTTTAATGGAGTGGCCTCCATATTCTCCTGACCTCAACATTATTGAGAACGTGTGGGGATAGCTATCGCGTAAGGTGTATCAATCTGGCAGACAATTTGAAGATATCGAATCATTAAAAAATGCCATTAAGAGCGCCTGGAACGAATTATCATTGGATCTCTTAAAGCCCTTTTACGATTCAATGCCTAACCAAATTTATGAAGTGATTTCAAATAAAGGTGGCTACACCCATTATAAGCTGAGCTCAAAACATTGTAAAAGTGCATTTCAGAACGAATTTTTTTGGAGAATCTGTTATTTTAATTAATTTTAGACATTGAGTCTATTTGATTGATCAATAAAAAGTGGCTTTATTTGGAGGATCATCCACAAACTTTTTTTTCAAACAAACTTTTGAACAAGAATGTTAATTTTTGTTTAATTAATTTAAGAATTGAATACTGAATAATAAAAAAAAAAAAACATATTTTCATTTTAATAAAAAACAAAAATTAATATTCTTTTTAAGAGTCTTGAGTCTATTTAATTGATCGGCAGTGTAAATACGCAAATATTTTATTTTGTGTTGAACATCAGGTTTTTAAAAAGTTCCATACAAAAATGGAGTAAAAGTAGTTAGGTATGGTAATGATTTTTATTGATCCTGTTACCAGAGATATATAGGGTCCTATAGAAGATAAAGGGTCCTGAGAATTGTGTTCCTCAGTCATAGTTACCTTGAGATCTCATTGAGATTTTGGTTGTTTCTATTTTATGAACCTATGATGAGTTTAGTGAAAACTATTTGAATTCGTTTTGCTGTGATAATTCATTTTAGGATTCTCACTAACTATATTTAAAAATCTATAGTTTTGTACATACACTTAATAATAATGTTATTTGCTTTTAGTTATATTTGTACAATGTACATGTTTGTTAATAAGAGAACAAACAAATAAATAATTTCAGGAGCATTGGAGCGCCAACCAAAGAATCTGAAGATATCGCAACACAAACATATTTACAGTCTGCTTCGCATCAACTAACAGATGTCAATGAAATGATCAACTTCCAGGAGGTAAAACAAATCGAAAAACCGTTAAATTTTGAAGAAAAAAACACCGTGCAATTGAATTGAACTCAAAAATATTGACTCCAAATAAGAATCATTAATAAACAAATTTGTTAGTATTTTGTGTTCCATTTCTTTTGTCAATAGTGTCGTTTGTATTTGCTTATTAGAAAAAAAAAAATAATAAAAATACAAAAAATAAGTCAAATTAAAAAAAAGAAACTAGTATGTATTGGAATTGTTTTAATTTACCTGCTTCCAGAAGCTCCATAACGGTCATCTGTATCATGGTGGGCAGCAGGAGTTGGCCGAGTTCGGGTTGTCGATGGGCTGCTATAGTTACTCGTATTCGGAACATATGACGAAGGTCGGTTGGCTTCATCTCGCGAATTACGTCTGGCTTCAAGACGTTCCCTGTAAGTACTTCCAGTTGCAGCTGGAGTTGTTGCAGCTGGTACCTTAACTGGCGGCTTTTTGCTTGTTTCGTCTTCAGATTCCTCGGAGGAGGTCTCTTCTTCAGTGCTCGACTCTGATTCAGCCTTTTTCTTCTCAGGTGTGCTGCGGGTGTGATTTGGCAAGAAGCGACTTACAAATGGCTTCTTTTCGGGAACTGGTGTTGAGGTTGCAGCAGGTCGTGCAGTTGAAGTCTCACGGGTGGTGGATTCTCTTGGTGTGTATCGGGATCTTGTGTCAGCGGTTGCAGTTGTTGTTGTTGCTGATTTGGTTGGTGTCGAAGTGGCAGCAGCAGAACTTGAACTCTCAGTTGATGCAGTTGAATCGCTACTTGCAGAACGTGTGGGTTTTTTGACAGTTGATGTTGTTGTCGAAATGGCTGGAGTTGTTGTTTTCGGCTGTTGAGGAGATGTAAGTGATCCATCAGATTCTTCTTCAGAATCGCTGTCAGCCTGAACAGAGAGATAATAGATGGACGCAAAATGGCGATGAGGATATGATAGAACATATAAAATTGCAAATGAATTTTTGAAATAGACGAGATACAAAGGGAATATAGTGAAGTAAGAAAACGCAACAGAATGGATGATAAGCATGTCTACTTAGATTTTGAAGAATTGTTACTAAGACGAAGGCCACTAGTGATGATTAGTTTTAGAATAACTTCTAGTTTAGGAATCTCAACTTTTTTCTCATTTTTCAATATCGGGCAAAAGACCATTCTAAGCAAAATCCAACATAATAAATAATATAATGGTGACACGACAGTTCCAAAGAACCAAAGACTAAGCTCTTAAACAGTTCCTTGAGCGCATATAAAGAATTGAGGGGACCAACAATTTCCTAGAAATGGTAGCCATTGAACCTTTTTTCATAATTCCTTTCCTTTTCCGATTGTGTCTCCGATAACTTATTAAGAAGTCCTGCTACCAGCACAAAATGTAGAGAATCAGTGGCAACACTGCCAAGTAGCTATCAGAGGTGCCGCCTCTGAAGTACTAGGGCTTACACGGCCACCTCAACAATACCCGTGGTACTATTGAGGAAAGCGATACAAAGCAGCGCTGCAAAGAAGGGCTCGAGCCCCTCGCGACCTCTACAAGCAGAAAAGAAGGGATCAGCACAAACTTCTAAGAAATAAAAAAAGGAGTTAAGAAGAGATAGAAGTCTGCCACAATAGGAACGAGGTTCGAAGGTTTTACAAAAAGCTAAAACAATCCACCAGAAGTTATACACCTCGAACTGAAGATTGTAGAGACCATCATGGGAACATCGCAGTAGAACCACAGTCATTGCTGGGGATATGGAAAGACCACTTTTCCAAGCTATATAACGGCGACAAGGCGCAAAATTCTGCGAGCTATGCAAAACCAATCAATTCAGGTCAAGCAGACCACCAATTCGACCTCGACGAAGTGAAGACAAACACCGACTTAAGTCGAAGGCCGTTGGCACAGACGGCCTAGCCACCGAACTGTTCACAGCAGCTGGAGATTATTTTGTAATAAGTATTATCCAGCAAATCTACAAGATATGATCGGAGGAAAGAATGCCCGACGATAGAATCTTAGCATCGTATGCCCAATCCTCAAGAAAAGAGATCCTCTGAACTGCATCAACTACAGAGATATAAGTCTCCTTAACATCGCCTATAAGATCTTGTCTGCCGTGAAATATGAACGTTTGAACTTTGAAGCCCTTCGTCAACAACCTGATCGGTCCTTATCAGAGTGGCTTCAGACCAGAAAAGTCCACCATCGATAAAATATTCACCCTACGGCAGGTCTTGGAGAAGACCCAGGAACTTCAAATCGTTCATCGACTTCAAGGCCGCGTATGACAGCGTCTATAGAGACCAACTGTAAAGAGCAATGTCTTGTTTAGGCATCCCAGAAACACTCGTCCGTATATGTAAGATGACAATGGTCGGAAAAAAAACTCATGGATGCGTTTGACGTTTTAAACGGTTTTAGATAAGTCGATGCGCTTTCTGCAACATCATTCTTGAATCTTCGAATCCAACCCGGAAGGACGTCGCACAGGTGGTAGAAGACCTCAACCAACATGGCGTTCGAAACTGAAGACAGCTAGCTAGGGACCGAGCTAGTTGGAGACGCTTGTTGGATGAGGCCCTTTTCCGACCTAGACTGTAGCGCCTACTGCAGCGCATTCTTGAATAAGGAAGTATTCACACCTTAAATGTTAGCTAGAGGTGTTCTTAAGAGTGATTTTTAATGAGCAGTGATCACTGTGAGCAGTTTACAAAAAGAGCAGTTTAAAATAGCAGCTATTTGATCACTCTTAAATGAGTAGTTTGAAAAAGGACCGACAAATGTACATATTCTTACAAACATTTTTTTACACTATCAGATATACCTGCACACATTTTGTCAGTATTTAAGGAAAACTATGGCAAAATTATAATGATACTGCGAAAGCCCCCAAGCTCAAGTGCTCACATGGTCACTCCCTCTTGCGAGAGGCTTTCTGCTCACTGCTTTTCTGCTCATTTAACATTGCTTATTTTCTAACAGCTTTTCTGCTCTCTTTCCTACTCTTGTAAATGAGAAGTGAGTAGATGAGCAGAAAAGCATTGATCATTGAGCAGAATAGCAGTGAGCAGAAAAGCAGTGAGCTGAACTGCAATGAGCAAATGCAGTGAGAAAAAATGCAGTGAGCATTGAGCAAAATAGCAATGATAATGAGCAGGGTGGCAGTGCGCCGTTGAGTAATGAAATAATATAGGTACACATTCGGTATTGGTTTTAAGTGAAGGGAAAAGTGAAGATTTTCTCAAAAAAAAAAAAAAAACACAATTCAGAGAAATAAATCTTCACTCTACCCTCCACTTAAAAGCAATACCGAATACCGAATATGGATCATTAGAGCATTGAGGTATTATTTCAGTATTCTATTGCTCACTGCCATCCTGCTAACTACTTTTCTGTTCATTGCTATTCTGCTCACTGCTTTATGCTCACTGCTCAGTGCTCATCTGTTCATTGCTATTCTGCTCACTGCAAATCTGCTCACTGCTCATTTTATCACTGAGCAGTTTAAAGAGCAGTGAGCAGTATAGCAGTAGCATTGAAGAGCAATCACTCCTGCTCACTGCTGAGTGGAATCGCAGAGTGATTAATAGCAGCTATCGCAATAGCTGCCTCACC
Source organism: Sphaerophoria rueppellii (assembly GCA_920937365.1). Classification (NCBI taxonomy): domain Eukaryota; kingdom Metazoa; phylum Arthropoda; class Insecta; order Diptera; family Syrphidae; genus Sphaerophoria; species Sphaerophoria rueppellii. Next base: position 45,744,906 of record CAKKXW010000002.1, read on the forward strand.
ACTGAATGTTACTTGTTAACGCTCATAACCACGAATATCAAATTTTTCTGCAAGAGAAATTTTGATGCAACAAAATTCTACTCATCCTATACATAATTTTCATTGTGTTTCTTCCAGAACTCGGATGGTAGAAACATTATATTTTATAAGTCTTTCTATTCATGGGATTATATACTGTTAAGCTGCTAGTCGCCCGCTAATACATGCATGTGAACATCATTCAATAAGTCTTCCGACTTTACTCTTGTCGTTGTCATCCACCCTTTTATTCCAAAAATTCAAAATTATTCGCGCATAAAGATTGTTTTACATATACAATAAAATCTGGTTGCGTGGTCTGAAACGTAATACGTATTTAAAAAAAAACTACACCCAAGGGAGCAGTATTATTTTGGCGAAAGCACTGATTTATAGCTTACCAAATTTAAATATTTCCTCAATATCATGTTTATCTCATTTTCGATCTGGATATTGCGAGAATTTTATTCAATTCTTATATGTAAATGTAAGAAAATCATTTCAATTTTTAACGTCTGAGAAAGTGATGGAGTTTCCAGAATTGTAATCGTATTCGTAGTGGTTAAGTTCAAGGCAGTGGTAGTGTATTATTTTAAAATTAATATTGATTTATATTACTCTAAAGAACTGAGAGATCTCTTGTGCATGATTTATATTTTTATTAAAAAAAGGATTTTAGCATGCGAAAGGCACTACCACCACTTGGATATTATATTGATATGTCTCCTGGTTTGATTTTGTTCTTAAGTTAACATACAAATTATGACCATGAAATGAATTGTGTTAATAATGGCGAGATCTACTCAAAGACAGTAAACAAATGTCATGAATATTGTTGATAATAATATTGGCAAGGCTTACCTCAGTCCTCGATGGAGTCCGGCGTGCCGGAGAAGCCCTGTGTGAACTGTCACTCTCCTCACTGGTAGCAGACGTAGTATTGCTGGAAGCGGTATTGCGTTTCAAGGCTGCTACCCGATCAGCAGTTGGCCGCTCTGGTTCAACTACCGCTGGTACTGCAGCAGCTGCTGCAACTGCAGCTGTCGAAGTGGCTCCCTTATTCTGGCGCTTAATTCGACTGATTTCATCTTCCTCGGACATTTGCCGTGTGGCTACGGGCGGGACAGACTTCCGGGTAGCAACAGGCTTCGGTGTTGGCGGTACGGCTGGAGTTTCCTTTTTCTCTTTTTTTTCTTTGCCTTGCTCGCTGAGGCGTTTAATGACTCGTGGACAATCAGATAGTCGGATTATTCCACTTAATTGACCACGAGACACATCTTCAGTATCTAGAACACGATCGCGATCCTTAACTTCCTTCTCGGGACGCACAGAACGCTGGGGCTCAGTGTCCGAATCGTCATTTTGATGACTTCGCACGAATCTCGAACGGAAACGTGACTTGCTTGGACGTGATTGCTCGCTTTCATAATCATAATCATAGTCGCCACCAGTGCGTCCATATCTGCTGGAGGTACTAGTATCGCCGCCGCCGTAGCGTTCTCTTCGCTCTCCGAATTTTCTTCCACCCAGAGCCGGTTCATCATCATAACCGCGTTCTTCTTGCTGACGAAACTGGGTAGCCAATCGGTGATCACTCTTCGATCGCATCAAGCCTGGTTGAAGTGTGCTTGATGGCGGTGCCAAATGCGAACTGCTGGTAGTACTGCTCGTATGTGCATGTGGTGTAATATTCAAGTCACCAAAAGTGGCCAAATTCATAACCAATTGATTTGGATCCATGGATACAAGGAATCGGACTCGTCGACTGTAATCAGCGTTTTCGTATTCAAAGTTCCTGAGAAATTCAACGGTCTTCAAGAAAATCTCTTTCGTATCCATCAGTTCGCAGTCATCCCATTCAACAGTCTCGTTCATATACTTGTCGGCCACATCGCAATTGCTGGCAATATTGTTTATCTCAGAGTCGAGATTTTCCTTCAACGACGTCAAATTTCTCAGTTCCGTTGTAAGGTAGCGATCGATCTCACCCTTGAGATGCTCCGAACGATCCTTAATTGCCTTAGTGACTCGCCTATAGATCTCATCGATTTCCTCTGAGACACTAATGCAATTCGTTTGCAAGCTCAAGGTGTTTTTTTCAATCACTGCCAAAGAATCCTGCAAACGATGAAGACTACGACGAATCTAAAATTAACAAGACAGAATTTATAGCATGTTTCATTTTCAACATGAAGACGGAACCAATCATGCTTCATTGTATCGTTTTTCTTGGTTATTCTCTTACCTGACTATTGATCCGGTTGATTTCACGTCTCAAAATGTCCATGTGAGCACTTTTGCAGTCCTCACAAATCTTTTTGTCGCAATGGGCACATGGCGAAAGATATGCCTTCTCTGAGCAAACACTACAGCGCTCCATCACTTGACCTTTTGAAGGAATGAAGAAGAGCATAAGTAAAAAAAAAAGCAGCAGATAAAATAAATTTATTCAAATTAAATGCAAAGACGGAAAAAAGCTATTTGGAGATGGAGATGGGGTTGATGGATTTTATTGAGCTTTCCTTGCTATAGACTTTTTTCAATAGATTTTTTTTTCTATGGTACATCACTGTTATGCATGAAAAGGATTTGGGCGATTCTACCAAACCAAGCCGTGATAAGGGATGTATTATACTGAGAGTAGTCCAAACTGAACAAAATGTTTGTTAGCGTGTGTGTGCGTACATAATGTATGCCTGCTGAAAAGGAAAATGTTTTGATATCACGGCGCCAGATTTTTCAATCCTAAAGAGACTTTTTTAACGGCAAAAGTTTCATTTTCGACTGGAAATTTATATTTTTGTAAGATGATTTGTCAAAACTCAAAAGTATACCTTCGCAGCAAGCTTAAAAGGTCACAGCGGATAATGTCAAAAGTTAATTCGTAAGTTCAAACGTATGCGATTATTTAAATTGAAGTTTTCCTTTTGATATAGAGTGGAACATTAAGTCCTGAGCGGGTGCTTACCTACCTACATGCCAAGCTTTAAAAAAAAAAAAAAAATGTGATCTGAATTTCGACAACGCGGAAAGTAATAATACCAAAAGTTTCAACACATTTTCTATTTGTAAGAAAACAGAAATCTGCAGTTATCAATTAAAAATCAAAAGATAACATTCAATAAGAAGGTTTACGGTAAACACATTAAACATTTTCTTAAGAAAATTATATACTGATATCATCATTCATGTATTTATGAACTGCACCAATTACAAAGGTATAAGTCTCCTTAACATCGCCTTCAAGATCTTATCTACCGTGCTGTGTGAACGTTTGAAGCCCGTCGTCAACAACCTGATAGGTCCTTATTAGTGTGGCTTCATACCCGGAAAGTCCACCATCGAACATATATTCACCCTACGGCAGAAGGTGAGAAGACCCAGGAACTTCAAATCGATACTTACCACCTTTTCATCGATTTCAAGGCCGCGTATGACAGCGTCTTTAGAGACCTATTATAAAGAGCAATATCTAGTTTAGGCATTTCAGAAAAACTTGTCCGTCTGTGTAAGATGACAATGGAAAATTCACGCTGTTCCATCATGGTCGGAAAAAACCTAACGGACGCATTTGACAAGGCGATGCGCTATCGTGCGATTTCTTCAACATCATTCTTGAAAAGATTGTGCAAAGCTCCAACGTCAACACCAGAATCACAATCTTTCAAAAGTCCGTCCAGCTACAAAGATACGCAGACGACATTGACATAATTGGAAGAACACAGCGTGATATCAGTGGAGCGTTCGTAAGTCTTGAGTCGGAAGACAGGAAGATGGGTGTAGCGGTTAACGAGGCAAGACTAAGCAAATGCAGTCAACAACCAATATCAACGTCTTGAAGCAAGCGTGAACATAGATAGATTTAATTTCGAGGTAATTAAGGACTTCGTCTACCTAGGATCCGCTATTAACTCAGACAACAACACCAGCGTTGATATCAAACGATGAATCACTCTTGCCAATCGCTGCTTTTTTGGACTTAGAAGGCAATTGAGTAGTAAAGTCCTCTACCGAGCAACTAAAGTGACACTCTACAAAACCCTAATTATCCGGTCCTAATGTATGGTGCAGAGACATGGACCATGACTACATCTGATGAAAACGCTTTGGACTGCTTTCAGAGAAATTTCTTCAAGTGATTTTTGGTCCAGCCTGTATAAATGGAGAATGGCCACGAAGTTTCAACCAAGAACTGTACGAACTGTTCAGCGACACTGACCTAGACAGAAAAGTTAAGGTCCAACGACTAAGATGGTCGGGACATTTAGAGCGTAGAGTCTTCGAATCCAACTCAGAAGGACGTCGCAAAAGAGGAAGACCGCGATTCAGGTGGAACTCACAGGTGGTAGAGGACTTGAACCAACTTGCCGTGCGAAACTGGAGACAGCTAACTAAGGACCGAGCTGGTTGAAGATGTTTGTTGGATGAGGCCATGGTCCGACCTGGACTGTAGCGCCACCATAAGTAAGTAAGTAGGTAAGTATGTATGAACGTGCGTAGCAGTAAAAGCTCAAATCAGGTCCAAGCTTATAACCAGAATAAAAACTTCAGTGTTCTTGGCACAAATTTACAAATTAGGTTCTATTTATGGAATTCAAAAAGTGAAGCAATTCGAGTTGACATTATGTGAAAACGTACATCTGGTTACCGGAAACCTTTTGCTAACAGCCATAAGAAAACATCCTATTTGAAGCACGATCATAAAATGGGACTCAAAACAAATATGGAAAGATTGCAATTACGAACTTTCGAATGTTTTAGACAACAAATTTTGAACTACAAAACTTCTAAATGCCAGTTAATCAGTTACAAATACCCCCAGATTATTAAAAAACAAAGTAGTGTCAGAAAAATTCTATGCTACCCTTTTGTTAACAGAAATTAACTTAATCCGTTTTTGGGCGAATTGGTGTGGTTTAAGCGTTTAGCCACACAAAACCGATTTATTCCTATTCACTAGGAAATAAACAATTCCGCACATCGACCCTCCTTCTATAAACGCTATCCAATTAAAGTTTTCAAAGAAAACTAAATACCTGGATCTTATTTTATACAGAAAACTGAATTGGAAGAGCAACAAACACGAAAGAACAAGAAAATCTACGGTAGCTCTTTTCACCTGCAAGAAAGCCATTGATAGCAAATGGTGTCTGCAACGCAGAATCACTCACTGGCTATACACATCGATAACACTAGTTTACAAAAATAAAAAAAATATTTTACCCAAAGACAATTAATACTGAAGTTGGTTTCTATGATCCCACATATTATAACAGTATATGAAATATATTTTTATCACGTCTAGTTTTTTTACTACATCCTCATTAAATTATAACGCTGCCTTGTAACTGGTACTAAGTTAATATTCGCTTTTGTTGTATTAATCGTATAAGTTAGCATTTTGATTGGCTTTAAACTGTCTTAAAAGATAGTTTCAATTAAATCTAAATAAATTTTGTAATATTTTAGGTAACATTTTCCAATTAAAGAGCGGCAGGTATATTCGTGAAAACCGTTAAACGAGTCTTAAACACTTAAAACCATTTTTCCCCAATCTTTCTGATATCAAAGTCAAAGAAGGAATCTTTGTGGGTCCCGAATAAGAAAAGATGAACGTTTTGATAGTCGTTTATCCAATGTCGAAAAAGATACTTCGTATCTTTGTACATATACTGCTTTAGTAATGGCATCATCAAGAATCGACAACAGCGCCCCTATGAATGCCAGGCAGAACTATTCTAATTCTTTTTAAAATACGAGCTAATCTGCCCTATCGAGGTATTTTTCGGAGCGGAATTTTGTCCGATTTCGTACGTTTCGGAGGAGTTTTGCTTCGAGGTATTCTTCCGACTTACATTTCGGAATTTTTTCCGATATGAAATAACGCAGTACGATGAGTAACAATGTGGTGCGATGACAAGCTTTATTTTCCTTCATTTTTGATAGTTTTATTTCCGATTAGTACGCAGAAAATTGTTTGCGGAATTTTTTGTTTTTAATTGTGTTTAAAGCTGGTTGCCATATTTTTGTCCGATGACAATTAGCTCGGATACAAATTTGAGCTCCGACCATATTTGCGTTGCGGAAAATTGTCCGCTCCGAAAAATACCTCGATAGGGCTGAATAACTACTAGTGGTAATAACAGGTTCCACTAAAAATTCAGCCTGGTGCCACTACTAGAGCATTATATACTTTATATTCAAAGTGTGTATTAATTTAAAGCAGCCCAGTAGTACAAAATTTCTTGGGCAACCATAAATAAGAAGATTATGAAGACATTTTTTCCGATTTTTTAAAGAATTACCTTCAGATGGGGTGTATTATGTCATTCAAAATTCGATTTTTTACTTTCACAACTGCATTTTTTCCTGAGAAACTGGGAAGTGTAAGCGATAAATGTGGTAAACGTTTTCATGGGGATCTGAAGATTTATAAAGAAATCTTCCAAGACTTTTGAGAAAAAAATATCTTACGTAGACAAAGAGAAATATATGTGATTGCCATTAGAAAATTCTATAAAAAAAGAGTTTTCAGAACCTTCTAAAGAAATATTTAGAAGTCTAGGGGTACTTTTGCAAATGGTGTAAATAGCGAATGTGAAGGGTCAAAGAGTCCTTTTTTACGTCAACACT
>CAKKXW010000002.1:45751854-45763255 GCA_920937365.1 Sphaerophoria rueppellii
GCTTACTCTCATCAACAATTCTCTAGATGCGTGTGAAGAATAATTGAGGGGACCTACAATTTTACGCCGATTCCGAACGGCCAAATTGAGAAGCACTTTTTCATGACAGATGATACTCTTGGAAGTTTTGTCAATTCTTCGCAAGAGGCAGTGTCCGTGAAAGATGAAATAAAAACTTTGGGCCCGAGTAGGATTCGAACCCACGACGTTCTGCTTAGCAGCCAACGCACCTAACCACTAAGCTACGGACACGGATACGGATACGGATGGGGTGTATTATGTCATTCAAAATTCGATTTTTTACATTCACAACTGCATTTTTTCCTGAGAAACTGGGAAGTGTAAGCGATAAATGTGGTAAACGTTTTCATGGGGATCTGAAGATTTATAAAGAAATCTTCCAAGACTTTTGAGAAAAAAATATCTTAAAAGATTACCGTTAGTGTATATAAAGAGAAACAGATGCTTATCCGTCCAAAAAAGGAAGTTAACTGTGTCATTTTTGATTTTTTTGCTGGTAGGACACAGAAGATTGTTAGAAAAAGCTAAGGTTAATATTTCAAAAACTTGACGTCCTATTTTTTTTTTCCAACTTCAGTTTTTAACATAGGGTTCATTACTTCATCATTTAACATAAGTTTCATCTTTGGGTAAAAAACTTTGTAAACTAGTGTAATCAGACCGATTCTTCTCTATGGTGTGACAGTATGGTGGGCTGTTTTTGGAAGTAAAAATGAAAGCTTAAAGTCCAACGCTCAGCATGCCTAAGCATAAGCGGATAACTTCGTACGACTCCATCTGCGGCACTAGAAACCCTACTCTATCTGACACCTCTGGATAAAATCAGCAAAAAAAAAGCTGCCAGTTCAGCTTTTCGGCTGAATCTTCACAGTGGACTAACAATAATATTGGCCACTCTGTTATTCTTAATTATCTAGAATCATTTCCAAAGCACACAGACTAAACCATTCCCCAACTACAGTTCGACAGAAACTTTCAAACTTCTTTTCCTTCCAGATCCTTCTGGGAAAATAAAACATTCCTGGAAGACGAGGCAATCTACTTCTATACAGATGGATCGAAAACTATAGTGATGGGATTGGTGGAGGTGTGTACTCCGAACGACTAAAACTAAGTCTCTCATTCTGCCTTCCACATCACTGTAGCGTGTTTTAGGCAGAACTTTTGGCGATTAAGGAGATCCTGTCCTGGCTCAGAGAAAATGTGGTATCCACATCTGATATTCGGATTTTCTCAGATAGTCAGGGGTCAGGCAGCTATAAAATCCCTTGACTCTGTCTCTACCAACTCAATTACGGTCCAAAACTGTCGATCGTCTCTAATGGAGATGCCACACCAGTTAAACATTCACCTTCACTGGGTGCCGGGCCATAGAGCCATTCCAGGAAACTGTAAAGCTGATGAACTCGCCAAAATAGAGTATAACATTACCCATTAAACCACAAATGGCTAATATTGTAATACCAGTCGCTGCATGTAAACTTTTGCACCTGTCAGGCAACGAAAAGCATTTGGCTTAATCTGGACTCAAAGAGATCTAGGTGCCTGATATCCCTAAGCAGATTGCATATAAGCTCGTTAATTGGTGTCATTACTGGAAACTGTCTAATAGGAAGACACGCCACGCGCGACTGGGTGTATTTTCTAATGATTTCTGCAGAAGCTGCATGGATGAGGAGGAGGAGGAAACAGTCCTTCATCTCCTCTGCACCTATATATAATTAATCTTCTACGTTTTGTAAGGAACTCAAATTGGTTTCAATGAGCTTTCGAAGAAAGCCGACTTAGATTCATGTGGTATCACAATGGGCCTTCAATTGGCCTAAGTGTGTTGTTTACCATTCTTGACAGCCAATTTAACCTAATCTAACTGACTCACTCTGACTGATCATTGACTTTTTTCATAAAAATGTGAAATTTTGATGTAAATAAAGGACTTTTAAAGCCATTTTCTTCACTACAAGTTGAACTCAACTTGAGGATTTTCATTCTCAACTTGTGATTTTGATTTTCTTCACTTATATTTTTGACAGTTTCAGCTTTCAATTCGCAACTCTCAAGTTCATCAACTTCCGATTTTATCAAATTCCGAAAAAAGTAGAAGTTAAGAGCATCGCAGTAAAAGCAGAAATTGACTGTCATGGGTTCGTGCTTTCAGAGGGGGTTGTTTTTCGATCCATTCTCGAAGGGAGCAATGTCTTGAGGGATGCGTGTTTTCTGGCCTGTTGAGGCTGTTCGGGACAAATTGGACGAATGTTTGTCATGTTATCTGCACTTCTGCATACAAATTTCAAATATATAAAGACATTCAACCATTAGAAGCAAAAAAATATGTTTGCATGTTCGATTGGTATCCGGAATCGGACAATTCTGTGTACCAATTCCAGATTAACGCTATGAATGTGCAGCAAATAGAGTTCAAGACCGAACCTTTTGAATTGAAGCAAATGTGCGGACATTTAACGCCGGAATGTTACAATTGATTTGACATAAGTGCAAATCTAAATTTGAAAAAATCCAACTTTTAAATTTCAACTCTCGAGAGAAGTAATAACGAAAACTGCGGCCGAATTACGTTATCCGTTATCGAGTGAGTGAGTCTCATCAGTGATCGAACGAACGAGTAAATATTTTGGGATGATGACATACGTTAGGTCACGTATCGTTTGAGAAATCAAAATTGTAGTAGTTTTTATCGATTATTTTGAAGGAATTTTTAGTGGTTTGACAAATAAATATGCAAAACTTGAGAGAAATAGTAAAGGCAGAAATATTAATGTTGTTTTTTTATGAAAAAACACAGTTTAACTGTTAACAAAAGACGAGATTGGTGAAGCTTTGGAGAGGAAAATTTTCCTCTTATTAAATTATCGGCTAACAATATCATAATAAGATAACTCAAAGAAAAAATTTTAGTTTTTTCTTAGCAAGTTGCGCCATCAGTGAGCTGTTTGTGTGTCGAATGAAATTACGCTCGATAGCTGAGCAGAGAATTTAAAATTATTGTACTAGAAGCTCGATTCATAGCTCGATATCGTGAGAGCGAATGCCAAACACACACAATTCAGTATCGTATTATTCGATAGCGGATGCCGTAATTCGGCCCCTGAATTTCTTATCTGCGCTATAGCTAAGAGAACCTTTCCATTTATATATCGAATTTAGATATAAAATACAAATCATCATCACTACAGTTTGGAATTGTATGAGACGTTCGTCATTTTTTATTCATACACGTTACATTTACTTAAAACGATAAATACCACTCAAATTTTGAATTTGAACAAAGTTTGCATTTAATATTTAACTCTTTCATATGCGATCAGTACTTCTCCCATTCGATTTGCTGCGTCGAATTGGGTTTCTTTATGTTGAGAAAAAAAATAAAAATACAAAAAGACGCAGTGTATTTAACTTATTTCTTTTGCTTTCTGTGTTTGAGAATAAAATAAGCTTTAAAATTTTGTTTGAGGGAAGAGACACCAATTGACAGTCAAATTCAATACAGTTGAATAAATCGAAAAGTGTCGAGCAGGAAAAAGAAGGATAATCGCTCTGAGGACATACATTGTGTTGAATGTTATTTTTGTAAATTTAAACGAGGTTTTTTTCTTCTTTATTTTTTTTTACAACTGAAAGCGCTGCGGGTATTGATAATCATTTCAAGCTACCGTGAACAATACTTGTCAAGGCATATGCGTAAATATTTGAAACTCTCTCAAGAGGAAGAATATTCCAAATTCAAAAAAGGAAATAACCATGTCTTATAGATAAGTAAATGATCGAAAACAGATAAAAAAATCAATACGAAAAAAGACTTGATAGTCAAGTGGGCAGGCATACACATTAAAGAATGAAAAGATACTTTTGAGACCATTTTCGGGCAACAATGAGTAATTCTTATAATAAACAGTATTTCTACCTTCAACATCCAAGCACAATACAAGGGATGAACAGTGACTTTTCGAAATAAAAAGAAACAACCTAAAAGGCAGCCCGCAAAAGCATAGGGTATGTCACAAATAAAGTACAAGTCTCTTTTATACAAATCGGAAAAACTTGGGGATGCATATAAATGAAAGAAAAACGCAGTATCTATATGGTTACTCCTTCTGTAAAAATCGTTGACAGTTGGAGAAGAACTATTTAATAAGTGAGCACGAGTTCGAAGAAGTGCGTGATCCTACAATTTTTGTGGGTTCACTAGTAGCAACCGGTGACGTGAAATAACGAAAGACGAAATAAAGCCCGTGGGGCCTTATTTCGTTTTTCTGTTTTAGTTAAGCCTCGATTTTTTTGATTGTTTTTTGATAGTTGCAAAGCCTTCATAGTCGAGTTTAAAAAAAATTTAACTCCCAAAAAACTGAGGCCAAATTACAGCATCCGTTATCGAATAAAACGATACTGAATTGTGTATGTTTGGCATTACCTCTCACGATATCGAGCTATGTATCGAGCTTCTAGTACAATAATTTAAATTCTCTGCTCAGCTATCGAGCGTAATTTCATTCGACACACAAACACCTCACTGATGGCAGGAACTTTCTGAGAAAAAATTTAAATTTTACTGTTTAAGTTATTTTATTATGAAATTCCTTTCCAATAATCTGTTTTGGTCAAGATGAAGCTCATGGATTCATCAATCTCGTCCTCTGTTAGAAGCCAAACTGTGTTAATTTCATTTAAAGAAAATTATATTTCTTCCTCTGCTATTTCGCTCAAGTTTTGTTTTTGTATTTGTCAAACCTTTCAAAATTCCTTCAAAACAAATAGAGACGATACGTGACCTATCGAATGTCATAATCCCAATGAGGTTACTCGTTCGTTCAATAACTGATGAGACTCACTCACTCGATAACGGATGCCGTAATTCAGCCCCTGAGTTTCAAAACACAATTCTAAAAAGTTTTCAAAGGTAAATCACTTTTAAAGCTCAGTTTTTTGAGAGTTAAAATTTTTGAAAACTCGACTATGAAGGCTTTGCAAATAATCAAAAAAATCGCGCGATTAAAACTTTGAAATTTTGCAAATAATCAAAAAATTGTTCTCTATCATTTACTCTCCAAAATATTTTGTTTTTCTTTTAAATGGAGCACTTATTACTGCACTTTCTCATAAACAACTGATTCACAAATCATGAAAGAGATGTCCTTCACATTTAAACAACAGTAATTGTTAAGCATATTGGTGCAATTGAGAGTAAATTTCTGTTTAAGAGCTTGCCAACAGCGGTAAAAAGGGGTCCTATTTATAAGTTGGCATGGAAACCAGGCCCTTTTTTTATGTGTTTTGTAAATACGGCCTTATTTCCATGTAAAATGCGGCTTTATTTCCATAATACAATTGAAATAAGGCCCGTCGGGTGTTATTTCAATTTCAGCATGGAAATAAGGCCCCTTTTAAAATGGGGCCTTATTTCGTCGGGCGTTATTTCAGGTCACCTTAGCAACCGATACCCAGTTTCCAATTTCTCAGTTCACCAACGTTGGTCACATTCCTTAACTGTGGATACCGTAAATAAATTGCTTTTTAAGATGTATTTAAAGTTCTCAGCACACTAATAAGCCGTGAAGGTCATTGATAATAATTGAAAGATTGAAAGAAATAAATAAGAACTATTTTGAAGAAAACGCAGGCTGCAGCTTCAGATCCAACAGAATCTATATTTGTCTTTCAAGGTTCTTCATTAAATCGAGGTAAGGATAACCTTATCAGTTCTTAATTATAAATCCGAGACTTTGGTGCCTTACAAAGATACCTGAATTCTTAGCCGCGTTCGAGGGAAAAGTCCTATACGGAGAATAGTTGACGCCGTGTTGTTGAGAAATATAAGACACTGGCTGACCTGCCAGAATTCGTACGGCTTCAATCGATGGATAAAAGATCTAAACTTTTGTAAACCGCTACCACATTACCAGATAACTTCTATCCGCTACTCCAGGGCTCTCTACCTACTACCCGTTGAGGTCTCCCCGATTCCGAAAGTTCAAAAGCAGTGAGTCCTCAACGGAGTTGCATGATTTGTTTATATAGAAAAGAAAAAAAAAATTTCTGGGTCAGCCAGTAAGACCGTACAAGCTCAAGCACCTTCGCGGAGCATCACATGGTCAAATACATAGTTTACGTTCTATAAGGGAAATAGGTTAGGTTAGGTCGGAGTGGCTGTCCAGATGTCATTGACTCACTTAGACATCAAGGGTCCATTGTGATACCACTAATTAGGTTACTCATGGGAGAGAAATGAACTTGAACAAACCATTTTGTACTCTTAATGAAGTTAGAGAGACATTTTGTGTCAATCGTTGCCAGTTCAATGGTTATATCGAAGAAGGGATTACCGAGATAGTTATTCCTTCTATTTGAGACTGCCGGACATGTACACAGAAGGTGTTGGATTGTTTCCTCCTCCATGCAGCTTCTACAGAAGTCATTTGCGTAGACCCCAAGCCTCAAGGCATGTCTGCCTATGAGGCAGTGTCCTGTTATGACCCCAATTTTAGAGCTTATATTTTGTCTGCTCAGCGAAATCAGGCCTTGTGACCGTTTCAGGTCTATGCTTGGCCATATTTGTTTGGTTGCTAGGCAGGTGGTACCCTGTGACCATCTAGCATTTGTTGATTCTAGAGCATATTGTTTGAGAAGATATGTGCATGTAGCAAGTGGTGTTCCTATGTTACGTTTTTGTCTAACATTATGCAGAAGTGTTCCGTTTTTGGCGAGCTCATCGGCTTTGCAATTTCCCGGAATGTCTCTGTGGCCCGGCACCCAAATGAGGTGAATAATAAACTGTTCCTTCATCTCATTCAGAGATGATCGAAAATCGTTGACAATTTGAGAGTTTGTGGAGACAGACGCGAGAGATTTGAGAGCGACTTGGCTGTCCGAGAAGATTCGTTTATCCTTGCAAGATATAACGTTGACTTTGAGCCAGGAAAGTGCCTCTTTAATCGCCATTACTTCTGCCTGGAAAACACTACATTGATTGGGTAGTCTGTATGATAGACTGAGATTCAGTTGTTCCGAATAGATACCACTTCCAACTCCGTAATCGGTCTTTGAACCGTCTGTGAAGAAGTATACCGCATTGCCTTCCAGGAAGGACCTTGAAGCGATGGAAACATGGAAGCTTTTACCGAATACCATTTTTGGGGTGGTGAAATTGTCTAGAATAGTAGTATGACCAGAATTGTTACTGTTCCATTGAGAGGTAGCTCTAAGCCTCACACATGTGTTGGCTGCCACCATTTTGGAGAAAATGTGAAGAGGTGTTAGGTTTAAAAGCACTTCCAGGGCTGCGATTGGTGTTGAGCGAAGTGCTCCTATGATGCACATTACTGCTGTCCGCTGGACTTTGATGAGCTTATTTAGATTTACCATCTTGTCCAGTGCGGTCCACCATACGACAACTCCATAAATGAGTATCGGTGTGATTACCGAAGTGTATAGCCAGTGGGTTATTTTTGGGGAGAAGCCACATTTTGATCCTATGCCTTTTACAAGTGAAAAGCGCTACGGTAGCCTTTTTCACTCTTTCATCAATATTTGCGTTCCAATTTAGTTTTTTGTCCAAGGCCCAAATATTAAGCTTGGTCGGAAAAGCTAAATGGTATTCCTTTAATCTTGGGTAGGCTAATCTGAGGAATTTTGTACCTTCTCGAAAAGAGTACTAGTTCTGTTTTATGTGGATTGACGTCCAAGCCACATTGCTCACCCCAATTTGTTTGCCTATTTAAGACATTTTGTAGGAGTTCCGAGAGAACTTGGGGATGTTTCCCAGATACAGATATTGCAACGGCGGTCTTCAGCAAAGGCAGTCACCCTGAAACCTTCTGCTTCCAGTGATGTTAGTAGGTCGTTTACTACCATGTTCCATAAAAGAGGCGAAAGGACTCCACCTTGGGGGGTACCTCGATTCACCGATCTGGTGGTAGTAAAACTTCTCATGCTAGAAGTTATTGTCCTGCTTTTGAGCATGAGACTTATAAGATCTATGAGTTATAAGGGAAATGAGGTTAACACTATATTTTGGCTATATCTCATGAACGGCTTGGTCAATTTTGTACAAAATACTTAATACCCATCTTCACCACTACCTGAGCATTCCCTCAAAATTAGGTGCCAAACACTCCACTGATATAAAAGTAGTGAGTCCTCATCTGATTTGCATGAGATTTTTATACATAAAGATTTATCCAATTCCAGTGGCTGGTACGAGCTAAGAAGAACCAGCACGGTCCATGGCAAGGCCTTTACTCAATCCAAGGAAAGAGACAGCGTAGCACACGAGATGGGTTGCTCAGTTAGAAGACTCGAATGAAAATCACTATAGATGGAAAAACCGGACCGTCGCAGATCAATGCTAAAATCTCGTTAACCAAACCGACAATGATGATAATAAGTAATAGTTTTTTTAAATTGTCTAATACGTTGTTCGATACCATGCTTAAACTCTTTTCAAACGCAGTTGCTGGCACAGTTGAATTCACACTGGCAAATATCATATGTGCAAATTGAGTGTTGCTTCCACCAATCCTTGAAATTTACCAAAACACGTCCAAACCAGTATATGTTTGACTTTACTTGATTAATCTACCTATAAAGAATTCAACTTGTTGTTTCTTCAAGCTAATGACACGTAATCAACATGTGTGTCTTACAAATAATTCAATATCAACTTCTGCACACCTTTAGTCAATCAATATTTAACTGGATACCAGCGACCATCCAAATGGACTCATATCTGCCTAGTCTGTATACAAAAAGCGCTGCCGTCAACAATCGGCCAATCTCGCTTCTGTTTAATTAGATCTACAAACATCGCTCATGGAATGACAGACCTTTTTCGGGAGATAAATCGAACCATATGCAGCAACAGTCTCTTCTTGATTCATTAACGAATTGAATGATTGATTAATCGATTTTATGGGGTGTGAGATGATGTCAGGACAGCTCTAATACTACATCATGCCAATAAATAAATATTTCCCTTTTTTTAACTTTTTTTTCTTACATAGGACTTGTTGTTCATCTTACATACATACGAATAAATATATCAGTAGCGAAACAATTAATCAACGTCTAAATAGTCTTAACAGAAACTCAGAAATCCATATCAAGTATCCGAAAAAAAGGGAAAAATATTCTTCCTTAGACAAACAGACAACGTCACAAGCAAAAACAATACAACATGCCTCTACCGACCCGCATAGAAGATGCTGAAAATGATGAAGAAGGCACATGATGATGGTGGAGACTGGAGAGTGTCTTTAAGTCTTTCATCCCAATTTGATTGAATTCCGTGTTGTTCATTACTCAATCATTTATGGTAGAATGCACCCAAACATATTATCAAACAAAGAACCCAACTTGAGTCCAAGGCCGAGTCAGCAATATTATTTGCTATATTGCCCGGAAGACGCTCAGTCTCTTAGCAATATCAGAATATCGATGAAGAGAGGGGTTTAATCCCAATGGGAGGATATAGAACTACCGCTTGAAGCCTAACCCAATAGAAACACTACTGACACTACTAGCACTCTCTATTCCACTCTCCATCAGTATATTGATGAAACAAATTTAATTAGACTCCGAATTCTGATAATGCCACAATGGCATTTCAAGCAATCTACACTCATACAAAAAGACAACGATATAATGACAAAGGATGAAAGAAAATTTTCTGAGGTCAATACTGAAAGTTTACACACAATTTGTCCTTTCTGAAACCTGACTTTCAATTTACGGAATGAGAGTGTTCAGTGTTGTATGAATAGTGTAGGCAACAAAACCAAACTTATATGTGTTCTAACTTGGCAGACGAATGATAACATTGCATGTGAGACGGAAGTGGGGTGAATGCAATTAATTTCAATAAAACAATATAATTACCAGATGTTGGATCCGGCAGCTCTCCAGTGATTTCAATATGTAACTCCAGAAAGCGTTGCAAAGTAACATTTGTGGGAAACGCTTGCACGCCCTGATACGGTATGCGGTGTTCGGCACGACATTCTGGACATTTCACCTATAAGAAAAAATAATAGAGATAGGGATTTGTTGTTAGGTACGTACTTTTATAGCAAAAATTAATGTCAATGTTTTAATGCTAAAAGAAAGTTACCGGGATCGGAGCTCCTTTTTCGAATTAATTTGTGTATTATTTTTATTAAGTTGTATTTTCAAGGGTTGTTGGGTACATTTAATTTATGGTCTGGCAGTATTAAGCGGTTAAACTTATTGGTTTGGTCTTAAACAAAAGTAGAATTGGAAATGACGCCCCTCTTATGGTAACCAGACCCGGAACGACAACGGACTATGCATTGAGAGTTTGTACCTGGAATGTAAGAACACGCTACACTCCAGGTGCAACTCAAAAACTTGAACCTGCCCTGACGCAGTGTAAGGCAGACATAACAGCGTTCCAGGAAATACGATGGATAGGATCAGGGACAATGAAAAGACAAAATTCCGACATTTATTACAGCTGTCATCAAAGAATGCAAATATTTGGATGAGGATTCGTCGTAGGAAATCGGCTTAGATCGAAAGTCATGGATGTCAAGCCAATTAGTGACCGATGATGCTGAGGAGTCTAGCAAGGACGATTTTTACTACCTCCTGGATAGAGCCTACGTCCAGTGTACAACGTCAAAATAGTACTCGGAGATTTCAATGCAAAAATCGGGAAGGAAGATATATTTGGCGGATTAGTTGAAAAGCACAGCCTCCACAAAGTAACAACAGATAACGGCTTCCGGCTAATCAACGTTGCTGCAGTTCGTAATATGGTGATAAGGAGCACTAGTTTTCACTGAAAAAAATAACCGTTGTCATATTGACAATTACTGGTTGTTAACCGTAAATTCTCATATTGATGAAAAAAATTGTCAATGTGATGTAAATGTTCAGAAGTCGTCTCAAAATCTTACAGCTTGATAGTAAATGCGACAATTTGAAATTTTCAATTTCTTGTATCAAGTTTGAAAATCAGAGTTGTCGTTTTAACAACCGTAATAATCAAATAGAATATTTTGGTTGTCAATACGATGATTGTTAATTTGAAGTTATCACATTGAAAACTATGGTAATCAAATACAACAATAGTGTTGTCAATTTAATAACAAATGTTATTTTCGAATAAACATGATGTCATGTTAGTTAGCAGTCGGTAGTAACGTGATAAATCAATCGGAAGTTTAAAGTTCTGTGTGAGATTAACTAAAAAAAAAAAAATTAATTTTACATTTTAATTCAAAGAAAGGTAAATAGATGAAAATATTATATTTCTTACACTTTGATCAATTAATTAAACAACTTTATCTTTTATAACTGTTGGTTTTATAAGATAAACTAATAATGCCAACAATTTTGCTGTTGAGAC
>CAKKXW010000002.1:45772330-45907881 GCA_920937365.1 Sphaerophoria rueppellii
AAAAAAGGTTAAGTGTGTTTAGGATTAAGAAAAAAGTGGCTTTTATCGCACCATGTTGTTGCTCTGTAGGTAATTGTCTATGAACACAACGTTAAAATGACTTAAGGAGAGTCAAATTTCCTTAACATTTTGCTCCTTATGTTTGTTTATATACGTTTTTTGTGTGTGTGTTAATTTTTTTTTTTGAATTCGCAACATCTATGACATAGGAGAACACAAGCATGGATAACAATTTTCTTGTTTAGGAATTCTTAAGGTGATTCTGCAAACTGGAAGCTGAAATTGATTGTAATTACAAACTCTTTCCTCATGGAGTGTAGTTGAGGAAATCATCGATTCACGTTTAAACATTTATATTTTTAAGGGTAAGGATATTTGAACGCTGATAAAAGAAGGAAACTAAATTTGTAATGTCCTAAGCCGGTACAAAATAACATGATATTTTCATAAAGTGGGTCCTAATCAAATCCGGTATATTGAGATACAAAATTATTTACTAATTTTTAGGTCAAATCAAAAACAATTTACTTTGGTCGTCTTTCACAACTGGACGAATTCCGTTAGAGTCGCCACAGTCGGGAGTCATTACAATATTGTAAAGGGGTACCTCAAGTAATAATTCTACTCATTGAAATATTGAAAACAAATACGCAGGTGGTTATGACGATGAGTATGGTGAGTATGAGTAGTAAAAGGTTTTCCAATAAGAGGTGTTATTTTCATATTCAAAGAAAAATGGCATTTTTTGAGATAAATTATCGGATGTTTATTTCATTATTTTTATTTTTTTATATTATTATATTAGCTTAATACAAGCTTTAACTTACAAATTAACTTAAAATTTAACTTAACATTTTTTTTTTGGTCCTTGTTATCTTTAACAACTTTAATGCCTGTGGGCCCTAGGGCCCACATAAGATTCTTTAATGCAAAAGAACCAAATATGCTTACATTCTAATGTTAAAATTAAAGGAACAACGTACTGCATTGAAAATGGGTATTTTTAAGATGTCTTTTATTACGATGGAAATCTAACATAAACATCGCATTATTAGAATTGCGAAGAATTCTTGACAATGGTTCAAAGTGGCCATAGTTGGTACGATGATTGGGAATGTAGAAAAGATTGACAGATCGAAGGTTACGAGGGTTAGTGTTCAATTGAATTTCACTTAAAAGAGCCGGGGAATCTATATTACCCGTAAGTAACTGATGAGGAAAAGTATATCAGCGTTTTTGCGTCTAACAGCCAAAGGTTGCAAGCCTATGAGTTTAATCCGATCAGCGAAGGTAAGTTGGAGCTGTCATCCCAGGGGAGACTTCGTAAGGCAAACTGTAAGAATCGTTTTTGAACACTTTCGATTCTATTTGTATGGTTTTCATAGAGAGGAGACCAGACTTGGCAAGCATATTCAAGAATGGGTCGGACTAAAGAAATATAGAGACACTTTGTTACGTGAGGATTGGAAAATTCTTTAGACCATCTCTTAATAAAACCGAGTGATCTGTTAGCTTTATTAATTATATGATCGAAGTGGGAGTGGAAATTTAAGTGTTTATCACACATAATACGAAGATCTTTTATAGAATCAACCACATTAACGGCGTGAGCATCCGGATAGTAAATTGTTTGAGATGGATTATGCTTGCGTGAGAGAGTTATTTGTTTGCACTTAGTTACATTTAACTCTAGCAAGTTATGCAGACACCAAGCAAAAAATGTATTTAGCTCGTCCTGCAAAAGCGATGAACAGATTGAGATGAGATAACTTTAAAAATTTTCTTGTCGTCCGCAAACATAAGGATATCGGCATTCTTTAATATAAGACTGACATCGTTTACGGATAGGACAAAAAGAAGAGGGCCAAGATGACTTCCTTGAGGAACACCGGACGGGGCATGAATAGGATCAGAAACTGTATTGCGAAAAAGGACTCTATACGTTCTGTCCTCAAGGTAGGAGCTTATCCATTTAATGAGACTAGGTGGAAAACCAAAGGCAGTGAGTTTGAGGTAAATGATTTTATGTGAAATTTTGTCGAAAGCTTTGGTGTAATCAGTGTAGATGACATCAACTTCGTTGCCATTTTCCAGGGCTGTAAGGACTTTGGAAACGAATTCTACTAAATTTGTAGTAGTAGATCTTCCTTTAAGGAACCCGTGTTGAGCGGGAGAATACAAGGGCTTACAGTAAAAATAGACGGCATCATAGACTAGGCTCTCAAAAAGTTTAGGGATGCATGAAAGCTTAGCAATTGGTCTATAGTTAATGATTTCAGTTTTATAACCTTGTTTATGGATCGGAAAAATGAATGAATCTTTCCAAATAAGTGGAAACAAGCCATGGGAAAGATATAGTTGGAAGAGCGCAATTAAGGGCTTATAAAGAAAATGAATGCATTTTTTTAATACAACTGATGGGACACCATCAGGACCAGGGCTAAAATTTTCTTTAAGACTTTCAATTTTGGCGATAACCATTTCCTCAGTTAATAAAACCGAAGGGAGAGAAGTTTGAGTACAGTTATTCAGATAACTGAAGTAACAGAGAACGGGGTTTCCAGAATTCAGAATAAGATTGGCTAAAGAAGGAAGCAAATAGATTTGATATCGTTATTGAGTCCGAAGAAGTCGAATTGGAGAAGCTCATAGACGGGGGGAAACCATCAGATTTACGTTTAACATTTACAAAATGAAAGAAACTTTTAGCATCGGAAAGGAGTTTGTCCTCCATTTGGCTAAGAGTCATAAAGACAAGCGCTTATATTAGAGAAGCTATGAAAGGCAAGAAAATAATTGTTAAAGTCGGAATCGGAATTGGATAGTAAGAAAGTCTTCCATAGCTTATTACGTTTGTTTCTTAAGGTACGAAGCTCTCTATTACACCAAGGTGGAGAGGACGTGGAGTTTTTCTTGATTAAAAATGGTACAGATTCATCAATACAATAAGAGAGAATCAGATAAAACCATTTGACAAGGGAGTCTAATGTAAGGTCGGGCACAGAAAAATCGGCTAAGCTCAGCAAGTTATTCAGTTTATTAAAGTCGGCTCTGCGGAAATCAAAACAGTAGTTGTCGATAGAAGGATAGAGCGAGGGGAGGATGAAAGCGATCAAGAGTTGTCAGGAGATGAGGGCTCGCAGAGACAACACATGTATCACAATCAGAAGAAAAGATGAGATCCAGGTGTCTGCCCATAAAGTTTCATACTCCGTTAAGTTAGAAAAGACCACAATCTGATAAACGATCGATGAACAGAGATTCAAGTTCAGAGGAGACATTTGTTGGGAGGAGGGATGTTTCATCATCGGAGATTAACCAATTAAGACTTGGAAGATTAAAATCACCTAGAACGATGATCAAATCATTAGGTTGAGCTTGATCAAGTAAGTAATCTACAGCATTCAATGCATCTTGATATGCTTTAATATGCTGGGCAAGTCGAATATAACAACAGAGAACAAACAGAGAAAACTTATTGAGGGATACCTTTGCTGACACACCTTCAAATTCGATTGAATTCGGAATAATAAGTAACGAAGATTCAAAGATATAACGAATTGCTAAAAGAACTCCCCTCCCATAAGAACTATCCATGTTAACCTCAATATCCTTTCGAAAAATAGAAAATTCATTAGTGAAAAGCTCAGTACTTAAAATGTCGGGGGAGAGGTTAGTTTCGGTGAGGGCGAATATATGTCATAAGGAAGTTTTTGGGAGTTATTGAACACGGCAGACGTTTTTGACTTTAGGCCTCTTACATTCTGATAATAAAGACTTAGACACTTGGGCTTTTTAATAGGTTGGTTAGGAACGATAAAAATTCTTCAGGTCTGCACGAGATTTTTGAATGTGCGACAACCGCTTGGAAGAGATGAAAGATGCAAAGGAGGAAAGATCTTCCTTAACTTTTTGTGGAGTGATATCAAGACCCTCGTGAAATTGGAGGAATATTCTCATAAGAGCATCACGTTTAGTAGGGAGACCTTCCTGGGAGATTAGGACTTTAATATTTGTATTGGTTTTTCCTTCAACATCAGCCAAATGGCCGCCACGACCACGCTTACAGGACCATATCCTTTTCATGAAATTTTCCATAATCAAATCGCAAAGTGGCTGCCCTATTTCCTCGATAGCCTCATGAATTCCATCTTTGAGGTCTTGAATCGACGCTGGGCTGTTGGAAAAGACCTTATCTTTCACGTGGCCCCTAAGGAAGAAGTCGCAATCACAGGATCTCGGTGGCCAATTGTGATCACCTCTTCGAAAGATAACACGGTCCGGAAACTTTTCCCGTATAAAATCGATGGTTTCATTGCTTGTGTGGCACGTAGTGCCGTCTTGTTGAAATTTCAATGCGTTGTTGGAGCGTGCATCGTTCTATTTTTATTAATGACGTAGTTTCTACTTGTCAAATGTCAGAAAACGACAGCTTCAAAAGTGACAGCTACCAATATAGCGGGCTATTCAAAATAACACCCTTATAATGAATAGCTGACATGTTAAGTCAAACATTGTGGATTCGAGCAGCAATAGCATAGGATCGGAGCATCTTCAAACTCCCCAGCTTATCTGATGCAACCTGTACAATAACATGAAAACATTTTCATGTATGACTCCCTCCTTTGTGGTAATAAAATAGATTTCAATCGCAGGAAAGAGAATGGCGCCAGATCAGAGATTAAAGTGAGTCAAGTATTGTTTGTAAGTTTCGGGTATTTACTCAAAAAAAAAAAAAAAACAAGTTTGATCAAAATTAGTCAACGATCAAACAAATAATTTCGAGTTTTTTTATTCATGAGTAAAATTATTTACAAATCATTTCTTATTTCAAACGAGTTCAAACGAGTTTACTGATTGAAAGTAAAATCCAGCGGCGGATTTAGAATTTCAATCTGGGGGGGTTTTCGATTGAAAAAATTTTAATTTTCAGTGAAAATCTTGTCTATGAAATTTATATGTAAAACGGCCCATTCACAGTACCCTTGCATACACACAAGAAAATATGAAGTGTGTGTGCAACAAGCCCATAGACATCACACGGACCGTGACACACACACTAAAAATCTAAAAGTTTTTTTTTAAGGCTGAAATTCATCAAAACACAAAGTGTAAAAAGCACAAAAAAGTAAGTGTATTCGTTTTGAGAAATTTGTGCACAGTGAAAGCTTGGGCATGGTCAAGTTTTTTTTTACGCTCACTTTAAAAAATGAGAGGGAGATATTCAGATATGCAATTGTAGAAGCAGTAGAGCACATAAATTCCACTGTTTTGTATTTTTTGGCACTTTGTGTTCCCTGTAGTTCAGCCTTGACTCACACGGTTCGACACAAATTGCGCAGCCAGCCACAGACGGCACACATGAATGAAATGAAGAAACCACAACAAACAGGAAGATGCAACGTCATTGCTGAATCTGTCAAGGATTATTACAGAATTGCATTTTACAACCCATTCTTCGATATATACATAACTGATCTTCGAAGCCGAACACAAAATGTTTTTCAAAAATTTTGGTACCTTGTTTCCGAAAAAATATTTCGATGTTGATAAGTGCAAGGGATTATACGAGTTTATGCAACGGTTCTTGACTGTTCTGAAAATGGGTTCGTATCAGAAGTCAAGATGTGGAGAAGGCGAGTTGGAGATCGGAAGATGAAAAATGTATTTGAAGCACTTGATGTAGGATAATTTTCATACCTTTATAAGCTAACATGTCGATTTTTTTCAGTTGGTTAATCACGATGCTTTTCCAAATGTGACTACAATACATCGTATTCTATCAGTTTTACCAGTTACAACTGCGACGCCAGAACGTTCATTTTCTGCATTCAAAAGACTCAAAACATATTTGCAAAGTACAATTGGCCCAGAACGGTTAAATGGGCTTGCATCATTGAATATTCAGTACGATATTCCACTTACTCTAAATGAAATACTTGATGATTTTCTTAAAAAACCTCGCAGATTGTAATAAGCGGTAAATTGTGAGCATATAATAGGATTCTTAATCGACATCGATACTATTATATTGTATGTAACATTCAAATTGAGTTTAATTTTTGAGGGTGTTTGAACCCCCGGACACCGCCCTCCGTTAATCCGCCACTGGTAAAATCGCTTACAATCACCACTCCATTATTCATGGTGCTTGTAAGTAAATCGAAAAATATTGTTTGGTTTGTTTGAGATTTGTGTGCTGAGTGGAAATGTAGGTAATCTATGGTCAAGAGGTTTATTTCCGTCGTTAGAAACTAATAGAAATAAATATATCCACATATTTTGATTCTTTTGATTTTTTGTGCGTTCAAAACACTATTATAGAATAACAACAGGACCTTGTGTATGGGTTTCAATATACATTTTGATTTCATGAGCAAATTAATCCGCGTTTTCAGTTGAATTTTCTCCAGCAAAATTGGTGTACATATCACAATTGACGGTTGAAGAAATTGACGGTTGCATATCCAAAGAGTTCGTATTTGGTTCAATGGCTGGAGGTAGGGACTTTATAAAATCGTACATTTTAGTCTTTTCTGCTGCTGTTAATAATCTCATGTTTTTGCATGGCGGATATAAGAACGTAGCGGTCTTGAATGTTAGCTTGATCTCAGGGTAAAATAAAGTCATCAGATAATGTTTCACTTTTACTTTGAATTCAGTTAAATTGAATGAATCTGTTTCACCCAGGGTGCAGGTCGTCTCTTTAAAGGGAGTCAAGAATATAACAATTTCATTCAATAAATTATTGTTGATCTCTTGAATTCGTTGCAGCTGTCGATTCTGCTGTAGCATATGCACAATATCTGGCATATTTTCTTGAATCGATTTGAACATCTCATACCTGCAATACCATAAACTTGCTCGCTGCCCCTTCTACGACAGGATAACCAAGAACAAAATTTTTCTTAGCTTCGTTCTACATCTTTATGATTTCATTTGAATCTTTATATAAAAACTAGCAAAATCCCTGCCCGCTTCGCAGGGCTTCGGCAAACAACGGTCGTGAAATTAGGGATTGGCTGGATGCAGAATACGGTATTCGATGAATTTGCAGAAATGAAACATTATTCCTAGAAATATCGTGTCTGTAGATACTTGCTAATCTGATGAATAATCTATTGGGTTTTCAAGTCTTATATATCAATTTTTTAGTTCATGTACCCATTATACATACCGCAAATTTAACTATCTGAGAAGATTTTTGGTAGTTAGGGTTTTGACCAATGTAAGTTCTTAAACGACTAAATTCGTCTGCAGCCGTTGACAGTGGTATAATCGACAAAGTCGAGCTCCAAATTCTTCAAGTTGCGGTTAAAGGCTTCAAGTAAATTTTTGTGCGCCATTGTGCTCTCATCCCACACAAATATTCGGCCATTACCAACTTTTTTGAAATATTGAAATGTCAGTTTTATGTCTAATAATAATGGGCTCAAAACTTCAGAAGAAGAAAGAGCCAACTCTTTTTTTAATTTCAGATCATATTGATGCTAAAATTAATGATAACAAAAATGATTTCCCCATTCCACCGGGTGCATCACAAAAATATATACCACCACTCAGACTGATCACACCTTGCATATCTAATGGTGTCATACACATATGTACTTTTGTTGATCGTTTAACTTTGGGTCAATAGTTTGCGCAAATATTCTGAATCCAATACATATTTATTATTGTCCTTAACGTAGTATTGTTGTCGAGCAACCAATTCAATTGTGGCAATGCTTTATTCGCAAAACGGTTTTTTCGTTAGCAACTGGAACATTTCAATTTGAAAGCATTCAATTCCCCATCAGATTGGCATTTGCAATGACTATTGAATCAAAGCTAAATAATGTCTGTTTGTGGCTTAATTTGAGCACACCATGTTTTTCATTCAGACAATAATTATACGTGGAATACCTCCAGTTCGTTAGTGTGGATTAAATTTTATTAATGACACATTCCATCAACATTCAAAACGTTATTAACAAATACGTACCCACTAAAAATAAATAAGATATACATACATATATTTCATATCTAGAAATTTCATATATCAAAACAACGTTTGCCGGGTCAGCTAGTTCTAATATAATTTCCTAGGTTCACTGACATTTTTTTTTTTGTCGAAGAAAAATTATATTTGTCAAATATTTTTTTACTTCACTGACATTTTTTTTTCATTTTTTCATTGAAAAAAAAAAAATATTTGACAAAATTTACAAAATAAATTGAGTGTTCGTATATTGATCAGTTTTTTTTTTTTGTAGTACGAAGTACAAAATTTTTAACATTTTTAAACAATTGAACCATTTGTGATTTGAAAAGGATACATTTTATTTTTGCTAAACCTTCTACCCCATAACCTCTTGCATTTAGAGAAAAAATTAGGAAAATCGGTCAACCAGTGTGCCCGGTTAGCGAACGAACACATTAGGCTGTTCTTTTATATATAGCAAAACCCCTGCCCGCTTCGCAGGGCTTCGGCCCACACCGGTTCGGAAATTAGAGATTGGCAGGATGAAGAATACGGTAATCGATGGATAGGCAGAAATGAAAAATATTCTTAGAAAAATCATGCCTGTATTTGCTAATCTGATGAATAATCTATTCGTTTTTCATTTCCTTTACATATTTTTTTAGTTAATTTACCCATTAAACATATCTTCCCCAAATTTAGCTCCCTGAGAAGAGGTAGGGTTATTAGGATTTTGACAGCAAGCTAGGTATAGGCATAAGTATGCTTTTAACCCTCTTCAGGATTGCACAACGTTATAAATTTTTCTAAAACTAACAATTATTAGGTATTATAAGATGCTGCAATAAAAATATTGACAGAAAACTAAATTCGATGTTCTAAGCTGTTAAAGATTTTTTATAAAATGTAGGGGGAAGTGGTCACCCTTCGTACAGTTTTTACTTTTAATTTTTTAATTATTTATTTACTCTCTGCAGCTTCGAGTTAATGGACTGTATCAATAACACTAGTTTACAAAGTTTTTTACCCAAAGATGAAACTTATGTTAAATGATAAAGTAGTGAACCCTATGTTAAAAACTGAAGTTGGAAAAAAAATAGGACGTCAAGTTTTTGAAATATTAACCTTAGCTTTTTCTAACAATCTTCTGTGTCTTACCAACAAAAAAATCAAAAATGACACAGTTAACTTCCTTTTTTGGACGGATTAGCATCTGTTCCTCTTTATATACACTAACGGTAATCTTTTAAGATATTTTTTTCTCAAAAGTCTTGGAAGATTTCTTCATAAATCTTCAAATCCCGATGAAAACGCTTACCACATTCATCGCTTACACTTCCCAGTTTCTCAGGAAAAAATGCAGTTATGAATGTAAAAAACAGAATTTTGAATGACTTAATAAACCCCATCTAAAGGTAATTCTTTTAAAAATCGGAAAAAATGTCTTCATAATCTTCTTATTTATGGTTGCCCAAGAAATTTTTTACTACTGGGCTGCTTTAAATTAATACAAACTTTGAATATAAAGTATATAATGCTCTAGTAGTGGCACCAGGCTGAATTTTGAGTGGAACCTGTTATTACCGTTGGTAGTTATTTGCTCGTATTTTAAAAAGAATCAGAATAGTTCTGCCTGGCATTCATAGGGGCGCTGTTGTCGATTCTTGATGATGACATTACTAGAGCAGTATATATACAAAGATACGAAGTATCTTTTTCGACACTGGATAAACGACCATCAAAACGTTCATCTTTTCTTATTCGGGACCCACAAAGATTCCTTCTTTGACTTTGATATCAGAAAGATTGGGAAAAAATGGTTTTAAGTATTTAAGACTCGTTTATCGGTTCTCACGAATATACCTCCCGCTCTTTAATTGGAAAATTTTACCTAAAATATAGCAAAATTTATTTGGATTTAATTGAAACTATCTTTTAAGATAGTTTAAAGCCAATCAAAATGCTAACTTATACGATTAATACAACAAAAGCGAATATTAACTTAGTACCAGTTACAAGGTAGCGTAATAATTTAATGAGGATGTAGTAAGAAAACTAGACGTGATAAAAATATATTTCATATACTTTTATAAACTGTGGGATCATAGAAACCAACTTCAGTATTAATTGTCTTTGGGTAAAAGATTTTTTTTATTTTTGTAAACTAGTGTAATAGATATATTATTACACTTTACGAAAAAAATTTACATTGCTAAGTCAAAGGCTTAAATAGTTATAGCCATTTTAATGGGATAAGATTTTTGTACGAATCCTCCCCACCCGTGGGGTACCTTCGTACAGCACATGGGGCACATTCGTACGACATGGGGAGGATTCATACAGGATATTTAAAAAGTTAATTTGGCTTCCTTTTTATTTGTCAAAAACAAAAACCGTGTTTTTAACATTTACTCACTTATTATTGATTCAATTTGACCCATTGTTACCTCTAATTCTGCTAAAAAAAAAAAGAACTCAAAGTTTGTTTATAAAGGGTTTTCCAAAAAGAGGTGTTATTTTGATATTCAATCGGATGTTTATTTCATTATAAAGAGGAAGGTATGCCGTTAATAATGAAATAAAACATCAGCCAAATGGCCGCCACGACCACCCGGACCATATCCTTTTCATGAAATTTTCCACAACCAAATCGCAAAGTGGCTTCCCTATGTCCTCGATAGCCTCACGAATTCCATCTTTGAGGTCTTGAATCGACGCTGTGCTGTTGGCGTAGACCTTATCTTTCACGTGGCCCCAAAGGAAGAAGTTAAATCACAAGATCTTGGTGGCCAATTGTGATCACCTCTTCGAGAGATAACACGGTCCGGAAACTTTTTCCGTTTTACGAA
This sequence comes from Sphaerophoria rueppellii, assembly GCA_920937365.1. Taxonomy (NCBI): domain Eukaryota; kingdom Metazoa; phylum Arthropoda; class Insecta; order Diptera; family Syrphidae; genus Sphaerophoria; species Sphaerophoria rueppellii. The sequence continues at coordinate 45,783,143 of CAKKXW010000002.1, forward strand.
CCGTCTCTGCCAAATTTTCACCATTTTTATAGTGAATTTTAATCATTTCAATGCGTTGTTGAAGCGTGTATCGTTTCATTTTTATTAATGGCTTGCTTGTCAAATGTCAAAAAATGACAGCTTCAAAAGTGACAGTTACCGAAATAGCGGGCTATTCAAAATAACACCTCTTATCGGAAAACCCTTTATTAGGAAAGTATGAGATCTTTTTTTTTTTAAATACATGTAATTCATTTTGACTCCTTTCCACTACTTCGTCAACTCCTTCGTTTCGTACACCTTTTTTCTTATTTGTTCGCACCATGATCCTGAAAGAAATTATTATTTATATAAAATACCAGCCTCAATTTACTATAGAATGCGAAAAACTAATTTTAAGGATTGAATTTCATTTCAATAAAACTGTAACTTCATATTTAGATTGTAATCAGCTCAAGAAAAGCATTCGTACGCGTACGAATGTGCCCCATGTTTGACTGTACGAATGCTCCCCAAACTGTACACAGTACACAAAAACAGTTTTCTCAAAAACTGCAATGAGATTTTACAATATTTATAATTAAAACACAAATTTAACACTTTTATCAACAATTTTTCATCACTATTTAGCCAAAAAACAAACAAAACTTACTCACAATATTACATCAAACGTACACAAAAAAATTACTTAGAGCACTAAAAAACACTAAACGTCTTGTCGCGACCGCATCTGTTGCACTTATGATTTAAAATTTATTGAGCACCTCGGTGCCTACTATGCCTATGCACATTAGTAAGTACGTGTTTGAATACCGTTGAGTTTTAGTTTTATGCTCACTGTACGAAGGGTGACCGTGTACGAGGGGTGACCACTTCCCCCTATGGGTTTTTGTTTATCAATGAGGTTTTATTTGCTAATTTTTTTGTTCATAAGGTAAAAATAAGAAAACGTTATGTTCCTTAAGCATGATTTGAAAAAAAAAAAATCTTAAAGTCAACACTTTGCTCGGGCAAGAAAAATTGCCCGAATCAAAACCACATATTTTTAAAGATTGACCTTGCGTCTTATTCATTTTTCAGGAAATTCAAGTCGAACAGGAAACTAAACACGTATGCCATTGACTTATTCACGGCTAGTCTTGTAGTACTGTAAAGTTTAAATTGACTGATGTCCCGAAACTTAGTAATGCTCATACCATCAGAGTTAAAAATGTGGAGGCAGTCCTGGTACATAAATGCATAAATGCAAAAAATTCAAAACTCCGTCTCGTTGTAAATTTACTTCATCGTTTTCATTTGTAATTATGTCAAACCCCTCAAACGACTTGTGGGCAAAAAATTATGCATTTATTTGTCTAGTTCAAAATAAATTGTTGCATCGATTTTAGAAAGACTTTAATCTGTACCAGCCATTATTGCACTTCAACTCAATGCTTCAATGCTTGGAAAGACATCTTGAATCAACTCATTCCGTGGATTTGCATTACAATAAAAATTGTTTGGAAGTGAAATTCGGCCTTCAGAATCAAGTGAAATAATTCCATTTCCAATGTCCAATAGTGTCCGTGGCTTAGTGGTTAGGTGCGTTGGTTGATAAGAAAAACGTCGTGGGTTCGAGACCTACTCGTGCCCAAAGTTTTTTATTTCATCTTTCTCGGACATTGCCTTTTGCGAAGAACTGACAAAACTTCCAAAAGTATCAAGCCGTTCGGAATCGGCGGTAAATTGTAGGTGCCCTAAATTCTTCACACGCACCCAGAGAATTATTGATGAGAGTAAGCCACTTGGGCCTTGGCTTTTCAAGATTTGTCGCGCCACTCTCTCTTTAATGTCCAATAATTGGTACATTTTCCTGAAATAGAAGTTTTTAAACGACTCCATTCGTCTGCAGCAGTTGAACGTGGTATAATCGACAAAGTTTGTCCTCAGAAACAAAAAGATTCAGAGCTCCAAATTCTTCAAGTTGCGGTTAAAGGCTTCAAGTAAATTTTTGTGCGCCATTGTGCTCTAATCCCACACAAATATTCGGCCATTACCAATTTTTTTTAAATTTTGTTATGTCAGTTTTATGTCTAATAATGTGCTCACAACTCCAGAAGAGGAGTTTATTGATGCTAAAATTAATGATACCAAAAATGATTTCCCCATTCCACCGGGTGCATCACAAAAATATATACCACCACTCAGACTGATCACACCTTGCATATCTAATGGTGTCATAGGTACTTTTGTTGATCGTTTAACTTCGGCTCAATAGTTTGCGCAAATATTCTAAATCCAATGCAATTTTATTATTGTCCTTAACGTAGTATTGTTGTCGAGCAACCAATTCAATCGTGGCTTTATTCGCAAAACGTTTTTTTCGTAAGCACATTTCAATTTCAAAGCATTCAATACCCCATCAGATCTGCAATTGCAATGACTATTGACTCAAAGCTAAATAATGTCTGTTTGTGGCTTAGATTTGAGCACACCATGTTTTTCATTCAGACAATAATTATACGTGGAATACCTCCAGTTCGTTAGTGTTGATTAAATTTTATTAATGACACATTCCATCAACATTCAAAACGTTATAAATAACAAATAACAATATAATTAACAAATACGTACCCACTAAAAATAAATAAGATATACAAACATATTTTCATACTCTAGAAATCTCATATATCAAAATAACGTTTGCCGGGTCACCTAGTTCAAATATAATTTCCTAGGTTCACTGACATTTTTTTTGTCGAAGAAAAATTATATTTGTCAAATATTTTTTTTTCACTGACATTTTTTTTGATTTTTTTATTGAAAAAAAAAATATTTGACAAAATTTTCAAACTAAATTGAGTGTTCGTATATCGATCAGTTTCTTTTTGTAGTGCGAAATATAAAATTTTTAACATTTGTTAATAATTGAACCATTTGTGATTTGAAAAGTATACATTTTATTTTTGCTAAACCTTCTACCCTAAAACTTCTTGCATTTTGAGAAAAAATTAGATAAATCGGTTAACCAGTGTGCTCGGTTAGCGAACGAACACAAAAATTAGGCTGTTCTTTTATATTATACTAGCAAAATCCCTGCCCGCTTCGCAGGGCTTCGGCCCACAACGGTTCGGAAATTAGAGATTGGAATACGGTAATCGATGGATAGGCAGAAATGAACAATATTCTTAGAAAAATCATGGTAATCTGACAATAATCCATTCGTTTTTCAATTCTTTTACATAATTTTGTTATAAAATGTGTGGGTTTTTGTTTATCAATCAGATTTTATTTGCTAATTTTTTTGTTCATAAGGTAAAAATCATAAAACTTTATGTTCGTTATGCGTAAATTATTTGACAAAAAAAAAAAAAATACCTTAAAGTCAACACTTCGCTCTCGCAAGATAAATTGAACACCACTTAAATACAAAGTTAGACTTTTTTTTAATCGTCAAAAAGTGATGAAAAAGATACTTTGTCTTAGAAGGATTATTTTCTAAGAATATGACCAAGAATCACATTCCAAAGTATATGGCAGACAAATTACAGGATACCCTGTATAGTTGACCATGAGGAAAAACAGAAATTTCTAAATCAAAACCACATATTTTTAAAGATTGACCTCCCGTCTTATTTATTTTCCAGGGAATTAGAGTCGAACAGGAAACTAAAGACGTATGCCATTGACTTCTTCACGCCTAGTCTTGTAGTACTGTAAAGTTTAAGTTGATTGATGTCCCGGATCATAGTAATGCTCATACCATCAGAGTTAAAAAATGGCAGTCCTGGTACATGAATGCATAAATGCAAAAAATTCAAAAACTCCGTCTCGTTGTAAAATTTACTACATCTATTTGTCTAGTTGAAAATAAATTGTTGCATCGATTTTAGAAAGACTTTAATCTATATCAGCCATTATTGCACTTCAACTCAATGCTTCAATGCTTGGAAAGATTTCTTGAATCAACTCATTCCGTGTATTTGCATTACAATAAAAATTGTTTGAAAGTGAAATTCGGCCTTCAGAATCAAGTGAAATTATTCCATTTCTAGTATCCAATAGTGTCCGTTTGCTTAGTGGTTAGGTGCGTTGGCTGCTAAGCAGAACGTCGTGGCTTCAAGTAAATTTTTGTGCGTCATAGTGCTCTCATCCCACACAAATATTCGGCCATTACCAACTTTTTTGAAAGAATGTATGTCTAATAATGTGCTCACAACTCCAGACGAAGAAAGAGCCAACTCTTTTTTTAATTTCAGATCATATTGATGCTAAAATTAATGATAACAAAAATGATTTCCCCCTTCCACGGGTGTATCACAAAAATATATACCACCACTCAGACTGATCACACCTTGCATATTTAATGGTGTCATACACATAGGTACTTTTGTTGATCGTTTAACTTCGGCTCAATAGTTTGCGAAAATATTCTGAATGGAATGCAATTTTATTATTGTCCTTAACGTAGTATTGTTGTCGAGCAACCAATTCAATTGTGGCAATACTTTATTCGCAAAACGGTTTTTTCGTAAGCACCTGGCATATTTCAATTTGAAAGCATTCAATTCCCCATCAGATTTGCATTTACAATGACTATTGACTCAAAGCTAAATAATGTCTGTTTGTGGCTTAAATTTGAGCACACCATGTTTTTCATTCAGACAATAATTATACGTGGAATACCTCCAGTTCGTTAGTGTTGATTAAATTTTATTAATGACACATTCCATCAACATTCAAAACGTTATAAATAACAAATAACAATATAATTAACAAATACGTACCCACTAAAAATAAATAAGATATACATACATATTCTCATACTCTATCAATTTCATATATCAAAACAACGTTTGCCAGGTCAGCTAGTTCAAATATAATTTCCTAATTTCACTGACATTTTTTTTTTGTCGAAGAAAAATTATATTTGTCAAATAAATTTTCTTCACTGACATTTATTTTGATTTTTTTATTGAAAAAAAAAAAAATATTTGACAAAATTTTCAAACTAAATTGAGTGTTCGTATATTGATCAGTTTTTTTTTGTAGTACGAAATACAAAATTTTTAACATTTTTTAACAATTGAACCATTTGTGAGTTGAAAAGTATACATTTTATTTTTGCTAAACCTTCTACGATAAAACCTCTTGCATTTAGAGAAAAAATTAGGAAAATCGGTCAACCAGCGTTCCCGGTTAGCGAACGAACACAAAAATTAGGCTGTTCTTTTATATATATAGATATATAATAATATATAAGATAAGAAGATATACTCATTGAAACAAAAAAAAACTTCTTTTATAAAAAAAAGTTGCGAAAAACCGAAAATTACTGAAACTAATTCATTCATACCTTGACCTTAAAATGTTTTTTCATTACACAATTTTTGTTTTATTACTCTTATAACAAAAAGCCAACATACCACCCTAGACAAGGATTACAATATAGAATATATTATCCAGAAAGTAGTAGGAAGCTTGGTAAGAGGTAGATCGTCAGATTTGTCATAAAAAGATTAACAATATTTAAAATATCCTTACAAAACTGCATTCTCTACCAACCGGAAGCACGTATTCCCACGACATAATCTTCGGCAATCACTTTTTTCTATTAAGGTAGGTATACAAACATAACATACCTAATCTACATTTAATGTATGCACTCATTAATAAATCCTTTCTTTAATTAATGTGAAAAATAATGTTTCCAGTGCGGATTATTATATTTATGACTGCAAATCCGGCCACCTAAATAAATAAAAAATATTTTTATTCATTAAATTATAACTTATAACCCATACAAAGACTGCATCTTCCATTTTTTTCTTCGTAGAGAAAAAAAAAAAAAATGAGACATCCAATCAATTTTACCCGAACACTCGAACATGCTTGAGTAAGTACAAGCAAACAAATTGTTTGTGAATCAATTTGACTTGAAATTATCGAAAACGAAAAATATTTACGAGTTTCCTCTGCTTGCTTGGTTTGACTAATAGCACTTTCCATTGGACGAAAAGAAGCGTCCAGAAGCATCCGGAAGTCTTCTGAAACCGTTCTATTGGTAAGAAAATGACACTTCTGACGATTCTGAGAAGAGAATTTTGCTTCTGGATTTGAAGTCAGAATCCACTCAAGAAGCACAAATACATGCATAAATCAAATGTCAAAACAAAATATCAATTTGACCCATTTTAATTTGTTTTTTGTTTTTCGAATTGTTGAAAGGATTATGTGTTTCAAAGGAATTATTTAATCAAAACGAAAGTGAAAAAGAAATAAATAAAATAATAAATAAAATAGTGAAAAATAAAATTCATACATTAATAAGTGACAAAATAAAATATGGATATAGTCACTTTGACACACTGTATTTTTTGGCGATAGTGTTAATTCGCACTCACACAAACACAAAACGTCATTATTGAGTAGAAGCAGTTTTGCTTGTTCCATTCGTTTTCAGAATGAGTGGTTCCCCGAGTGAAACATTAGGTACACATCACTAATACATACGGGCTTACAAATTATGTTTCCTAAAATTTATCTTTCACACGATTAGTTGGTCAGACTTTATACTCGTTATCCCATGACTTGTCCTGACTGAACTTATTATAAACTGTTGAAGGGAGTTAAACTGTTAGAGCGCACTAATTACTGAAAGCTATTTGTGGTGTTTTATATAATAAGAGAGGCATTTTCTACCACCAAGCAATATAAAAGTTTATAAAGCCGCTTCTATGTTCTATCGAATAAATTCCTTGCTTGTGGCCTAAACATTTCCAAAATGTTTTCAATCAACACAATAACTTATAATACAAGCAAAAACACTCATTCCGCTGTTCAGATTTGCGTTAGTCTGTACACTCCGCTCCTGACTATAAAGTTTGACCAAATCGTTTGAAACTTGCTTTGGATGTTACAACTTTCTTATCTTGAAACAAATATTAATTAAATTTCCAATACTTAATATACGTTCCTTTTTTCAGCTGCAGTGACCATTAATTGCAGCAATTAAAACTTAGTACACATAATTGCATATAAACAAAACCAATAATGACCTGCTTTCGCATAACAAATTGCAAACAACGACACAATTCATTTGCAATATTTTGCATAAAACTTTGGACAAGTGAACCTAAACAATATTAGCGAGGCAGAACAACCGGTATGTCTAGATCCACGAGCCAAAAGTTTAATGTGTGTTCGCATGCAACAAGCTCTCGTTGGCTTGGGCTTGGTTGCAATATTGCTTGCTAATATGGTATATACTGCAAACTGAAAGTAAAGTGAGTGTTGGATATACCGGCTGAAATTGACGTTTTCAATTATTAGACGTAAAAATGCCAATCACATTAGTATGCATATATACCTTCTACTCGAATATTTATCCATTTATAATTTCCAGGAAGAGAAAGTGTCTAAATAAAGGATTTTGTTAACGAAGGAGACAGCAACTGACTACGATGAACAAGTGGACGACTACTGACTGAATATAGAAAATACTTTACAAAGTGCGAGGCACAAGTTTTGTTTATAGATTAAGATTCATTTCCAATAGATTTTCGCCAATTAGTCAAGGATATGTCTGCGTAAATATTTCGAACATAATTCATGTGTCAGAGGTGACGACGAACGTGAAAGGAAATGACTTCACTCTTCATCTTCATGTCGAAATCCAGCACTATGGGATGCGAAAAATCTAGGACTGCATTTACATATGAATAAAGAAATAACCATGCTTGCCATATTTACACTTTATTTTGTGTATATATGTTTTGTTTGTTTATTTATTTAAAGAATTGATTTGTTTTGTTTTTTTTTTTTTTCTTACGGGGATAAGGCCTACTGGGGATAGAATTAAGAAACGCGCTTATAATCTCACCGCTTAGTGGTGTGGAAAAAGATAGAACTTACTTACTTACTTACTTATCCGGCTCACAATCCATGAAATATCTCAGCCTGAAATATTACAGCCTTTCATTATGATCGGTCACTCATATGCACTCTCAAGTCGCCGAAACCAATCGCTCTGGCATCCGCAGTCCTTGGTCCTTGTAACGTAGGTTCATTCTTCCTTGCCGTCTCGAACATGGGGGCTGGGATGAAAAGACTTTCTTGGCTGGAGCATTGTCGTCCATTCGCTTGATGTGACCGAGCCAATGTAGTCGTCTTTTCTTGGCCTTCTGGACTACATCCACATCTTAGAACAACTCGTACAGTTCTCGTTTGAACCTTCTTTTCCATTCGCCATTGTCGCATACGGGACCGAAAATCACTCGAAGAATTTTTTTTTACTCATCGTCCAGCATTTTGCGCCGTAGAGAAGGACTTTTAAAAGTTTTGTATAGCATACACTTTGTCTTTGGAGTGAGGAGCTTTGAACCCAGCTGTTTTGCCAAACCGAAGCAGCAGCTGTTCGCTAGGGTAATTCTTCTTCGGATCTCCACTAAGGTATCGTTTGTGCTATTGATGTTTGCTTCAAGGTAGGTGATCTCCTTAACTATCTCGAAATTGCTGCTACCAACAGTGAAGCTTTGTTCTACGTGGTGGGCAGATGTTGCTTTGTTTGTTGATAGCATGTACTTTTTTTTGTCCTCATTCACTTCAAGACCAACGAGTTTCGACTGTTCTTCAATCCTCAAGCACAGCTCTCTTGGATTGGCCGATGATATCAATATTGTCCACATAGCCTAGGAGCTCTGTTGATTTGTTGAAGATAGTGTTTTCGTGCTCACAACTGCCTTGCGCACTATCAGTAAAAGAACAGAATAGTTGAAATTGGGAGTTTTAGTGAGTTTTCGGGAGTTCTAGGAAGAAAAAGAAGATACCTAAAAATATTTGCATTGGGCAGCTATAAAATTGGGGGTTGGTTAAAATCCACGACTCAAGAAAAAAAAACACTACAGTTTAACGGAATTTATCACTTCTATAGAAATATAATTGTAATTGTAATTGTCCACTGAAACGCAATACAGAAAGCACTTAATGATCAACGTATAGAAAAAGTAGTTATCAAATGTAAGCTGAAAAACAGACAAATACATAGCGAGCTTGGTAACGCACATTTAGAGATGTACGACATCTAGAGGAACCCCGCAAGGTATAATTCTCTCACCATTATTATGGATGTTAGTAATGAACGAGATCCTAATAAAACTTAAGAATTACGGTATAGTAGTGGTAGCCTACGCGGATGATTTAGCGCTTTTGGCGACGGGTAAATATCTTGCCACTATTAGCGAACAATTAGAAAGCGCATTATCAAGAGTCAGCAACTGGACCAAGAAATGCGGCCTTAAGGTAAACCCCCTTATAAAAGAACTGGTCCTTTTCATTAACGGAAGGAAATTATCTCCGTTTGAGATACCAAAAATAGATAACAGCAGACTAAACATTTCCGACCGAGCGACATACCTCGGAGTTATATTGGACAAAAAACTACTTAACTGGGGTCCAAATATCCAAAAAGATATAAGAAAGCCATGATTGCACTCTACTTATGCAACAAGATTCTGGGATGAAATCGGGGACCAAACTCCAAAACAGTCATGTGGATGAACAGTACACTGCCATTGTCAGACTGATTCTAACCTATGCTGGAGAAATCCACGAATCTAAAAACACTAACCAAAGTACAAAGAATTGCTTGTATCAGTACTAGTGGTATGTTGAGGACTACCCCAACTGTGGATTTAGAAACAATCCTCAATCTCCCCCCATAAATGTATTCGTCTAAGAATCAGCTGCAAACAGCGCCCTTAGACTCAACCCAACTAACATCTGGAAAACTAGCCAGAGTGGCCATGCAGCTATTCTTACGAAATACGAAGATAGCAATATCTGCACAGACTATATGATCCCTGAGGCTTCAACTCTGAAAGCCTCAACCTTGCCAATTCATTCGGGCTCCCCGACCATAGCAGCGTCTTGGCAGTGAAAAACGCTGCTAAACATATATATCCATGATGGCGATATTACACGCAGACATCACTTTTTCATTGATAGCCAAATCAAGTCGAAGCTTGTTTCTTTCTGTTGCGAAGAGTTAAAGGTTCTTGGCACACAGGAAAACGTAATACTATGCTGGGTTCCTGGCCACAGTGATGTTCCAGGCAACGAAAAAGCGGGTGAGCTTGCAAGGGAAGACTCTACACTAGACTCTTTATAAGACCATCATATAGGAATCCCTTTACGTTAACTGAAACATAACGTCAGTAAAATCGTCCTTCAAAAATCCAACATCAGATAGAATCTTCTAGAAAGCTGTGTTAATATCAGGAAACTATGGCCTAGATACGATTAGAAAAAATCCGACAGAATTTTAATTACAGGACACAACCTACTTGGCTACCATAAGAAAAAGATTGGACTTAGTACCGATGACCTTTGTCGAGGCTGTGGTGATGAAGACGAGCATGAAGATACTGCTCTGCCACTGTCCTTCACTCTGTCTTATTAGGAAGAAAACTCTAGTCAACTTCTTCTTTAATGAACTAGAGGAACTATCCGATTGCCAGGCAAAAACTTACTAAGCTTTGTCAAGACCTCTTAATGGCTAAACGAACCACATGATTCATAGGTAATTAATTTTTCAGGAAGTTACAATACATCGGGGTACCACAATGGATCTACATTGATCTAAGTGTCCGCTTAACCTAACCTAACCTAACCTTTTATATTGATTGGATCCAAGACCCAAAGCTCTCTTAATAGAAGAGACTCCAAATAATGAGAATCAAGGAAAACGAATATTAGAAATAATTCGTTGTGCAATATTTTCTTCCTAAGTGATTGTTTTATTTGGTTAACAGTTTTAAGATACTACATACTTAAAAAAAATATAAGATCACATTCTAAAAGCTTTTTACTTGCGACATATAGAATCAATGGCAAGTATTGAATTCGTAAAAAAAAAATTTGAGATACGGATGAGCTATGACAATACGATGATAGAGCCTTAACTACTCGTCCGATTGACTTCAAATTTGAAAATTAGAGGTTTGAGCAAAAACTCATATCCTAATTTTTTTTATTTTTGTTTTAAGATCAAAATTTAGGGTAGCCACCATACGATTTTTTTGGCAAAAAACCAAAACTTTTTTTTTTTCTCCAAAACGGCCCGAACGATTTTTTTTAAACTTCCTTGAGTTTAATTTTTTTAAACATTCATGTGTTTCATGTAAAAAAAAATGTTTACATTGCTCGAAAACGGTACCTCCCATAGAACCGTTTTTTTTGTTATTCGATTTTCTCGAAAAATTAAAGTCCGATCAGCGTAACTTTTTTTCCGAAAGTATATATATATTTTTCAAATAATATTTTGTATTCGAAAAAATTTCAATTTTTTTTTTGGATTTTTAAAAAATATTTCTAAACTTTTTTTTTTAAAATTCTGTATCCTAAAAATGGATCAATTTTAAAAATCCAAAATTAGGTATAATATGCATATTTACATGGTCTTGAAAACTCCATACCCAAATTAATTTTAGGACATTTTTGAAAAATTTTATATAAAAAAAATTAATTAAAAAAAAAAAACGGCTCCGACGATTTTCAAAAAAAAAAATCAATAAATCAAGAATAAGGTTTGAATTTGTTTGGCATTTAAATTTTTGTAATTAAATGTATTTACAAGGTATATTTTAGAATTTTAATTTATATAATAAATTCTAATTACATAGTTTTATATATTGAGTTTTTTTTGTGTGTTACGTGTAAGCTGTAATTAAGAGTTTAATCAGAATTGTTTAAAGTATATCTCATATTTTAACACTACTTTTTGCAATATTTGGAACGTAAAAGTTATCATAAATATTTAGGTTTAGCATGCAGGAGCAAGTTCGTACGACCCAGTCGTGCACATTTTTTCTATTTGGCTGGAACCTTACTTTCAAAAACTTCAGTAGGTAAATAAAGTTTTGCGGTAACGCAACCAACAAGACATTTTTGTAAAACAAGACGACAATATACTTTGTTTATCCACTCCACAGGTATCAGATACTTTTATGTTAAACTACGTTTTTTCAAGACTATTAGCAAATATTGAAAAAGGTTTTATTAATCAATTGAGAGACAAGAATAAATTTTTGAGTCGGCAGAAAATCTTTTGTGTAAGCCGACACGACGACTTCTACATAAAGCTACATATTCGTTCAAAAGGAATTAAACTAAAGAAATAAAAAGCATTCTTTTTCGCAAATATGAGTGTGTATCTGTAAAGTAGTCCAAAAACTTGTCGCAATAGATTGCTTCCAATTAGTGTTTCAATTCACCGCCAAAAACAAAGTTATAAAACGGTCAAAGCAGGAAGGAGCGAACAGGTGGCACAGAGGTAACAAGTACATATACAAAGAAAACAATAAAAAAGTGCTTGAAAGTTTAATCCGATATGTGGCTATAGTTTCACAAGAAACTTCAAATCATATTTATTTATTTATTTATTTCATCAGTCAGAGACACAGCTCTTACTAGATTTATTAGAACAATAGTAAATTTAAATAAATAATAACAAATAAAACAAAAATAAAATGTACAGTTATCACTAACCACCGAAGTTAATTATAAATATCAGTTTTTGTTTAAAACATTCCCTACTTAAATATAAATTAAAATCAATAGCATTATAAAGAGAATTAGCTTGTTTTAAACAACGAGTCAAGGGTTCATTGATTCCATAATTAACCCTTAGATAAGGTACATAAAACAAACGATTAGTTCGTAATTCACGACTAGGAACATGAAAGCCAATCAACGAAAGCAAGTGAAGACACTTGATTTTATAATTTATTAAATCTCTGTCAAACATTACATCAAAATATATACGTCGTGATTCCAAAGATTGAATGCCCAACAACAAACACCTGGTATTATATTCTAGTGAAGCGCTTCTGAATTCTTTCAATTCTCGCCGAATAAATTATATATATTGGATTCCAAAAAGATGAGCAGTATTCTAAAATTGAGCAAACATAAGACAAATATAAGGCTCTTAGAGCATATGGATCAGAAAAGTCCTTAGCGTTCCTGGAAATAAATCATAGCATGGAACTGGCCTTAGAAACAATTAAGTCGATGTGACTAGCAAATCTGAATTTCAAATCAAATATTACACCCAAATCTTTTTTCTGAGAGACTTGTGTTAAGGTTGAACTAAGTAAACTGTAAGAGATTATAATTGGCGAGGTATCGCGACAGAATAACATACTATGACATTCAGAAACATTTAACTGTAAATCGTTTTTAGAACACCAAACGGACAGATTATTAAGATCAGATTGCAACTTTATACAGGTTTAAGGTCGTCAGCATACATCAAACATGAACAATTTTTTAGACAACTAGGAATATAATTGATAAACAGTAGAAAGAGAAGAGGACCCAAATGACTTCCCTGTGGGACACCGGATTGGAAGTAATATTGTTAATACGAACATATTGAATTCATTTCAGGATTAAAACCATGTCAATAAATTTGAATGAAAACCGATGTTATGCAGTTTGGATATCAAAATTGAGTGATAAACTCTATCGAACGCTTTCGCGAAATCGGTGTACACCACGTCACATTGATAACCCCGTTCGAGAGCATCGAGTACATAATTACTAAAAATTGTAAGATTAGTTGTAGTTGATCTTACACTGATTGCTATTAAAAGAGAGCATTTTTTTAATAAAAGGAGCACAACCATCATACCCATCTTCATGTAACTTTAAAAGTTCACAAATACATAATATCTTCTTTATCTGCTGATAATTGGTTAATATTGACCAACTGAGATGAAGATATCGACGAAGGCCTCGTTTGATTATAGGAAGACTTAAAGATTGATCTAAAAAAGTCAGCAAAAAAGTATCACTAAATGTTTGCCCATTATAACGCATTGAAATCGGAATTCCAGTTGAACTCTTTGTCATTTATGAACTTAAAGAAACATTTACTATTATGTTTTACTTTATATTCAATACTCAAAATGTATTGGTTGTACAAGATTTTATTGAGAAAATTGAATTCACGATTACACCGAAGCTAGTTCATGTATAGACCATAATTATCTCTAGAATCCCTTGGAAACAAATTGATAAAGAATGTGTTTGGCTTTTAAACTTAAATTATAATTAATATTATAACTAATCTATGACCTTCCAACCATCAAATCATGACACCTTCCATTATCGGAGCATATTGCCTATCGCTTTGTTATAAAATAAATTAATATGAAAAATGAAAAAAGAAAACAATAATAATGGGAAGAACCGAGTAATGAAAATGTTAAGACAATATCACCTTATTGTCTCAAAACGAGTCGATTGAAAAACACGGAATTCAGTTAAGGACGTTCGATTTTATCCTTTTCGATTTAAGTCGAATCAGTTCCAATCCATTAAGCAATTTAAAATCAATTTCAAAATAAACAACGCTATTTTGCATTCAAGATGCGTACTTTAGCATCATTTTGGACGAAGGACTCCATCATCTTAAAAACGAAGAATGGTAGATTGAATGGCGATTTGTACAGTAAAGTACCTTTGTAGGAATCGGTCCGTGTGATTATTTCCAGGGCTTTTACATTTATCAGATGAAATGAATCATTCACATCGCGTAAACGTTTAAAACAAATAATTGAATTAAAGCAATAGCATGACGTATGCTACTCTTTGTCAAAATAAAATGAAATTCTAAGAAGATAGCTCCAATCATTCATCGTTAACTGGAAAATTTGTGTCCGAACAAAAGGATTTAATACTATGAAGATTTGAAGACGATAACTTGTAGGTGTGGGAGCAACAGTAATTCATGTTCAGAGATGTTAAACAAAATACTGAGTTCTTGAGATTTAGTTATTGCACGTGCATAGAGCGTTATAAATTTGAAGCTTTGTCAGTTCTTAGCTACAAGCCGTTTCCAATGTTATATCAACTTTAATGATCAGTACGTAATAATACTACAATATAAACGCAATTGCCACAACTTTTTTCATTTAAACTTGATTCAATTGCCTTATATTATTATTGTTGTTTAATCAAACTATGTATTGCCATCACTTTACCAGGTAATATACATACGTATGTGTACAAAGACAATGCATTTAATGTGACATATACATTAGAAAAGAGGAGTCACAGAGCACATCAATTAGAGGGTTATAACATTGATGAGAACATCTTATAAGGTATTCTCCTCTACGTCGAAAGATCGAGTAATCCCATATGCGGAAACCATAACGGGCGAATATCACTGAGTATTCAAAATACCCTAAAATAGATAATGGGACCTGGAACCAAAAACCAACACAACTTACTTTGAAACTGGTGCTGTATAAGAAGAAACTCATAATAGGGCAAATGTCAAAGTCAATTCCTTTGTCCGTTTGCGCACTGTCTATAAGACCCAAACAAGACATGGACATTTGAAAGTTTTTTCTAATGACACTAAACATGAAAAACCGCTTTATTTAAAATCACAAAATATTCAATTAACGAGTAACTTCGGTTTTCCTATAAAGACTGTAAAAGAGTAAATTGGCCGCTATTTTCAAATATTTTTTTAGAAATGATAATTCGAAGGGTTGACACTTCAAGAGGACACAAGCGTCTACAGAAACCTATATCTAAAAACTCTCCAAATCCCGTGGGTGAACATCGGGTGCCCAGTAACTTCAACCGAAAATTGTGTTCCAAGCCCAGTGGAAAGTTGCTGGCGACAGCAAAGAGAGAGAGGGAGGAGGTATGCGTCCACTAAGGCATTCCTCCTTTTCAATAGGCAGCAACAGAAGAACTCACAAGATGGAATCAACAGTTCCAGTCAGGATGAACTACTTAGTGAATACCTTATAAGGCTACTACAACATATTCGTAGCGGTTTGGCTGGCTCTTCGTCTTAGAGTTAAACTAAAGACCTGGCCCTCCAGTTTGGGGGGTCATTCGTCGGGGTGACTGCCCTGCCACATAAAGAAGACATGGTTCCGAAACACCAACAAGCCTCGGATACGGACGGAATTTATGATGACGACCCACGCAAACGATTTAAGGACAATTAATTTCGGTTTTGCACTAGGAACGTTAGGTCCCTTTACAGACCACGTGCAGCCGAACAACTAGTGGAAGCCTTTGACTGCTATAGAGCAGATATAACTGCAATCCAAGAAATGCGCTGGGATGGTCCGGTCCGGGCCTACTTAAAATGAACACCTGCGATATTCACTACGGCGACTGCTACCGGGGACAAAATCAGCGTCTATTTTGATGTGGATTTGTAGTTGGGACTGGCAATGTCTTAGCTGGGTAGAGAAGAAATCTTTGGTTTGATAATCGGACGACATAGCCTACAAGACACCAACCTCGATAACGGATTTAGGCTAATCAACTTCGCTGAGGGGCGAGACTTAATGATAGCAGATACGCGATTCCCACATCTCGATTTCCACAAGGGGACATGGAAATCTTCTGATCAATCAGCCGTCAACCAAATTGATCACATTGCGATCGACGCACGACACTTCTCTAGCATGCAAGATGTCCGCACATTCCGAGGTGCCAACATAGACTTGGACCACTACCTCGTGTAGCCAAGGTTCGAAGACGTGAAAATGCTACGAGAAATTTCGACGTCAAGCGGCTACAATGGCAAGAGATTACTAGATCCTTTTCCGATCGTGTCTCCGAAAATCTCCTCAGAAGTGCTTTGCTGCCAGCACAAAATATAGAGAACTATTGGCAACACTGCCAAGCAGCCATCAGAGATGCCGCCTCTGAAGTGCTAGGGTTTACACGGCCACCATAACGAAACCCTTGGTTTGACGATGAGCACCGGCGAGTACATGCCACTAAACAAGAGGCATACAAGGCGGCGCTTCAAAGAAGGACACGAGCAGCTCGTGACCTCTAAGAGCAGAAAAGAAGAGAGGAGCATAAGCTTCCCAAAAAGAAGAAAAGGAAGCATGTAAAGCTCGCGATCGAGGAGATAAAGGTGTTTAAGTAAAAGAGAGACTGTTGTTAGGTTGGATGGGGGCAGGGACATTACTCCGCAGGACATAAGTCCATAATGGAATTATGTCCCACTTAGGTGGGACATTAGTCCATAAATCGATTTTGGACTTAAGTCCCACTTTGTTGGGACATAATTCCTCAAAAAATAATTCTGGATTTATGTCCCATTTCTTAATATGTTTTGATTGAAAATTGTTTTTAAAAAAAGGATGCTTTTTAACGAGTTTTTATGCTCTTTAAAATCCGTTGTCTTAAGGATCGGAGTGATTTCATTCCTCCTACATAGTTTTGTCTGTGCTTTGATATGCAAACAATTTTCTCTCATAGATACATGCAATTATTGTTTCACAAACGAATAGATTGGCTTCAATAATTTGAATCATTTGTATTTACATACATTTCTTCTGACTTGCTACTCTTTAGAGAGGAAAGAAAAGGATATGGTGCCGTGTCATATGGCCATGTGTCATATGACACAGTGTGAAAGCGTGATACAGCCATATTGAAACATAAGGCTATTTGTCACTCTTTCTAAAGCGTTATTATATTTATTGGCGACATTTTGCCACTACAGAAAACATTACGAATGTTCTAGAAAATTTTAATTTACTTACTTGATATGCAATTTAAATTAAACGTGCGAGCGGAAAAATAATCGTCATTCGCGCAGCGGAAAAATTTGTTTGCCCCACAGAGAATCAATTTGGGGTGTGAAAATAAAAAAATTCGCGCGAATTCTCACCTAAGTGGGACATAATTCCAATTTGGACTTATGACCCGTGGAGTTATGTCCCTGCCCCGGTTGGATGCCAGTGCAAGACTGACTGTTTATTACAGTATTTGAATATGTCTGTACTTAGTCTAACATCTCCCTCTTTTCAGAAATTATTTCATTATTCAATTCAAAATTAATTATTCCAATACATATTTTGTTTTAAAAAAAATAATAATAAATAAAAATTCATCATATTGCTTACATCTAAAAACTAAGTTATATTTAATAAAAAAATTTTATAAACATGCAACGTTTCCTTATTACAATATTTTAAAATAAACTTTATTTCATTTGTATTGTTGCAAATAGATGCCATTTGTAATTTAATTATCATAATTCCACCTTTGCGAAGCTTTTATTTCTCTTCCAAATCGTGAAAGTTTATTTCCATTTTCATTGCATCCGGAAATTAAGGCCTCTTTAGAAAGTATGTCAGTATTAATTGTTTGCTGAGGACTATTTGGAGTTTTTGCGTCTGTGTCTGAATCCATATCAAAAGAACTTTTGGGTGAAGGGATAATGTGTTGCCGATTACGGCGATAAATATCTTCATTTTCAGCCTTTATTAAATATGATCGAGGCTCAGTACATTTTTCTATAACAGAACCAGGATACCAAATAGATTTTGGAGTTTTTTGGTAGTAAACCTTTTGACCTTCATTTAAATCTTTCAATTTTTTAGCTGATTTGTTATAGTAAAAGCTCATTTTCTTTTGGCTAGTGTCAATATATTTGTTTACTTTTGCAGGATTAACAACAGTGTATTTAAGGTTTTCTATATGTGTTGGTAGTTTTGTACGTAGTTTCCTGGACATTAGAAGTTCAGATGGTGAATAATAGGAACTCTCATTAGGGGTCGTACGATAATGTAGCAAGGCTATAAAGGGGTCAGAATTATCTTCAAGACATTTTTTCAATAGCTTTTTTATAGTTTGAACAGCTCTTTCTACCATTCCATTAGATCTTGATAAATACGGACTTGAACTCAAATGCTCTATATCCCAATTCTTACAAAACTGTTCAAATTCTAAGGAAGAGAACGGAGGGCCATTATCACTGACTAAAATCTTTGGGATGCCATGTCGTGAAAACAATGATTTAAGCTCAAAAATAACTTTACTTGCTGAATATCCGTGACTCAATAAAGCAATTTCAATATATTTAGAGAAATAATCAATTAAAATTAAATATTTTTTCCCAGTGAAATCAAAAAAATCTATGCCGATTTTGTACCATGGTAATTTGACGATGTCATGCGGTAACAAAGGCTCTTTGGGGTTAGAGTTTCTATGCCGAATGCATGTTTCGCAATTATCCACAATATTAACTATATCCGAATTTATATTTGGCCAATATACTAAAGACCTGGCTAAATTAATACATTTCGCTGAGCCCAAGTGTCCTTCGTGAATCAAGCTTAAAATTTCAGAACGCAATTTACTAGGAATCACAACTCTATTTGACATGAAAACTATTTCATCTATTACGTGAATTTCATTTCTTACTTTGAAATATGGCATAACTAACTTGTCAATTTTTTGTTTTCCTTGAGGCCATCCGTTCTGGCTGTACTCTTTGACTTTAATCAGAATTGTGTCATTACGAGTTTCTGAACGTATTTTGTCTAGTTTTGATTCGCTGATAGGTAAACTTGAAATAATCAAGTTACAATGAAGATCAGCTTCTACCTGAGCGTCGAACTTGTCGAGTTGTAGAAGCTGAGTAAGGTCAATGATTCTCGAGAATTATTTCTCCAGAAGAGTCCTGAAACCAAAGGTCGCTCGCCCCACCCCTTCCCAATCCTTATCCTCTCCTCCGTCGGCTTTGTGCTATTATGCTGGCTGGCATTGAGAACCACACCCTCGGCAGCGTTAGACACTCTCCTCCATCTGACACCCCTCGAAATTTTTAGCAAACAAGTGGCAGCGAGCACAGCTATAAGGCTCAGCGCCTCATCTCAATGGACCAACAATAATGTGGGGCATTCCATCATTTTGAACTTCTTCGGTTCTATATTAAAGTACATAGACTATACCATTCGAAAACCCCAATTTGGTAAAAACTTCCATATATCCATTCCATCCAGAGATGAATGGGAAGACAATAAACTTCTGGATGAGAAAAGCATTCATTTTTATACAGATGGATCCAAGACAAGTGATGGAGTTGGTAGTGGTGTGTACTCAGAAAAGCTTAATCTAAGCATCTCATTCCGCCTCCCTAATCATTGTAGCGTCTTCCAAGCGGAAATCTTAGCGATCAAAGAGGTTCTCTCCTGGCTAAGAGAAAACGTGATATCAACTTCGGATATCCGCATCTTCTCTGACAGTCAGGCTGCTATTAAATCTCTTGACGGTGTCTCAACCAAATCTCAAACGGCCCTCGATTGTCGATCGTCTCTTATGGAGATGGCGCAGCAATTTAACATTCACCTCTCTTGGGTGCCGGGCCACAGAGACATCGCAGGAAATTGTAGAGCTGATGAACTCGCTAAAAATGGAACCGTCATACCTATTTCACCTGAAAGGGAGAAGATAGGTATACCGATAGCTACATGTAAACTTCTGCTAAAAGAAACCGCCTTAAAGATAACAAATTCTAGGTGGCACAATTTACCAACGTGCGCAGCCACAAAACTCATCTGGCCTTCACTGGACCTAAAGCGCTCAAAAGACTTGTTATCTCAAAGCAGACTTCATATAAGCTCCTTAATAGGTATCCTTACGGGACACTGTCTTATAGGCAGACACGCAACACGACTTGGTGTAGCCTCAAATGACTTTTGCAGGAGCTGTATGGACGAGGAGGAAGAGGAAACAATCTCTCACCTTCTCTGCACTTGCCCTGCTCTTTCACTAAGACGAAAGCTTCATCTGGGCGATTACTTTTATGATAACCCCAGTGAACTAGCTAATAGAGATATCAAGTGTCTTCTTCGCTTCATAAAAAGCTCAAATTGGTTCGACTAGTAAGAAGTAATTCTCTAGATTCATGTGGTATCACAATGGGCCTTTTCTTCTGGCCTAAGTGTGTGGATTCTGTATCCACAGCCACTTTAACCTAACCTAACCTAATGAAGATCAGTTTCATCGTCAAAATCAGTAAGTGTTTTATTTGGAAGTACTGCCCTTGATAATGTGTCTGCCACATGCATATCCTTACCTGGTTTAAAAACTATCTTTAAACTGTAAGCCTGTAGGCTCAACATAAACCTTTGTAAACGAGATGGAACTTTATATAAAGGTTTTTCAAATATGGGAATCAAGGGCTTATGATCCGTTTCAACTAATATTTCTTTTCCATAAACAAATTTATGAAAACGGGTACACCCAAAAAGAATTGCAAACAATTCTTTTTCAATTTGTGCATAATTTTGTTGGCTGGAAGTTAAACTGGCTGACGCGTAAGCAATTGGCTGCCTCCTCGACGGGTCTCCACCTTGACGTTGGTGAGGAGGCTTACACCCAAACCTCAATCAGGCCAGTTATAGACTTTAGCTCTCGGGCAATCTCTCAGCTACCTGCTAGGGTTTGGGCAAACTAAGAGAGGCCCACCCCTATGAAAATATGGAAAATTTAAAGATAAAAATGAACCTAACCATAACGGGGATATACGTTATACGGTCGGTAGGGGTCACGACTATCGGCTTAGGCTTTGCCTCCCGATCTCAATATCGAGAGGAGAAGTCGCCAGTGACAAAAATTTTACATATTCATTTATTTATTATGAACATCCTTCTTATCTTTTCGAAATCGTTTCTCTTTTCTTTTTCTTTTTTCTTTTTTGTTTTCTTTTTCTCTCCATTTTTCCCTACAGATTCGAAATTTAAGAAGAGTAAAACGCCAGCAACTAAAAATATGAGTTCCGAACATCAAAAGATGACCGAGGAAGAAGAAAAACTTCTCCTCGACCCCTTCTCTAACCTCGATATGGGAGATGGAGCCAGTGAGATTGACGTCGATAACGTCAGCGAGGTGTCCTCAATCGCTAGCTCTTGCATCTCAAACACTTCCAGGAGGAGTAGAATCTCCAACTGCAAGAGAACCATAAAGAGGTTAGGGAAGTTGAATTGGGACCAGATGTCGGAGACCGACAGAATGAGGTTGCACAACGCTCGGGCCTTCATGGACAGGGAAGGCTTAGGGAAGGGCAATCCGGTACCACCCCCCTCCCCTTCAAAGAAACCGAGCGAGAAGACGCCAATGGGCCCACCCGCTCCCTATGCTGACTCCAGGTATGGAAAAGGGTGCACCCCATCTACATCCAGCGCCAGTGCAAATACAGAGGGCAACAAAAGACCTGACCAGTTTGGGCGGACGCACATTAAGGAGTCCACCGACCCATCCACCAAACTAATCCCGGAACCCAGGATTCCGATTAGCCAAGTGGATGAGGAAGGCACTCCTGATGAGGGAAAAGACAAAGAGGAGTGTGGGGTTAACTTGGTAGGCCTTTGCCCACAGGATAACCCCAACACAACCTCTTTATCCGAACCCGAAAACCGCACGATCGACACGACCATAAATAGTACAGAGACAGTTATACGTAAAAAGACTAGACAACGAATAACTGGTACACTTAACGAGAACGAAATACGAAGACGACAAATACGCAATGCTGAAAGGATCGTTCGACGCTTTGCCAAAAGAACCCCAGAGTCTCTCACGGCAAAGGAGAAGACAGCGCTCGATAAATCCAGAAAGCGGTTGCAAACAACGACGGACACCACGGAACAAAACGTACAAACAACTAAAGCTGGAAGCACTGGTGCAAGGATCACAGGCACCTCACCCACACAAGAAGCGCCATGCTCCTCAAAAAGGGCAAGGAATGCCAGCAATTCACCAACCACCTCTTCTCCGAACAAAGAAACGAAGAGGATGAAGATGTCTCGGGCAATCATCAAAGGTCACCAAGTCGCTATAGCTGACTATGGTAAACCTACACGAAGACTGACCGAAGACCAATGGCAACTCCTTGAACTAAGAATCCTGGAGGAAGTTAATGAGGCTATCGTCAAGAATAGGCAAGTGCCTCTCTTCGGTAACCTCACGACTACCCACGGTTTCAAGGTGATGAACTGCGAGAATGACGTGACTCTCGAGTGGCTACGAGAGTTTATCAAAAATACGTCAGCTCCATGGCAAGGCGCCGACCTTCGCCTCATAGAGGTAAAGGAAATAAAGGAATTGAGCAGACCAGTAGGCAAACTAATGGTCAAAGGCCCAACCATCCCCAGTGAACGGCTAGGAAGATATATTATATCACTGAATAGTGATCTTCAAAGCCAAGACTGGGAGATCATAAAAACGGAAAAAACAAAGGAAGGCACCGAGGTGGAAGTCAGACTGACACACAGATCTATTCCACTCCTCAGGAAAGTCAACTTTAAAGTTCGCGTCGGGATAACTAGATGCAAGCTGAGGTTGATTGCCAACAAAAAGAAACAGGTTAGTAAAGCGTTGAACAAATACTTTATTATATGATGGAATTGAAAATTTTACAAATCAATCTTCAACATAGTAAAGCCGCCAGCGCTAACCTGGTCTACCTCATGGAGAGTAGACAATATGATGTAGCCCTTATACAGGAACCCTGGGTATCAGGTGGCAAAATTAAGGGTCTACACTCCAAAGAACTCATGATGTATAAGTCCAACCCGGACAACCAAAATAGTAATCCTAGAACTTGTATAGTAGCCAGGAAACAGATTAATCTTTTTCTTCTGACTACTTACAGCAACACTGACCAAACAGCGGTAAAACTGGAACGAGAAGGGCTCCCATCGCTCATTCTCTCCTCAACATACATGCCGTATGACGGTACAGAAGGACCACCAGCGGATATCACAAATCTATTGATATCCTTTGCAAGTAAGAACAATTTTGACGTAGTCGTAGGGTGCGACTCCAACTCACATCATGTGCAGTGGGGAAGTACCGATACTAACACTAGGGGCGAGTCCCTTTTTGAGTATATTATTGAGAATAACCTTCTTGTAGCTAACAGAGGTAACACCCCCACCTTTGTTACGAAAAACCGTAAGGAGGTACTCGATATCACCTTAACAAGTAATTCAAACACTTGTCAGGTAGAACAGTGGAAAGTATTAGATGACGCTTCCTTCGCAGACCATCGTCTAATTGAATTCTGTATCCCTGACATTGATCGGATACACAAGCCATTTAGAATTAACAAACGTACCAATTGGTATGTCTTTAACAATGAAATAGTTAAGAATATAGGTCAGCTTAGTGTTGATACTAATCTTAGCATAGATAGTTTAGAGAAACTTACTACAGAATTCACGGGAATTCTACAGAATGCCTTTGACAAAAGCTGTCCTCTCATTACAACGGCGAAGAAAAATAATAAGCCGCAATGGTGGACTGCTGAGCTCAGCATTATTAGAAAAGAGACTAGGAGACTTTTCAATCGGGCTAAACGCACCGGAGCAGAGAGTGATTGGGAAGGCTACAAAACTAGTCAAAGAAAATTTAAATCAGAAACTCAAAGGGCGAAACGCAGCTCATGGAGAAACTTCTGTAGTAGCATTGAATGTACAAACCATTCAGCGAGACTACGGAAGATCCTCTCCAAAGCTAATACACCCATAGGCTCCTTAAAAGGACCTGATAACCAATGGACAGAATCCTGTCAGGAAAGTCTAAAACTCCTGGTTCGAACACACTTCCCAGGATGTAACGCAGACCTAGATAACGAGTCAACAAACATCACATACTCGGCTCTTGAAATACCTGGGGAAATTATAACGGAAGAAAAGTTAACTTGGGCTATAAACTCCTTCTCTCCTTATAAATCTCCGGGCTTAGACGGCATCTTCCATCTTGATGCTGCAAAAAAGCAGCAGTATCATAACACCACATCTAATGAACATCTTCCAAAACTGCCTAAGGTTAGGATATGTTCCGGAAAAGTGGCGTGAAGTCAAAGTCGTCTTTATACCAAAAGCTGGCAAGCCCAGTCATACAGAACCAAAAGATTTCAGACCAATCAGTCTAACCTCTTTTGCACTCAAAACACTTGAGAGATTAATTGATATGCACATCCGTAGCAACTTAAAGCCGGAATCCATATCACCTTTTCAGCACGCCTATACAAAAGGCAAAAGTGTAGAAACAGCCCTACACTGTGCAGTAAGAACAATAGAGAAATCGCTTGAGGTTAAAGAATATACCCTGGCTTCTTTTCTAGATATCGAAGGAGCATTCAATAATGTCCACAACAGTGCCATAGAAAAAGCACTCACTGACCTTAAAATAGAACCCCCACTTATAAGATGGATTACGTGTATGTTGAAAAACAGACAAATCCATTCTAAATTAGGTAACTCCGATATAAAAATGTTCACATCTAGAGGAACCCCACAGGGTGGGATACTCTCACCTCTTCTCTGGACCTTGGTGATGAATGAGGTTCTCATCAAACTCAAGAACAGTGGTGTTAGAGTTGTAGCATATGCCGATGATTTAGCGCTTCTGGCGACAGGAAAATACCTAACCACAGTAAGCGAACAATTAGAAAACGCATTAACTACGGTCAATAACTGGACCAAGAAATGCGGTCTTAAAGTAAACCCCCAGAAAACAGAACTGGTACTTTTCACCAATAGAAGGAAAATCCCTTCTTTCGAACTGCCTAAAATTGAAAACACCCCACTTAAACTCTCAGAAAAAGCGAGATATCTTGGAGTTATCTTGGATAAGAAACTCAACTGGGGTCCTAACATACAAGAAAGATACAAGAAGGCCACGATTGCACTCTACTCGTGTAATAGGATTCTTGGAAGAAATTGGGGACCAAATCCTAAGATAATCATGTGGATGTACACAGCCATAGTTAGACCCATTCTAACTTATGGTAGTCTGGTTTGGTGGCAAGCTCTGGAGAAATCCACGAACTTTAAAACCCTTACCAAAGTACAAAGAATGGCATGCATTAGCACTACGGGGGTAATGAGGACCACCCCAACAGCGGGTCTCGAAACGATCCTAAATCTCACCCCCATAGACTTATTTGCACAGGAATCAGCAGCAAACAGCGCTCTAAGACTTAGTCAGACCAATATTTGGAGATCTAGTCAATATGGCCATACCACGATCCTTACAAAATACGTTGGCAATAACGTTTGTACTGATTACATGACCCCTTATCTAGACTTCAATAAGAACTTTACTACCAGCTTCCCTAATAGAGAAGATTGGGAAAACAATGTACCCTACACAAACGAATCGAACTTCACCATCTTTACCGATGGTTCGAAAATGAATACTGGGGTAGGGGCAGGTTTCTACTCAGAAAATCTTAGCCTTGCCAGTTCATTCAGACTTCCTGACCATAGCAGCGTCTTCCAAGCTGAGATCTTGGCAGTGAAAAACGCTGCTAATCAATTATCCATGATGGCGATACCACACGCTGATATCACCTTTTTCATTGATAGCCAAGCAGCAATAAAAGCGATCTCTGCCACGCAAATCAAGTCAAAGCTTGTTTCTTGCTGTCGCGAAGAGCTAAGGGTTCTTGGTATGCAGCATAACGTAAGACTCTGCTGGGTTCCCGGTCACAGTGGTGTGCCAGGAAATGAAAAAGCGGATGAGCTCGCAAGAGAAGGCTCGGTACTTGATCCCTCTCTCATAGACCATAATATTAGAATCCCTCAATGCGAACTAAAAAGAAACATTAGTAATAACATCATTCAAAAAGCAAATGATAGATGGAACCTACTTGAAACCTGCGGTAACACCAGGAAACTCTGGCCTCATTATGACAAGATAAAATCAAATAAGATTTTACTTCTCAATAAACCGTCCCTAAGATGCCTCATAGGTGTCATAACGGGACATAACCTACTTGGCTACCACAAAAAGAAGTTGGGGCTTAGTACGGACGACATATGCAGAGGCTGTGGCGACGAAGAAGAGCACGAAAATACAGCTCACTTCCTATGCCACTGTCCAGCACTCTGCCGTGCTAGATCAAAATTCCTAGGCAACTATTTCTTCAATGAACTAGAAGACCTATCTGAACTCCCAGGCAATCGCCTATTGAACTTTATCAAGTCCACCAAATGGCTCGATTAACCATAGAATTCATAGGTTAAACCACTTTCAGAAGTTACAACACTTCAGGGTATCACAAGGGATCTATATTGATCTAAGTGTGACGGTAATAATATCAACTGTCATCCCATATAACCTAACCTAACCTAAGCAATTGGCTGATTGTTATGTTGTATCACTGCCCCTACAGCTGCCTTAGACGCGTCAACTGATAATTTTATAGGTAAGTTGCTATTGAAATAAGCTAAAATAGGAGCTTTTGAGATCAATTGTTTTAGTCTGTTGAATTCATCTTCCTGGTTGCTCGTCCAGTGCCATTCAACGTCTGTTTTAAGAAGTTGTCGCAAAATACTTGTCTCCACAGAAAGACCTTTAATAAAAGAAGCCAAGTAATTTACCATTCCTAGGAATCGCTGGACTTCTTTCATATTTGCAGGACATGGCATTTTACATATGGCTTCTATTTTAATATCATCAGGGCGTACCCCATGTTCATTGAAAATGTGACCCAGAAACTTTATTTTATTGACACAAAACTGAGATTTTGATTTGTTAAATTTGAGGCCGACTTCGATTGCCCTTGACAGAACCATTCTCAAATATTTATCATGGTCTGCTCTATTTTTGGCGTATATTAGAAAATCATCGATAAAAATTATGACGTTAGGAATACCCTAAAAAAGGCGTACCATTTCCGAATGAAATATTTCTGGGCCTGCATTAACTCCATACATTGTAATGAACGTACATAAGAATGACAAAGCCTCATCCAAAGGGATCGTCCAAAAACCGGAATTCGCATCTAAGGTAGTGAACATTTTTGCTCCGCTAAACTAACTTTCATATCTTCAACATCAGGAAATGAAAATGCGGACGCATTATAGCTTTATTAAGATTTCTCGGATCGAGACAAAGACGCAAGGTACCATTAGATTTTCTTACCATAACAAAAGAACTTACCCATGGTGTAGGTTCTTTGACTTCTGTAATAACTTCAAGTTTCTGCATGCGCATTAGCTCTTCCTTAAGTTCCTTCCGCAAATTTACTGGAATTTTTCTTGGCGGTTTAACAACCGGGTTCACATTTTCTCTAAGCATCAAATAGCATTTATTTTTAAGGCAACCTAAACCAGTAAATACTTCTTTAAATTCTTCTAAATAACTAGGGACATTACAAATCTTTTCACAATGTTTAGATCTTATATTAATAGCTGCAATTTCACTTTCTTTTATTGAATTCACGTTTTTTCTGTTCACAATACCCATTTCTATTAAAGATTCTAAACCAATAATTGTTGTACATTTCAAACTTAAAATATAAAAATTCAATTTAAAACATTTTTTTTCTCATATATACAATTAATTTTACATTTCCAATTATATTTAAATTTTCACCAGAGAATGTCAGAATATTTGTTGTTGTTTCTTCGATTAAGGATGTGTCCAAACACAATGACTGGAACTGCTGAATTGACATGATGTTAGCTTCTGCTCCCGTGTCCACTTGTGCTTTGAGCCCAGAACCATTAATAAACAAGCTAACATGCCATCCCTTAGTAGAAGTTGTCTTAATCATTTTTATGAAAAGCTGATCAAAATCTTCTTCCGATCCAGATTCTGCCGACGTCATGATTTCGATGTTGTTAACTCTCCTGTTGTTGAATCTTTCGTTGGTGTTGGTACACATTCTCGCAAAAACGATGACAGGTTATTCCGAATGCTGGACATTTGGTTATGTGTCGTTGCCCACACTTATTACAGTTTCCTTTTGATTGCAACATGTTTTGTTGATTATTCTGCCTTCCAATATATTCATGTTGCAGATTTTGCCGCCTATTGTATTCATGTTGACTGCCAATACTTCCGTGATTTAAAAAATTTTGTTTCTGATGTCGTCCTTCTCTAGCGCGAATACCACCAATAAATGCTTCATCACCATCACCATTACTACCGCCATTGTTCCCACCACCATCAAGCATTTTTGATTGAACTTTAACAACTTCCATTGTTTTTTGCAATTTCTTAGAATGTTATCTAATTTTTTATTTGATTCATTTAAAAGTCGTTCACGAATATAGCTATGTTTATTATTTAAACCACATATGAATATATCACGAACTAGGTCATCCTTAAGATTTTCAAATTCACATGTCTTGCTTAAATTTTTTAAAATTGTCACAATTCATCGATGGTTTCGTCTTCACTTTGTTTTTTAGAAAAAAAATTGTACCGTTCCATGATTATATAAACTTTCGGCACAAAGTAACTGTTAAATTTGTTTAATAAAATTTGATGACTACACTTTTCTTCATCAACCTCGAATGAATCAAAGATTTCGAAGCAATCAGCTCCCATATGATAAAGTAAAAGCGAATTTTTTCTAGCGTCCGACACATCGGTAAGCTGACGTGCACAAAGGAAAATTTTAAATTTTTTGCACCACATTTTCCACTCAAACGATAAGTTTGTAGCTTTTAAGTTTAATGGTCTTAATTCACTATCCATATTTAATTCACGACTGACTATTTCGTTTCTTGATGCGTTTTCCCCAAGAAGTTTTTTGTTTTCACAATTTTCCTTTTCCATTTTTTTTTTTTTTTTTTTTTTCGACTAGACCGACTGTGACTATCACTTTTGATTATTTTCTTTAAATTTGACCAGACTGACTGACTTAAATGACTTGACTTCTTATTTTCAAATGACTGTATTATTACTGTACTTATTTACCGTATACTCTAGTAAATGGTAACAACACACCTGACACCATGTTTAAGTAAAAAGAGAGACTGTTGTTAGGTTGGATGCCAGTGCAAGACTGACTGTTTATTACAGTATTTGAATATGTCTGTACTTAGTCTAACAAGAGGGATGTCACAACAAGAACGAGGTTCGAAAGTTCTACAAAGAGGTGAAACAAAACTCCAGGGCTTATACACCCCGAACTGAAGCCTGTAGAGGCCATCATGGGAACATCGTAGAGTAACCGCAGTCAGTGCTGAGGATATGAGAGACCACTTTTCCAAACTGTATAATGGCGATGGACGACAAAAAAACTCCGTCAGCAATACAGAACCATTCAACTTGGGTGCAGATGGCCAACAATTCCACCCACCCGACATGGACGAAGTGAAGATAGCGATATCTAAACTAAAGTCGAACAAAGCCGCTGCAGCAGACGGTCTAGCTGCCGAATTGTACAAAGCAGCTGGAGATGATTTGGTTAGGAGCATGCACCTGATCTGCACCAACTACATAGCTATAAGTCTTCTTAACATCGCCTATAAGATCTTGTCTGCCATGCTGAGTGAAAGTTTGAAGCCCTTCGTCATCAACCTGGTAGGTCCTTATCAGTGTGGCTTCAGACCTTGAAAGTCCACTATCGATCAAATATTCACCCTACGGCAGGTGAAGATCCAGGAACGTCAAATCGATACCTACCACCTTTTCATCGATTTCAAGGCCGCGTATGACTATAGAGACCAACTATATAGACCAATGTCTAATTTAAGCATCTTTAAAAAGTCCGTCCAGCTACAAGAATACGCAGACGACATTGACATAATTGGAAGAACACAGCGTGATGTCGGTGGAGCATTTGAGGGTCTTAAGACGGAGGCCAGGAAGATGGGTCTAACGTTTAACGAGGGCAAGACCAAGTTAATGGCTGTCAACAAAAAAGGACTACCAACATCGACGTCTTGGAGCAAACGTGAACTTAGATAAATTTAGTTAAGGACTTTGTCTACCTGGGATCCGCTATCAACTCAGACTCAGGAGCAAACGTCAACATAGACAGATTTTACGACTAAGATGGTTGAGTCATGTTGAGCGAATGGAAAATAATGCTCCGGCTCGTAGAGTCTCCGAATCCAACCCGGAAGGACATCGAGGAAGAGGAATACCGCGACTCAGGTGGAGCACACAGGTGGTAGGTGGCCTAAACCAACTTGGCGTGCGAAACTGGAGACAGCTAGCTAGGGACTGAGCTTTTTGGAGAAGTTTGTTGGGTGAGGCCCTGGTCCTCAAGGTGTTAGATGTACTTAATTTTTTGAATTTACAGATAACGATGCGTTTCAAATTTTAAATGCCATCCAAACATCTGAAAAACTACACCCCTCTGCCATTGTTTCATTTTACGATTAATTGAAATGTAACGCCAAAAATGTGACAAGAAAAAGTGTCTTCTGTGTTATTTAAGCAAAAATTTAATTTAAATGTAAAAAGGTCATATAATATGAAATAATTAATTCAATGTTCCTTTTTAACAATCTTTCAAGATCAATGTTCTTAAACTAAGCAGTTCACTTAAGACTTAACCCTAGTTCTTGTGCTCGTTTTGCATATTTATAAATCTACCAAACTTAATCAAAGCTTGTAGGCAAATCAGATATACGAGATAATTTATTATTTTGATGTAATCTCTATGAATTTATGTCAAGAAAGAAAAAAAGTAGTATAGAAAAAAGATGCATATCGTAAGGATGTGAATATATCTCCCAGCAAAACAAGCACTCGCCCTGGAATAATATTGATGGCCAAATGGGGAATTAAAAGAATCACGAAAACCGACTGGGTACAAAATAAATCTTGTGCTATCCAACCCAGCTATACCTATGTGTTTTCATTTTCTACAAGCCCACCTTTCACACTCATCCTTCCTTCGCTCCTCGAAAATCTTTCAGAATTCAGTTCGTTGGTGGGTTATCAGATAGCAGAGAAAGCAAGATCAGGAATACTGACTGAGTAGAATTATAGAAGGTTCCGCTCATTTATATTCAAGGAATAATGTAAGCCACCTACTAACGAATTCATTAAGGAGAAAGCATTTCCATTTCAATGGGTTAGGCCCGGTGAACCGATGCGCTGCATGCTATTGGTGCTTTAGCCTTCATTGCCTGGTCAGGATGGTGTTTTAGCTTGACTGCCTAGTGTAAGAACGTCTAACAAGCAGTTCTTAGGGCGGATAACTTAAGTTTATCTAATTAAATGGATAGCTGATGGTATGATAGGGCAAGAGCTATAAACATTTTAACGGTGCGATAGCTTGACTCTGGTCGGAACGAGTATCGAATATCTACTATGGAAGTTCAGGTTTAAGTAGGGACGAAAAGACAAAGATTAATGAAGTGCTAGTTGTGGCGAGCGCGTGTGTGTGGTTGCACTCTGTTGCATATTCATGGCAGACAGGTGTTGTAATTGTTTTAGTTCGAATGTGATGCATAAAACATTAGATGGTATAATGGGTATGTAAAAGGCAAATATTAAACGAAATATACTACATATTTACACGATACGTGATACTTGCAGTCTTGTTACGATAATAAAATCAAAAAAGGTTTATTTTGCAACATAATTCAAGTGAACACTGCTTGCTTTACAAATATAGTATTTTTATTTTAACCCTGAACTCTTGAGATTTTAGTAGGGTAGTTAGAAATGTTTATGCTATTTAATTGTTATCATTGTTTTTTTTTCTTTTATCGAGCTGCAACCCTGCAACTAGAGTAATGGGAAGGAAGAAAATAGAGCGGGTACTCAAGGTTGACTATGAAAAGCCAAAAAAAAAGTACTGAAGAGCAAATAAATTCGTGTTAAATACCCGTGACTTGTAAAATTGAAAGAAGTAGATAATGAGTTTCCTAATGGTTCTTCCAATAATAAAAAAAAAAACAAGAGTCATTAGTTGAAAAATAAAGGCAGTAAGCAGTAATTATTTCTATAAACATTTTCCAATGTCCAGATTTAAGTTTTAACGCCGTAGCACCAACCTTATCATATTTATTAAAGGATAATGACGACTAAGAGAAACATTTGTATTTGTTAAGTCAATACATTAAAATAAATAGAGTGGCGCGACAGCTCTTGAAGAGCCAAGGCCTAAGTGGCTTACTCTCATCAACAATTCTCTAGGTGCGTGTGAAGAATTGAGGGGACCTACAATTTTACGCCGATTCCGAACGGCGAAGTTGAGAAGCACTTTTTCATGACAGATGATACTCTTGGAAGTTTTGTCAGTTCTTGGCAAGAAGCAGTGTCCGTGAGAGATGAAATAAAAACTTTGGGCCCGAGTAGGATTCGAACCCACGACGTTCTGCTTAGCAGCCAACGCACCTTACCACTAAGCTACGTCAATACATTATATTGTAATATTCGGTCCGACAATTAAAACTTATTCACACTTTGCAAATGAAACACAGATTTACTTTATTCAAATTACACACAAATTTATTTATTCAACACTTTTTATTTGCACTCTCCTAAAGACAGTGGCGCAAATTTTAAAACATTTAAACCCTACTCTAAAAACAAATTTTAGATTGAAGGTCGACGTTGTCTTATTTTTAAACGACTTAAAGTATACTTTATCGTTAAAGTGGTCGTCTAACTTTAAAAGGGGGAATCATTCGTTTAAATTTTTAAAGCATAGTTTTTTTTTTAAATTTGTCATTAAATACAAAAAAATGTTTGATGAGGAAGAAAATTTTACAGATTTTGAGATTTTTGAAGATTATGAAATCATAAGAAAGAAAAAAGTCAATCAAATTCGTGTGAATCCATTTGCAGAATTTGATGAAAACCAGTTTTATTCAAGATATCGCTTGGATAAGACACAGTTCAATTTTTAATTGAAAAGCTGAACATTCAAGAACCGATTTCAAATCGTGGTCTTCCGTTTTCTCCAGAACTACAAGTTTTGGTGACCTTACATTTTTTTGGAAGAAATGTTCACTAAGTTGATTTTGATAAGCACCTACTTTTTAACAAACCAAAAATTGTCATAAATAGCTACATTTTACGAAATTATCTATTCAAATCATAAAATTCAAAGAATTGTAGTTCTTGTCTTCGTTTAAATTCTGACAAATTTAAATTTAAATTTCCTGTTGACGTGTCACATTGAGGCGAGTTTCACTCAATGTTTTGTTTAAAGTCCAATCTAGTTAGAAGACTCGTTTAAAGTGTTTAAAAATAAGAAAATTTTAGAGTGCTTTAAGAAGAGTCGACTTTATTGCTTAAACGAGGGCTGACTTAAGATTTGCGCCAGTATCTTTGCTTTATTGCAGTTCACAATCAATTGAATTGTGGCCTACTTATATAACTAAAATTGGTTCGATAAACTACTTGGTAGGCGCTGAACGTTCTCGATGCCTAACGAAGTTCTCCTCTTAACCACTAGATGCTTCCCCTACGCTAAATCTGTCATACACAAGTGCTTAGATTTTTATAATCTGATTAGTAATTCCGAAGGTTTTGCGTTTGCCTATAATACTCCACAATGTTGTTTTCTAATCGGACGATTAAGATTTTAATTAAAAAACAGCGTTTGGTGGGTCAGCTAGTATTATAATATAGACAATGTTATATATATGGCAGATTAAGCTTTTAAGTTGTGAAAAATCTTTGAAATCGGATCAGTTGCTTATATTATGTGCTAGAGATAAGCTCAGCTCAGACGATTTCCCATGGACTACGGTGGTCCGATATCGTTTTCGGCCTTTCTGCTACCAAGTATGAGGAAAAATCTTTTAAAAACATTTATCATGCCTTATTTTACTCTTAACTCGAGTCCAGCTTTGACATTGTGTGTGCAAGTGGAAAGCAAATGTTGCCTTAAATGACTATTCGTTTTGTTTACTCTATACCGAGATCCTCTAGTCATTAGTGATTCACATTTATGTCAGAGTATCTTTGGTATGAATCTTGAAATTCAACAATATCATCCATGGAGGAGTTCCAAGGTAACTTAGCGCAGTTCTAAACTTTGCTCAATCACAGAGTGGTTTAAGGTTAATCTCACCGCGCTTCTCACACGCATTTCGGAACGCTCATTCTAGTTTCTGCAAATTAGCAAAGTAATTTACTTCCAAATTTTCAAATTTAATTTAATATAATATTCCGAATCAAGGCTAAATTCGGTAACATTAGCCAAAAATGCGCGAATGCCCCCACAGAAGAGAAAAAGGACGACAAAAAAGACGAGTTATACGAGCTCCTTGACAAAACGTATCAGCAACGTCCTAGTTATGACATTAAAATTGTCTTCGACGATTTTATCGGAAAGCTGGGAAAAGAGGACATTTTTGGTGGATCAGTCGAAAAGCACAGCCTGTACGACACCTCTTCCGATTACGGATTCAGGCTGATCGATTTTACTGCGCGGCGAAATGTTGTGGTAGCAAGCACCTGATTTCCACATCTCAACATCCATAAAGGTACGTGGAGATCTCCTGATCAATCACTCGTCAACCAGATTGATCACATTGCGATCGACGGAAGGCATTTCCAGCATTCTAGATGTTCGAACTTTCCGAGGAGCTATCATGGACTCGGACTACTTTCTCGTCGTAGCCAAGGTAGAGTGCTACGAATATCCCGACAACGGCCAAACAAGAAATGCTGTAAGAAAATTCGACGTCGGACGGCTTCAATCGCAAGAGATCAGCAGATCTTTCTCTGATGGAGTTTCAAGTAACCTCTTAAAGAGTCCTATGCCGCCAACATCAAGTATCGACGATCAGTGGCAACATTGCCAGAAAGCAGTTAGAGTTGCCGCCCTTAATGTTCTGGGTTTCACACAGCCACCAAAATGAAATCCTTGTTTTGCCGAAGAATGCTGGCAGTGCCGAACAGCCAAGTAGGAGACATACAAAGTGGCGCTGAATAGAAGGACAAAAGCTGCTCGTGGGCTTTACGAGCGAAAGAGGACAGAGGAGCGCTGTTTTCTCAAGACTTCTCAAGAGAAAAAAGAGAGATCATGAGAAGCGTCATATAAAGCATGTTGAGAGAGCCAACAGCAGGAATGGAGTTTAGAGGTTTGATCGGAAGGTCAAACAGGTGGCGCAAGGTCATAGAGCAAGAACCGATGCCCGCAGAGTTAAACAAGGGAACATCATAGCAGAATCGCAGTCAATGCTGGGGATTTGGAAAGACTACTTCTGTAGACTGTAAAACGGCGATGGACTAGCTGCCGTAATATAGATTCAGAGGTATGCATGCCCGGTGAATGGAATCTCAGCATTGTTTGCCCGATCCTGAAAAAAGGAGATCCTCTTAAACTGCGTCAACTACAGAGGAATCAGTCTGCTTAAAATCGCCCACAAGTTCCTCTCTGCCGTAATATGTGAATGTCCGAAGACTTTCGTCAACAATCTGATTGGTTTTATCAATGTGGCTTCAGGCAATGAAAGTCAATCTGGAAAAAATCTTTGAACTCCAAATCGATACCCACCACCTTTTCATCGATTTTAAGGCCACGTATGACAGCATCTACAGAGACGAACTGTAAAAAGCTAGTCTAGTTTGTGCAAAATGACGCTTGTGCAAAATGACGATGGAGAACTCACGCTGCTCCATCAAGTTTGGCAACGAGCTAACGGAATCTTTCAACGTCAAAAAAGGATTCAGAAAAGGCGAGGCACTGTCGTGCGATTTCTTTAACATCGTTCTTGAGAACTTAGTACAGAACTCCACTGTCAACACCAGAGGCACTATCTTCCAAAAATCTTTTCACTTCTCGCGTACGCCGGACGATATTTGATATAATATGTATGAAGAATACAGCGTGATGTCAATTGCGCCTTTGTGAGAATTGAGACAGAAGCGGCAAAAATGGGTTTAGCGGTAAATGAGGAAAACGAAGTATATGATGTCTTCGAGGAAGCACACCCAACACCGACGGCTCGGACAGAACGTCACAATAGACGCATACAACTTCCAGGTAGTAGAGGAGTTTGTCTACGTAGGCTCCGCTATAAACACTGGCAATAATACCAGCGCAGCGCCGAGATCAAAGCAATTGAGTGGAAAAGCCCACTCTCGAGCAACTTTGGTAAAGTGCAGAAGGTTGTACAACGACATAGACCTAGCCAGAAGGTTCAGAGACTCAGAGCCAAGGCCTCAGTGGCTTACTTTCATCAACAATTCTCTCGGTGTGTGTGAAGAACTGAGGGGACATACAATTTGACGCCGATTCCAAACGGTAAAGGTGAGATGCACTTTTTCATGATAGATTGATACTCTTGGAAGTTTTGTCAATTTTCTTCGCAAGAGGCTATGCCCGTGAAATATGAAATAAAAACCAAGGGCACGAGTAGCACTCGAACTCCCGACGTTCTGCTTAGCAGCCAACACACCCAACCACTTAGCAGGGTTAGAACCTCAGTTTTAAAATTTCGTAGCGAATTTGAAAAAAAAGTGGAGCAAATGCAAAATTTTCGGAGTAGACTTGTAACAAGAAGAAGATCTTTACCTTTCAGGGAAATTTCTCTTTATAAATGTCTACTTAGCTGTATTCCTATATATTTTTTTTTTTGTAATCAACGCGCACTCAAGGGCTTTTTTCATTACCCTTTATATGCCAAGAGCACAATACGAGTATTAGGGAAGGCATAGAGGATGTCAAAGGAGATGTCGGTGATTATTGGTTTTGAATTCTTGAATATTGCAATGGCTGGAGAAGACAGAGTGTGGAAGCGAGTTCCGCATTCGCGTAGTACGGCTAAAGAACGATTCTATGTACATGACTGTAAGTCCGAAGTTGGGCTCAAGGGTGAACTGATGGCCATTCCTGGAGGTATGGGTATAACGGTGGAATATTTTAAGGGGAGGGATGCAACTGGCTATTTCACTAGAGCATATAGTTTTGAGTTAACCTTTTGTTCAGAATGAAAGAAGTTTTTTTTTTTAGTTATTTAATAATACTTTATTTTAAACTTAATATTTAAGTATAGACTATTAGTCGACTGAGCTCAAGACTAGACTGAGGACTTAACATACATACGTAAATCGTTCTCGATCAACAAACATCGAATTCGAATTCAACATGGTTTATCTCTCTTTGGTATTGTCTTCTCGAAAAGACAGTGCCAAAGAGATGATCTTAATAATTAAAGGGATACTCTTTTCCTATGCGTAGCATACGAGAAGAAGTGTTGTGAGATGGAAAGACCAAAATACTTTAAGAGGTTTCTTGATCAAAAACAATAAGGAGAAACAAAGTAATAACATTACGTTACATAATTACATTACGTTACACCTCCCCCTTTTTAGTATTTTTGGTCCCCAAAAATCTTAACAATATTTATTTAACAATCAGTATTTAACATTTTTGAACAATAATGATTTAACAAAGAAATTTAAATGAATATCATAAAGCAAAATTAAATAACAATTTTATTTTTAAACAAAAATTAACTTTAATCAATTGAGTTACATATATACATATATATATTACAATATTAAATGATTTATTTTTTTTAAGGTACATTTATTTAAGCAAACATTTTCTCAACTACAATAGTATTACTTTTTGTTTAATGTATTTGGGTACAATGTATGTGTGTACGTACATATTGCCACAATTTTGTTTTTCTATTATCATATTTGAATACTTTAATTGACCTTTTATTATTTAGTTTATACGAACCTCAAACTCTTGACAATACTTTTACTTATTTTGTTTTTAATGTTTTATCCACCTTAAGAGGACTACAAAAATACATCTCAAATGAAACATTGTAAACTGACCTTAATAACATTCAGCGACCTTTGTCCTTATAAATGAAAATTATATTCCACCCTGAATGCACTCTGCAAATTGTCAAATTCTAGCAGTTCAATTGTCATCTATTCTTGCAGTTAACAACTGTAACTCAATACATTTACGAATTTGAAAGGAAACATAAATTCAAATTGAATTTCAAAGCAAGAAACAAAAAGCCGTGAAAAAAAAAACCTTTCGAAAAAGGAATCTATTAATAATTATTAATATTAAAGATGTTCGTTTTGTTTGAACAATAATTGAAAATATATTGTGGAGAACAACAAAATCAAGAAGTGTGAAAAAAAAAAACAAAAATATATCGAGGAATCGCCTAGAGCCCTATAGAACTGTTTATTGTGGTATGCATTTGAATTTACGATTTTTGA
The DNA here is from genome assembly GCA_920937365.1 of Sphaerophoria rueppellii. Lineage (NCBI taxonomy): Eukaryota > Metazoa > Arthropoda > Insecta > Diptera > Syrphidae > Sphaerophoria > Sphaerophoria rueppellii. The sequence continues at coordinate 45,821,870 of CAKKXW010000002.1, forward strand.
TACTTATATTTTCGTTTAAATTGTTTTCTGTGGTATCTTATATCGCGTTTTGTTGATTTATCAAGAACATATTGGCCGTCTTGTTGAATATTTTGCAGTTTCCTATATTTTGGCTTATTTTTGAAAACTGTTCTATTTTGAACAATATCGAGACATTGGTTTGTAGGTTGGTTTAGTTTTTGATTTGCTTTAAGAACTCTAGATTCTTTTTCACCCTGGTATTGCTTTGCAAGACGTTCAATGTCTTCCTTGGACATATTTTTTGAAAGAAAATCAATTGGTCTAAGCTTTGTCGTCGAATGGATTGTGTTGTTGTATATTGAAACAATTTTAAAAATTTTTTCGTTTAACTCAGATGTATCTTTTGCCACATTCATAATTCTAAGATGCTCATTCAGTGTTCCATGCAACCTTTCGACATCTGAATTGCCAGTTTTCAAAGATGCTGTAGTTTTATGAAAACTTATGTTTTGTTCCTTCAAAAACTGTTCAACAGCTGAGTGGATGATGCAACTATCACCATCTGAAACAATTTTCCCTGGCTTTCCAAGGAATTGGATTCTTTCCTTGATAGCCTTCAGAATGGCGATCCAGTTTCTGTCAGACAGGTGTTGAACAGTGGCATACTTCGAAAACTTATCTATGGTCGTGAGATACATTTTTCCTCGCTCAGGAAACCAAATGTCCATGTGAATTATTTCATTAAAACTGTAGGCTGTTTCGGTCAACTGCATGGGTATTTTAAGGGGTTGCCGGTCGTGTTTGGCAAGGTTACATATTTCGCAGTTATTAACAAATTTCTGAATTTCTATATGCAGTTTGGGAAAAAAATAAATTTCTTTCAACTCCATAAACATTTCGTTTATACCTCGATGATTTTTGTTGAAATGTTCGTTTTCAATAATCGTTATAATTTCGTTTTTATCTACGATGTCTTTCAATCTTTTATTAGATTTTAGGATCTTAAGATTCTTATTCATTGAAAAATATTTTACGTATAGATTTTGGAATATTATGAACAGTGACAAATCATCACAATAAATACAAACCAGACCCTTTGGAATTAAAAGTCGTTTCATAATTTCTAACAAATCGCTATTTCCTTGCTTTATTTGCACTTTGTTATGAATTTTCTTATGCACAATTCTTATCGATATTTTTTCAGTTGAACCATAAAATAGGTAAATTTGATTTTTGAAAAGATTAATTGGTTTATCTGTTATGTAAATGAAAAGAGTTTCATCTTCAATTGCGCTATGAATCGTGGCATTGGTTGACCTAACATCCTCGTTATGACAACTGACCATCAATGAATCTGTTGGTACGACTTTTTCATCGTCACAATCTGTGTTTGAACTTGATTCGTTATTAAAAAGGTCAACTAAATTTATCTCTAAATTATCATCGCTGTTAGTCAATATTGCTGTTTTGTCGGTGTATCTACTGAGCCCATCTGCTACACAATTTTGCTTGCCTTTTAAATACTCGATTTCAAAATCGTATTCGGTAAGCATGATTTTCCATCTTTGGAGCTTCATGTTCGGCTCTTTGATAGTATCGAGCCATACAAGTGGCTTGTGATCTGTTTGGACAACAAATCGTCTGCCGTACAAATAGGTCCTGAAATATTTTACAGCCCAAACTACGGCAAGTAGTTCTTTTTCAATTGTCGAATATCTTAATTCGTGTTCATTCAGAGTTCTTGAAGCAAAACAAATCGGGTGATTATCTTGACTAAGAACAGCACCTAATGCATAGCTGGATGCATCTGTGGTAAGAACAAATTTCTTATTAAAATCGGGACTTCGCAATATTGGGTCAGAAATGAGAAGCTTTTTAAGAGTTTCGAACGAATTAATGTAATTGGTGTCTGAAGTGTTTAATTTCTGAGACTTTTTTAAATATTTTATCATAGGATATGCGACTTTCGCATAGTCTTTGATAAATTTTCGGTAATACCCTGTAATACCTAGAAATTGCTTTATACCAGTTACTGAAGATGGAAGTTTCATTTCTGTTATCGATTTTACCTTATCCTGATTTGGTTTTATACCACTGTTAACAATAACATGACCTAAATAGTTCGTCGATGTATTCGCAAAACTGCACTTATTTATTTGAATCTTTAAATTACTTTCGTAGAGCTTTCGAAAGATTTTTTGAAGCGACTGCAAATGTTCTTCAAAGCTTGTAGAAAATACAAGAATATCATCTAAGTAGACAACACAAATCTTATTTATGAAGTCTCTTAGGACGTGGTTCATTAGCCTTTGGAATGTCGCTGGAGCATTCTTTAGTCCGAAAGGCATTCTGGTGAACTCGTAATGGCCACTCTTAGTGGAAAAAGCAGTTTTGCATCTATCACGAGGATCAACTTCTATTTGATGAAAACCCTTTACGAGGTCAATTGTAGAGAAATAATTGCATTTTCCTAATTTGTCAAATAAATCTTCAATATTGGGCATTGGAAATCTGTCCTCAATCGTTTGACTGTTAAGCTTTCTGTAATCGATTACAATTCGCCACTGTTTTTGACCATTCCTATCGTCTTTTTTAGGGACTACCCAGATTGGCGAATTGTATGGACTATTGCTAGGGACAATTATTTTCTGCCGCAACATTTCGGAAATTTGCTTATCTACTTCATCGGAATGGATCTCCGGATAACGGTATAGTTTACTATAGATTGGAACATCGTTTTTCGTTATAATTTTGTGTCTTATTTCATTAGTAAAAGTAAGACGATCACCTTCCTTATAAATTATAGATTCAAAAGACTTTATTAGATTTTTTATTTTTAAAATATCTCGATTATTTAAATGACTTGAGAAAAGATTATTTGAATTTTCGGATATAAATGATTCGCTACAGAATACATCCAAAACTTCTTCGTTTTGGTGTACTAAATTTGAATACATTTCTTCGTCTTCATTGAAGTATATAGGCAAAATTGCATTCTCTGTGATAAGAGCTCTAGTCTTATAATTAATAATTGTGTTCAAATTCATAAGAATATTGTTGCCGATTAATCCGTCAAATCGTTCGTGAAATGGATATTCTAAAAAATTAACGAAGTAGTTAGATTTGTTGAATTCCTTAAAGAGAGGTATTCTAAGTTCAATCTTTGTACTAATATTGCGACCAAGAACTTTTATGACATGATTTTCAGAGGGAATGTGCCATTTGGGGTTGCATAAGTTTTCATTAATTATGCTGTATTCAGCACCGCTGTCAATAATAAATCTTAGGGGTCGGACATCAGTTTTAATGGTTATATAAGGTAGTTGTTTTCGTGGCGGTTTGAAAAATTTTGATGAGACTGACCATTTTGATTTTCACTCTCATTAAGTGCAACATCCATAGGTTCATAATAATTACTTTGTCTGTTTCTGTTGTTTGAACTTCGTGATTGAACGCTTTGTGTAAAATTATGATTCCTATTTGTGATTTGGCTACTTCTGTTACTATTTGGGTTTTGTTGATTTGTGAAGTTATTGTTTTGTCTGAATTGATTACTTCGCGTGTTTGATTGATCTAAAACATTATTATTTCTTGAGTTCGAATAATTGTTATATTTAGTGTTATAATTATTATTGAAATTGTTGTTTCTGTTATTTCTATGAGGTGGAATGAAATTTTCATGTCGAGGACTAAAACCAAAATTTCGGCTTTCCTGTCTTAAACTTTGAAAATAACCTTGAGATGTATTAGGTCCATATAATTGGTGTTCAAGTTCGAGAATTATGTTAAAAGCTGTGTCAAGAGTCTTAGGATCGCGACTTAGCACTATAGACTTTGTTGGTTCGGGCAGATTGTGCTTAAAAGACTCAAGGGCAATTCTTTGATTAGAGTTTATTAATTCCATATCATTTTGATCTTTAAGTAAAAGGGAATTGTTAATTCTACTTAATAAGCTATTAATATAGTTATAATAATCTTCTATATTCGTTACAATTTTTGCAGTTCGTATTTTATCGATCAAAGTGTTAACTGATTTTCTTTCACCAAATCTATCAATCAAAATCTTTCTGATTTCATTCCAATCATTCAATCTGCCATGTTTTTGTAACTCAGATTTAGCTCTACCAACAATTTTATCTTGTACATAACCCGAAAGAATTGTTACAGAAACACTATCAAAAGTTGACAAAGTAGGAATTAATGTGTCTATTCTATTAAGGAAATCTACGAGACAGTTCGAATTTCCATTAAAATCTGGGATTCTTGAAATAAGATCTAAGACTACCTTAAACTTATCTGCTGGGTTCAGTTGATCCATGACGAGTTGTAACCAGGTGTTGTTTCCCTCCAGCAATAGTTCTATTTAATGATTAGTTTTATTTATTTTTGTTCAGGAACTTTCCGATTAATTTCTTATAGTTTGTTGTTTTTTTTTTTTTTTTTAAGACTTAACCATTCACTGTTTAAAGTATTTGGAGAGTTCAATAGATTTTGGAGACTTTTATGAAAGGAGTTCGAATTAATTTGGTTTGATATCGTTCACTGTTAAGCTTGCTTGTGAAGGTACGCTTGTTTTGGAACAATGATTTGATTGTACATAAAGCGGCTGGGAGTATGTATAACGGGTTGAGATTGAAGCGTCTTTTGATGACTGTACCAATTGCAGTCCAATTACGATGCATGCAATGATGAATGCACTTTTTTGTTTTTTCTTATAAATTCATGCACTTCTATTTTAACTTTAATTATCTTTTACAAATTTTGTATTGTCTTTTGTTTTAAATCTTTTTACAAAAACTATAGTTGTGATAGGTTTTTCAAACACCTTTTCTTCAATTCTTTTTTTTTTTCAAAAAATTTAAGTATTTCTTTCACCTCTAATTTATTTTTGAATTCAATAATTTATAACCCGACTTTAACCGACTGCGCCAGTTTGGAGTTAACCTTTTGTTCCGAATGAAAGAAGTTTTTTTTTAGTTATTTAATAATACTTTATTTTAAACTTAATATTTAAGTATAGACTATTAGTCGACTGAGCTCAAGACTAGACTGAGGACTTAACATACATACGTAAATCGTTCTCGATCAACAAACATCGAATTCGAATTCAACATGGTTTATCTCTCTTTGGTATTGTCTTCTCGAAAAGACAGTGCCAAAGAGATGATCTTAATAATTAAAGGGATACTCTTTTCCTATGCGTAGCATACGAGAAGAAGTGTTGTGAGATGGAAAGACCAAAATACTTTAAGAGGTTTCTTGATCAAAAACAATAAGGAGAAACAAAGTAATAACATTACGTTACATAATTACATTACGTTACAATATGCCGTTGAAGAAACGGTTAAATAGAGTGAGGCATGTGACATTTCACCGATGAAAACAACTCCCTTCTGTTTGTAAAATGCAAGTTGCTGAAATGAACAACATCACGACCTGGTCACATCGCAGTTCGTAGTGCTCTCGTATTTTGAAGCTTCATACTTTTTTCTTATTAAATAAATAAATTCGAAGCGGGTATATTCATTTCTTAAATACACTAGTGGCGGTTTTAAGTGGAATCTGGAAAAAAAGCATTCTGGTTTTAAAATCAGAAGGGAATTCTCTTCTTTTCAGAATCAGAACTGTCACTCTTGCCCAATTGAACGCATTCAGAATGCTTTTTTGAACTTCCAAATTGCCAATTAAAAATGCCACAGGTCTAATTAATGAATCTGTTCCGCACAGAAAATAACAGAAAAGATCCAAAAAGAGAACGTTTGTGTATTCCATGAGAAAAAACCTTGCCCCAACTTGCTCTACAATCTGTCATTTTGTGTTCCATGAAGTTGTTCAGCTTAGTTAAGTACAATTTTTTCTGCACCTAATTTTTTGGTGGTGCAGCTTTGTGAAAACTATCATATGTCAAATTTCAAAAGCCAAATTATTTTATTTTTTTTTTTCAATCAAACTTTTTTTTAAATTATCTCGATGGACGAGTTTCCGAGGAAGTAAAAATATTACTACTACGCCAAGTAAAAATTTCTCCTAGAAATCTAATAAGCTATTCATTATTATGAAAATTTATTCATTTTGATTTGACTTGGAATATTTATTTAACAGCTGATTTTATTCTGTCAAAAAGATTAAACAGGGAGCTGATCTTTTCTGTTCTAACTTGTTCTGACAGTTTTCATTTACTTGTGCTGTTCTGTGCTGTACTGATCTGTCTTTTCTTAATTAAACAGTACTACAAAGTACTTATAAACCTCGTAAGTAGCTGGACATATTCCAGTTCTCGGTATTATACCCATTCAATTGAATAATTCCATCATGAATCTCACGTCGCGCCGTTGGTTGCCCATAACCCATCGGTATAACCTCTTCAAATGTTCAATAAAAGGGAAACAACGTCTGATTTGATTAAATTAGTTCAGGAACAACAATTTTATTAATTAAATTCTTCAAAGAAACAACGCTAAGCTATATACAGGTATACATGTTATTAACATTTAGTTTAGGTTAACAATTTTTTTTCTTGTGGAAAAAGTGGAGCAAATCTTGAAAAATCGGAGCGTCGGAGTAGATTTTTATTTTTCCCTAAAAGTGGAGCAAAATTTGCTCCGATCGGAGCAAGTTCTAACGCTGCCCACTTAGCGCACGGACACTACAACATAAACAAGTAAGTATATTGATTACTTATTTACAAAAATAGATTCAAGAGTTCTAAAATTGGTGTGTTTCTAAAGCGAGTTCAAACACATAATATCAAACCCACTTTTTTCGAACATCTCTTTGCAACGTCATGTTATAATCAATTAAACATCTTCCATTTTGATATTTTTACACAAATAAAAACTTGTCTTTTATTATGTATGCGTCCGCAAGTTTAAAAATTAAAAAGAACAAGTTTTTCATTTATGCACAAACTATTCATGATTTTTTTGTTGTCTAGACTTCTAGATTTAGAACATGATTTTCCAATGAAGATTGTATGTAAGTATTAAACATATACTCGTGCCTTCCATTTAATATTAGGCAAAAACTGGGAACATTAAACCCAGGGAAACTTTATTGCCAAAAACCATAAACTTAAGTGTCATCACAAGTTAAGAACGTTAGTAAATGTTTATGGCCTCAGTAAACTCTAGAACTTTGTTGTCGTCGTCCCTCCGCGTCTGTGGCGGCAACAACCGACACACGGTGGAATCTAAGCTGAAATAAAGGAACATTCGTTTTGGCTGAAGATTGCTTTGAAACATAAAAATTCGTCTTATAAAAATTCGTAGTTTAACAATTCCCTCAAAGAATTACATTCGAAGAATGGGTTTCTAGCTGCTACCGAACTTTGATGGCTTTTCTCTCTCGCGCTCTATGCGAAGTAAGTATAAAAATCTTTATGAGGTTTGTTAACCTCCCCCACCGTGTGAAGGGTCTCTTTGCTTGCTGTGTTGGACACATTTACGACCGGAAATGTAATTTTAATTTAAACGTGTTAGTAGAGAGCACGTACAACGGAATGCAAGGGGGGGACGCAGTGAAGTTTCAACCCAACTTAAATGGTAAACGTTAATTTGTAATCTCGAACATTCGCTTGAGACTTTTAAGTTGCCATGTTTTGTAGATAAATAAGAGAATTCAATTTGACCAAAAGTCTACATCAGTTTTATATAACTACGTCCTTTTCCAAATGGCCTCACAAATATAAGTCTTAAATACATTCTGAGAGTCTATTTTTAAAGCACAAAACAACATTATTTAAGCCATTGTTTTTTTTATTTACATTACAATACGTGTGTGCAACATCTTGCAAAGCATAAATTCAAAACCGTAATTTATTTTAATTGAAATAATCGCCTTTTTCTTGAACACCCCAATCTCTCAAACATAACCTCATTGGATTTAAAAAAAAAAAAAAACAGTCCTATAGTTACGGAGGAGAACATAGTAGATTTTGAAACTCAACAATTTTGCCCTCCTTTCTTTTGTGGAATAAAATATTATTTATAAATAAAGTTGCTCTTGCACCTTTGTTGTTATGCTGAATGTTCACTTTTCTCCTTTGGTGTTTACTTCCTTCTCTTTGGTCCAGATTTAATAAAAGCCACATACCCCTCGTGTAACTTTAGGATACACACTCACTCAATATTAAACCCACTGCAGTCCAGTTCGGGGCCACATTGACATTTCCACAGGATGTAATTTGCTTGGCTTTACGTCACTTGCGATTCATTGTGATTGAACCATCAAATTCCCCGACCATTACCGCAACGACGCACAGCATCTGTTACAATTGTTGTTGATGTTGACTTTGAAAGCCAAAGCTGGCAGGATTGCTCCTCGAAAATAAATTCGTTCGCAACCGGAAACATGAATGTAACAGATAGCTTACCTAAATAAGAAAGAACAAATATATTATATAGGTGTATGATGTTATATACGGTTTTCGTAAGTGTAGATGTGTGTAATGACCACTTAAAGATGATAGAAAATCCGAACGTGTGGTGAATTTATAGCAGTAATTGTCGTAAGCTGTTGAACACGAGTGCCCGAACGAAAACCAAGAAGCAATTTTTTACGAATTTGGTCAAGACAGCAGCTTGCTAACGTTTGCTAACGTATGGACGAAACAATCAAAAACACAATCGTTTCAATTTGGTTTTATATGGTGCATATGGAACAACGAAAATAAACTTACAGAACGTGGTTTTTTATATATAGCTTTTTTAATTTTTATTGAGTCTACAGAGTTCCTTGCTTTACGTGTTGAGGTAAAGTCAGCGCTGCGCCCATATAAGGAACTTTATTTCTGTTCAATATCTCGGTAACCAACATAAAAAATTAATGTTTTTATTGAAACTTCTCAGAAAATACGAATAAAAGATGGGAAATTTTTAATAGAGATACCCAGAAGAGTCTTTGAAAAAGAAATAACTTAAGGTGTGATTATTTTCAATGTCGAAAAGAGATTTTCGAAAAATTGATTGATAGCTAGTAGTAGTAAAAATCATGAAATACATATACCATGCAGGGCGTTAGAATTAAAATAATATTAGTTAAAGGAGTTCAAATAATTCACACACTAAAATAAACCTAACCCACAGAAAAGTGACGAAAATGGCCCTTGTTCTGTAACTAAGTGGAAAATGATATTGAGAACAAATAAAGGGTTTTCCAATAAGAGGTTTCATTTTTGATACTCAAATAAAAATGGCATTTTTTTAGATAATGATCGGATGTTATTTCATTAAAAAAGAAGGTATTCCGTTAATAATGGAACCAACACAGCCAAATGGCCGCCACGACCACGCTTAACAGGACCATATCGTTTACACATGAAATTTTCCATAACGAAATTGCAAAGTGGCTGCCCTATGTCACGAATTCCATTTTTGAGGTCTTGAATCGACGCTGGGCTGTTGGCGTAGACCTTATCTTTCACGTGGCCCCAAAGGAAGAAGTCGCGAGGTGTTAAACCACAAGAATCCACCAATTTCTGTATTGCGGTCCGACAAGGTGCTTCACGACGCGACGACCCAAAAATGTTTTAGTTTTACGAACCGTCTCTGCCGAATTTTCACCATTTTTTTGGTGAATTTTAATAATTTCAATGCGTTGTTGAAGCGTGTATCGGTCCATTTTATTAATGACGTAGTTTCTACTTGTCTAATGTAAAAAAAAAAAATATTTCTCTTAACTGAGCTAACTTATTCCTCTGTGGAGGGTGGTTTAGTGAAGGAATAAAAACAAAATTTATGAAAGATGACGCCACTATCGATTGCAATATACTATTTACATACATATAGCAAAGATAACCACAAATCGACTGCCAAGCATCAACAAAAACAAAATTCCCAAAGGGAATTTTCAGTAAACGTCACCTTACTATCTATCTATCTATCTTACTATCCCGGAACGAATATGGAAAAAATGAGTTTTTCTTTAGCATAACTTGTGGATTAAGAGAGGAATATGTGTTTTTCATTATAATGGCTGTAATAGTAGAGACGATTGTGAAACATCACTAGAAATGTTCAATACTATGAGCTAGAAAAATCATATTAGCCCCGTTTTTTCAGTAGGTACTCAGTAACCAGCACAGAAATCAAGTGCGAATAAAACGCTCCAACTCGCTTTAGGTCCGCTCGCATACTCTCTGCACTAAAATTCGTAAGACGAGATAGTCCAAGAGAAGGCTGCTCAATCCCACTCTACATGTCGTCCCGAAACGAAATGTTGAAAAACCATTTCTTGGTGTCTGGGATAACTCTAAACCGCCGACTTGCCTGATTTTATGTGGTGCGATATCATAGTATTCAACTAATGAAAATGCAAAAATCGACAAAATTATGTTGCATAACGTCCCGAGATCAAATTTACAGTTTGGGAAGCTTTTTAACTGCCTTTTCCAAAAACATGGACTTGACACGCCGCATTTGGTGCAAAGAACGTGGCAAGTCGCTTTGAATGACGCGATATTCGTGTAAAATATGTCACATCGCGTCCCGACTTGAAATTTTGCTAGAATGTTTACCTCAATGTTTTTAGGCTAATGGCGTGAGTTTGCCAGCACTAATCTGGTGCAAATCTAAACTTGCCAGCATTCAAAGTTAGCGCGCGAATAACGAGAAAAACGAAATAATGTGTGATGAGTTCAGATCCACATAGCTTATGTTGGTGACTCCTTAGTCCTTATTATATGTCTTATGACAACATGTTTTCCAACAACTTATTCGGTTACTCTATTGATACCCCTTGGTAATAGCATATCCAGCCTTTATAATTTTATTTTTAAAAACACAGAAATCGTCTATGCAAGTTTACTAGAAAGAAAGAATTCCAGTGGTCTGGCAAAAGTATGTTATGAATTATGTTGGTTTAAATATGTACGTAGCCTATTGTTGAAAACATTGCTTTTATGTTAAATTTTTCATATTTTATTTCAGATGCAATAAAATGTACACTGGGGCGTATACGTGTTTTTAATAGAATTTTTAACTTTATACGCTTTTTCTTTACTGTTAACATAAAACCTGGCAGCTTCGAAAACCCTGTCAAACGGAAAAGATTATAAATTTTGCATCTCAGTGTTTGAAGAAGAAAGTTGGAAGTATTGGTAGAGGCAAAACAGCTTTGCTCAAAATGGAGAGAGATATCTTTGGTAGACTTTTAGGGTAGCTGTTGAAAAGAAAGTCGACAACGAGGTTTGCCTCACTTTTGATCTTGCTCCGGCCATCTTTTACGATCTCGCGTCAAGGCGGTGTGCCCACCTCGTGTTTATGTAGATGTGTTTGTCGGGTTTTACTTTTTGCATCAGCTTGGAACCACCCTTCCTCAAACATTCGGAAAAGTAGTTGAGTTCATTTTGCACTTCTTCAGAAGAAATTCATTTTATTTTCGATCGGTACTTCCAGCCTTCAATAAAAGATGTTGAAAGACAGAGTCGCAATAAAGTTGACGTTCAATTTGTCATACAAGGTCCGCTTCAACCTCGTCCAAATAACTTTAAAGAAAAAAAAATGTTCGCTTCAAAGAGTCTTTAGAACATTTTGAAGCTACTCACTGGGCGAATGATGAAATGGCTCCAATTTTAGATGACAAGGAAGTGTTCACAACAGTTGATTAACAATGTTTTTCGTTCTCCGTTTCAAATAACCGTGTAATTAAACAGAAATAGAGTAACTACGAATGCCAGCGTAAAAAGGCAGATACAAGGTTTATGTATCACATTTCCAAATTGGCATCCACTTCAAAGGTTGTCGTAAAAACCTTTGACACTGACGTTCTAATCATTTTACTGGGAAATTTAAGTAAAGTGCCTGGAATGCCAGTTTAGATGACGTCTCCAAAAACACGGACAGCGAGTCTTAGTTACGACCAAGTATGTATAAATTGCACGGAATTACCATCCATCCTCGGACCTACGCACGTTGTGTTCAGCTCTTCCAGCATTTAATCAAGGAAAAGTGAAACCGTTCAAGATTTTAGAAGAAAAAAACGGCAGTACGAAGGAGAATGAACATTTTTTGAAGGAAGTGAAAGGTTTCGATTCCGGTTCAATCCCACCATGCTGGAAATCTTTGAAACAAAAAATGTTGAGAACAGTTTATGTGAATTCCATTTGGTTGAATACTAATTCCTGCGTAAACTTTTATGCAGAAGACTGTGGTTGGGTCATTGAAAACGGGGTTTTAAACCACGCTGGTTTGTCGGCGAGTCAACACCTCTCGATGTTGAAGATGTCATATGCATTGCAGAAGATGACAATTTAAATAATGATGACTCTGATGTTGTTATTTCGTCTAGTGATGGGAATAATGGGAATAATGAAACAGAAAAGGGTTTTGGTTCTAGGCTCGTGTTAGTGCACACATTATTGTGGCTTAAAAATAATTAATTTAATTATTTGGATTATTATTTCGTTTTTCTCGTCATTTGCGCTCTAATTTGAATGCTGGCAAGTTAAGATTTTCACCAGATTAGCGCTTGCAAGTTCACGCCATTAGCCTTAAAACATTGAGGTAAAAATTCTAGCAAAATTTCACGTCGGGACGCGATGTGACATATTTTACACGAATATCGCGTCATTCAAAGCGACTTGCCACGTTCTTTGCACCAAATGCGGGGTGTTAAGTCCATGTTTTGGAATGGGCAGTTAAAAATCTTTCCAAAACTGTAAATTTTATCCCGGGACGTTATGCAACATAATTTTGTCCATTTTTGCATTTTCATTAGTTAAATGGTATCGCAAAATAAGGCAAGTCGGCGGTTTAGAGTTATCCCAGACACCAAGAAATGGTTTATCAACATTTCGTTTCGGGACGACATGTAGAGTGATTGAGCAGCCGGCTCTCCTACTAAGACATTTTAAGGAGTGGGGGTAAAATTCTCTCACAGATAAACAAAACTGCGAAAAAGTAAGCGAACGGGAAAACAACAAACTTTGCCCATGTAAGAGTTTAAATATTTTCAATAATATAAATAATCAGAAAACGATATTTAATATCAAAGACACGTCTGTTAACACTGATCTTACGATATTATGCACATAATGTTAAAGAGAAAATGTTCTTTTAATCGCTCTTATAATGAATGTTAAATGATCTTTTATATGTATAATTAAATAGGTTAAAGATGCTCTCAACTGATAACAGCATTATCGTATGATGCAATACACTGTTTTTCGATGTTTAACAGTTCCACTATATACTTTGTTATAAGTTTTAAGCTTTTACCAATTTATTAAACTATGAGAGTCAGTTCAAATAAAGCATACAAACGAATAACTTGTTTTTTTTTTTGTAATTGTTGCATGTGAATGATTATTTTTGATTTGTTTAAATTTGAGTTTTTTTTTTTGCATGAATACGTCTTGCATGATTTTACTGAACATATTTTAAATCAAGAAAGTTGAGAAAAAGCCCTACACCCACATTTTAACTGTCAAGTCTTTTTGTATGAAGAATTGAAACCTTGAATTTGAATTTATTTATTTATTTATTTGCTAATTTCAAACAAATTTGACACTTTTCACAAATAAGCTCAAAAAAATTTCTTGGGCTAAAATTCGTAGGTTGGGGAAATATTTTACTCTCTCGTCAGCGCTCTTTTTACGAAAAACAACAAAATTTTTGAGTACGCGAACAGGATTTGGTTAAATTTCGTAATTTTTCGTAAAATTGGACTGTTTTAGGAGGGTACGCGAACGGATGGCAATCGTTACACAAAAAGTCAAAAAAATGGACCTGAGAGTTGCGTCTCGGAAAAGGAAAATAGCGAATACTTTAACCTAAGACAGTTCATGCAAAGCATTGAATTCGCGGAGCAAATAAGGCTTCTTAACGCCATAAGCGCTGCCTTAATTTCAATAATTGAAACCTCTACCGCCGCCGGAACAACTGTCATTTTTTACTGGCCCTTTCATCGACAGCAATCCAATTTTGCTGAGTAGTAAGAAAAAGAAAAAAAAACACGACTATTATATCACGCTTAAAAGTTTTAAGGCTATTTTTGTAAGAAAAAAACTGAAAATAATAAGCTAAGCTTATAATATAACTAGCCGAAAATACCCTGCGTTGCCGGGTTTGAGAATTTCTGCGAGAGAGCCATAAGTAATAACGCCAGAAAATGTATCATTCATCATTGTTTGATGTCTAAAAAGTTCATATAGTATGTGGTGAAAAGTAAGGAAAAATTATCAATTAACAGATGGTAGAGAAGTCGAAAAAAGTGGGTTCGGCGACTCCGTCCACTTTTCTGTCTGCAAACGCACTTACTTATTTAACCACTCACTGGTCCGGTTGACTTCAAGCTTGAAAATTAAAGGTTTGAACGAATTCGCTTTTGACGTTTCTTTATTATTTTTTTAAGATCAACATTTAGTGTAGTCTACATTGGGGAACAATGAAAAGCTTACATTTTCTCAGAAACGATACCTTCCCTAAAACCGTTTTTTGTTATAAGATTTTCTTGAAAAGTAAATATCCGATCAATGTATTTTTTCTCTGAAAGTACGTACATAATAATGTTGCTCCAATATTTTGCTTTCAAAAGTAATTTGAAAATTTTTAAACTTTTTTTTTTCAAAATTTACTTACCTATACTAATAAATAAAGTAAGACTTTTAATTGTTTGCTTGTCGGTTGTATGTTTGTAGTCGATAAACTGATAAGCAAACAAAAGTATTACCTTATAAATGATGGACAACTGTTCTTCCATTCGAAAACCCATTTTGAAATTTTCCAGTATTTCATTTGAAAACCAGTAACATGCAATTTTTCCTTTTAAAACCAATTCGTTTTCCGTGTTTTTCATGAAAAATTTTCTATTTTGCATTCGAAAACCCATTTTGAAATTTTCCAGCTTTCCATTTGAGAACCAATGCACCTACAGATACATGCAATTTTCCCTTTTAAAACCAATGAGTTTTCCGAGTTTGTCATGAAGAACTTTCTATATTCCATTCGAAAACCCATTTTGAAATTTTCCAGTTTGCCATTTGAAAACAAATGCACCTACAGTTCCATGCAATTTTTCCGTGTTTTTCATGAAAAATTTTCTATTTGCATTCGAAAACCCATTTTGAAATTTTCCAGTTTTCCATTTGAAAACCAATGCATCTACAGATACATGCAATTTTCCCTTTTAAAACCAATGAGTTTTATGAGTTTGTCATGAAGAACTTTCTATATTCCATTCGAAAACCCATTTTGAAATTTTCCAGTTTTCCATTTGAAAACCAATGTACCTACAGTTACATGCAATTTTTCCGTGTTTTTCCTGAAAAAATTTCTATTTTGCATTCGAAAACCCATTTTTCCAGTTTTCCATTTGAAAACCAATGCACCTACAGATACATGCAATTTTCCCTTTTAAAACCAATGAGTTTTCCGAGTTTTTCATGAAGAACTTTCTATATTCCATTCGAAAACCCATTTTGAAATTTTCCAGTTTTCCATTTGAAAACCAATGCACCTACAGTTACATGCAATTTTGCCGTGTTTTTCATGAAAAATTTTCTATTTTGCATTCGAAGACCCATTTTGAAATTTTCCAGTTTTCCATTTGAAAACCAATGCACCTACAGATACATGCAATTTTCCCTTTTAAAACCAATGAGTTTTCCGAGTTTGTCATGAAGAACTTTCTATATTCCATTCGAAAACCCATTTTGAAATTTTCCAGTTTTCCATTTGAAAACCAATGCACCTACAGTTACATGCAATTTCTCCGTGTTTTTCATGAAAAATTTTCTATTTTGCATTCGAAAACCCATTTTGAAATTTTCCAGTTTTCCATTTGAAAACCAATGCACCTACAGATACATGCAATTTCCCATTTAAAACCAATGAGTTTTCCGAGTTTTTCATGAAGAACTTTCTATATTCCATTCGAAAACCCATTTTGAAATTTTCCAGTTTTCCATTTGAAAACCAATGCACCTACAGATACATGCAATTTTCCCTTTTAAAACCAATGAGTTTTCCGAGTTTTTCATGAAGAACTTTCTATATTCCATTCGAAAACCCATTTTGAAATTTTCCAGTTTTCCATTTGAAAACCAATGCACCTACAGATACATGCAATTTTCCCTTTTAAAACCAATGAGTTTTCCGAGTTTGTCATGAAGAACTTTCTATATTCCATTCAAAAACCCATTTTGAAATTTTCCAGTTTTCCATTTTAAAACCAATTTTTAAAATGCGAAATTTTCATGCACAGAGATTGGAAAATAAAATCCATGCTTTTTTTGAACATCGATGCTAAAATTTTCTTTTGTATAGAAAGTCGTGCCCAAGAGTTCGCATGTAAACATTGTTTTGGTCCAAAAGCTTAAGTAGGAGTTCAGCCTTAAATATAATTTAGAAGAATGAACTGGAAATGAAATGAAAATAGAAAGACGTTTTAAAAATTTAATGTCGGCTGTCAGTTTTTTTGAATATCCCCAAACAAAATTTTCGAGTAAGTAGATTAAAATCAATGTTTTTTCCTATTAATAATTATTTCTTTTTCTTTCAGAGTATCCTACTGCACATTCAGTGCATCGCAGAAAAATTTTATTGCATTTATAAGGTATGACTTTTGGTTGTTTGCTGGTTTATCGACTACAAACATACAACCGACAAACAAACAAAAGTCTTACTTTATATATTAGTATAGATATAGATTCATCACATGGCTGAAATATAGCAACATGCAGAATTTAATACTCGATAATAACATTCCTACCCACTGAGAACGTTCAACAGATGTTCGACATTGAATGTATTAGAAATTATGCTTCGACGGATAGATTTCACATCCAGTTTACCAGGAAATTATTATAAGAAGACTTCCACTAAGGTGTACAAATCAGGATAACCAACAGTCATCTAACAGCTGTTAAGGGGTACACTTAAAAAGACCTGTCGGCGGAAGCTGTAAGAACCTGGCGGCAAAAGCCGTAAGACCAGCCCGCGAAAGCAGTAAGACCAGGCGGCCATAACTGTTAGATCCTGCCGTCGAAAGCCGTAAGAGGTAAGACCAGTTGGCGAAAGCGGTAAGAACCTGCCGGCGAAATCCGTATGACCAGTCAAAGCAATCCGTAAGACCATGATAGTGAAAACCATGGACCAGCAGACTAAGCGCAACTGCAGCAAAGAACAAGGATTAACGTAACTCAGTCGAGGTCGAGCCAAGTTTAGAGCGGTTCAATAAAGGTGAGCAATACAGGACCGCAAGGACAGTCTCAAAATATCTACAAAACCATATCTATTGTGACCAATGCAAAGGGAGACGTAGTAAAAATAATAATTGTACACAACTAAAGTTTAAAGTGCTTCTTTGGTCAAACCCTGAAACCGTCGAGCAAAACCAAGCTTATCAGTCAATTATTCATTCTATTCACTGTATAGTGTATATACTTATATCTGCATATAAAGGGTGATTATCGAACGTTGTGCCCTAAATTTTGAAAACAAAAAAATAGTTTTATTTTTTTAATTTTTTCTTCAAAGTATTGAGTTTGAAAATAAATTTTTCAAAAACTGTTCCAGCAATTTAATTCAAAAGCAAGGTGTAAGAAAAAAATAAATTGGCTTTACAAAAAGGTAGAGGGTGGCGGCTCGGCGGCGCTGCGTTGTGGACAAGGCCGTTGATTTTTCCTATATTTTTTTTACGAAACAAGTCAAATTTTCAGAAAATTGGCCCGGCTAAATTGGGGCAATAGACCACCCCTCCTATAACATTTTTGTTTGTCTCAACCCAACCTACACGTTCTAGCTTTTTGACACAACGATAGTGAAAAGGAACTCTTGCCAATCGCTGCTTCTTTGGACTTAGAAGGCAACATTTGATGAAAACGCTTTGGGCTGCTTTGAGAGAAAAATTCTTCGAGTGATTCTTGGTCCTGTCTGCGTTAATGGAGAATGGAGACGAAGATTCAACCAAGAACTGTACGAGCTGTACAGCGACGCTGACCTATTCAGAAAAGTTAAGGTCCAACGACTTAGATGGTTCGGTCATGTTGAGCGAATGGAAAATAATGCTGCGGTTCGTAGAGTCTTCGAATCCAACCCGGAAGGACGTCGCAGAAGAGGAAGACCGCGACTCCGGTGGAGCAAACAGGTGGTAGAGGAACTGATCCAATTTGGCGTGCGAAACTGAAGACAGCTAGCAAGAGACCGAGCTGGCTGGTGAAGTTTATTGGGTGGACTGTAGTGCCACCATAAGTAAGTAAGTAAGATCGTGAATCACGCTGTATATAAGAAAGTTGGTGTTAGTTACACTATTTATAACGGCTGAACCAATTTGTTTAGAATTCGGTGTATGGGTAGTTTAAAACCAGAAATCGGCTATTTGATACTTTTTGTCATAATAAGCAGTTCGGTAAACTTTGTTTTGCCATATAAATATGGATTCTTGAGTATTAGGGTGTAATACCTCAAGGTATTAAGGACGAATGCAACTTGATAGTTAAATAGATCATATTCCGTTGAAATATCGTTAAAGAGGGTGAAGCACAAGATATTACGTCGGTGTAAGGCGACGTAAATGACTTAACAATGATCACCAATCATATTGAACGCTCTATTTTAAATTCTGTCCAGGAGGCTTAAGTACGTTATTGGAATACCACCGGCCCAGAGGAGGGAGTTGTACTTACACTTTGGATTAAATTCTCCCATGCTTATTTCTTATATACAAAAAAAAAAAAAAATCATTCATATAACACAAGCAGAATTATACTGAGAGAAATATTCGTATTGATGTGCTCTTCTCTTTGAATTCAGAATCTTCAGTCATTTAGATAAAATATTTAACATTTCAAATGAGCATACTTCCTTAATATAAGAAAAATATGTAAGAGATTACTTTCAATGCTTTACTTTACTTTAATGCCAATTAGCTGAAACACCCTATATATTAAACTTTCATTGAAAATCAGTTATTCTCTGCTTGAGATTTCTCTCTTACGGATCAATCGAATGATTTATGTACTTTAACTGCATTATCGAAAAGTCTCCAATGCATTTTATTTAATTATGTACTCATGTTAGTCTTGCTATGTTTAAGAAATATTTGGCACTCGTAATAAAGCCACTATCAAACGAACACATACCGTGTGTTGTTCTCCTTTTTTGCACGTATAATCTTATACCTTGCATGTTTAAAGTCTTTACAAATAATATGTAGAGGCACAACAAAAATAGAATACATTGCATTGAGAACTCAAGAACCTTTTGTGGACGAAACAATGTTTGTCGGGTCGGCTAGTAATAAATACAAAAAAAATAATCAAACTATACAATTATACAATTCTGGACAATCAAAACAAAAAAAGGATTACTTACAAAGAACGACATACTTAAGATTTGAACATGTTTATAAAGACAGGACTCTTTTTTGCACATCAGTGGTTGTGTGCGAAAATGTGTGCCGTCTGTGGTCAGGTGTGCGCAAGGATTTTGATATCAGACACCTTATGGGTAAAATAAACACTTTTTGACTTTTGCTGTCGGTGTCACAATCGCGGTGTGATGTGAGGTGAGTGGTGGAATACCACATCGGTGTCAATACATTGGTGTGCACACAAGTGTACTGTATAGAGAGTCTTTTATCGGTTCCATCATTACTTTTAGGACAATTTATTAAAAGAAAAAAAAGACAAAAATGTTCAAGTCATGGCACTCAAATAAATTTTGTGCAGAAGGACGTGCACAGAAAAGATTCGCTCTAGATACACAACAAATAATAGATTGGCGCAACAGCTATATTGGAGAACAAAAGGCCTAAGTCCTAAAACGGCCCATACACAGCACACTTGTGTGCACATCGGTGTATGTGTGCGGAGATGTGTGCCGTCTGTGGTGGCTGTTGTACGAAACCGTGTGAAAAAAATCAAAACATTTCGAATTTTAGTGTGTGTGTCACGATCATCGGTGTGATGTCTGTGGGGATATTGCACACAAAGTTTGCTGTGCATGGGCCATTTAAGTGGCTTTGATTCATTAACACTTTTCTATGTGCGTGTGCGAAATTGAGGATAAACAACACTTTAACGCCACGAATAACGGCTAGCGCATAATAGGTGCATACGAGATATAGGCAATTATTACTATTCATTATTTAAGATTCATTAAGGATTCCTTGCCTGATTGAGCAACATACGACATACCTTGTATCAATTATTATAACTTTCAAAATAATTACCTTGACTCTGACAAACAAATAACACCTACATCTAAAATTCAATAATAGGGCAAAAACTATAAATTGCAACGCGGGCGTAACAATACTTTACTTCGATGGAAATCGATTTCGATTCCATTGTGTGGTTTTTGCGTAATGCGTTTACAAACATATAAATACCACAAACCAGACAATAAAAAAAAAAATTAAAAAATAAACTGTTGTTTAAATCATCAACAAGAAACTTAAAGAGGATATCCTGTTTTCATTCACACTGTGAAGTGTTTTTTATTTAAACTGTGGACACTGGACACTATAAAATTGTGTTCTGGAAACACTTAGCTGTTGTTGCGTGTTGGAATTTTCGTTTCTTTTTTGCTTATCTCAACTCTCTTTGTATAACAGTTTTATTGTTTTTGTTAAATCTATCTTAACCCGAACAGAAAATCCAACTCCCTCGACAGGAAATAATATAGCAAACTGCTGTGTGGATTGGGGAACCGCATGCAGTTTAACGTGTGAGATAACATTGCCTTGTCATTTGGTTTTCACAGCTTAAGTTGTGTTTTGTGCTTTGTTGTGGATTTGGATTAATACCGATGTCTATGTTTTCTATGCCCCACATACGGTCACAACCCACAACTTATGTATCGATGAGTATGTGGCTGTAAGCAAATACAATAAGGGTTTCAAAAACATTTTCACAAAGAGTTCTTTTATTATGTTTGTGTTTGCGGCGATTTAATTTACTGTCGGGAGTGTCCGTCTTACTGTTTCTGTTATTTAATCCTACACTTTACATTTAAGTTTTAAAAAGCCTTTGTGCATGTGAAAACCATCCAAAGCTTTCAAGTTGAATGACAACAAGAATGTTTTAATCTGGTAGAAGAGAAGGAGGAATTTAATGTCGCGGACGAGGTTTTTTTTCATTCACGTTGTGATTTTTTTTACTACACATGTGACTTAAATCCATTGAGTTCTTATCTAAAATTCTCTCTTAATGTTCTTCAACAAACTAGCCCCATTTGTATCGGAGAAATTAAAAGCAATGTTTACGTGCACAAGGTACGAATAATTTAAAGGTGTTCTAGTTGTTAAGGATTTATTTGCAAAGGAATGATTTGACATTACTTCCTGTGAGTACTGGGAATTTGGAACACACTTGTTCATATGCAAATTCTTGCTCCCATACGAGCATATAAATAAAGTGATTAAACGGGCCATGATTATTTTTGCAAATTACTTTTAAATCCTTTACTCAGCCTCCTTCTTACGTTGGATTAAGAAGTGAAATGTATTTATTTTGGATTTTTAAGGTAAGTTTGTTTTTTAATCATTGAGTGGGGATTGTATATTCTGGCGAGAACACGTTTTACCCAGAAACATATTGTTGGGGCGGAATGAAATTGATTTTAATCTTTTTGTACCTTTTGTATCCAAGGAGCGATTTAAGTTGGATTAATGGAAAAATAAAAGGAATATAATACTGTATGTATGCATCCGTTCTCGATCATTTTACGTTTTCTTATCCTGTTGTTTGTTTTAGGGTGGACTACCTGCTTATCCCTACTCACATTTTTCCCCACTGGCACTGTAAATAAAAAAGTGACAGTTCCGTCCTTCTGTCAGCACCTACAGCTTTATGCTCAAAACAGATGTGCAGTATTTCTGCGCAGCAAAATTAAAAATACACAGGCTCTTATGTGAGCAAATTCTTAATGCAGAACTGTTGTGTGATATCTCTATTTCTAAATTTTCTGCCTAGTTTCATTGCAGCCATAATTGAAGAACTAAATTTTCCAAATAATTGCTACTACTACTACACTACTTAAATTGAAGATTGTTGACACTGTTGACAGTTTGTTTTTATTTCGACTTATTTCAAGAAAAATATCAAAATTCCCTCAAGTATTTTAAGATGAAGAAAAACAAATCTTACGAACTTCGGTCTAAGCAAAGCAAACAAAGACAATAAACCAATAACCAATCCACGGAAGGGATTGATATGGATATTGGAAAATAAAAGAGCTGCGTTCGATAAGTTGGCTGTAATGAATTCCGCAGCAGGGAAGGTTGGCGATGGCGATTTAGAACACATTTTTTCTAGGTAATGTCACCAGTCAGTGAATGAGCGGGGAGCATCGTTGCGACGAAGTCAACTGATTCAAAGGTCAGTCATTCGGTTATCTACTGGACTGATGACGATGGTACCTGAACACGGTTCATTTAATTTTGTTAAAATTACACTCAGCTAGTTTAATTTTAGTTATTGGTTTTCATAAGTTAGAAAATTATACTTTCAGTTTATTCATATTAAATATTTCAAAACGAAAACAACTATTCTATTTTCAATAAGGACCATTTTAAAAGTTTATAGGCGAAGCATTGTGTCTGGAATTTATGAATTAATTAAATTGAGGCAAATAAATTATTAATTTTGAGAAAAATGGAATTGAATGCAAATATTTCCTTACTAAGTGGTGGAAACTATATCTTTTGGAAAACGCAGTTGCCAGCAATTCTAATCAGAGATGAGCTGTGGGATGTGGTTTGTAAAGAAAAGACAACTGAAATTTCCGATGAATGGAGGAAGAAAAATAATAAAGCTAAGGCGTATTTTTACATTTAGCGTTGAAGATGCTCAATTAATACATATTGCTCATCTGGAGTATGCATATACTATTTGGATAACTTTATCGAAGAAGTATGAGAGGTCAACTCATGGAAGTAGACTTTATTTAAGAAGAAAACTCTACAACATCCATTATACTGAAGGAAAAATGAGAGACCATATCGATTCCCCCCTTACCACTGTCCAGTCCATGCACTGAACCAAAATCGGCAGTCATATTGATAATTTTGTGCTTTAAATTGAATATTTTGTTGTCAATTTACAACCAATGACCGACGTAGTCAATATGATAATTTAAAATTTTCAATTTAATGGCGTCATCAAGAAATTGTTGATTCGAAAACCTGGGTTGTCACATTGATGATTTGCGTTATCAAAAGGTAAGCTATAGTCGTTATATTGAAAACTATAGTAGTCTCATTTAACATGGTAGTAGTCATCTTGAAAGCCCAAGTTATCGAATTGAAAACCACGGTAATCCTAATGAAAACAACGGTTATCAAATTGAAAATAGTTGTTGAAAAATGAAAATCGTTGTTATCAACTTGAAAACAAAGTATGCCAATATGAAAATCATGATTTTCTGTGGTTTTCAGTATTACAACCACTATAGACTTTTGAATTGAGTTTTTTTTTGATTGCCGTGGCTTTACAATGTAAGAATGCTGATTCGGCTGCGAAAAATATCACAGTGGTTCAACAGCAATACAAAAAATCTCATTCTCTCTTTGTTTTCGATCTAAAGGATGCGCTCGTGTCCAGGTAACCATAAATGCACTTGTATACTTACTTTCTATAAATTTATGAGTCATTCCTTTGATTCTGAAATATAAACTTTAAGAACTGTTTAAAAATGAATTAGATTCAATATTTTGGAAACATTTTATTTGAATAAATGTGAAATTTTAATTTGTAACAAAAAGTTAAATACTTAAGTAAATTATAATATTGTAATATATGAACGAAAAGTAAAAAAGTTGACTGCTGATGGGCCAATTACATTTATCCATTTTATAATATATTGTTCGATCGCCGCCGCCAGCCGGCCGATTTGCACATCTTTCTAGGGCTCTTAATGCCAATTCTTCGTTCTGTTAATGAAAATTAAGGGAAAAACTGTAAACTTAAGGATACTGAAGCAAATATACAATATTAAGCTAACGCAAAACGAATTCTCAATCTACATTGTTTGCATTATAATAAGCTTACACATACATACCTTCAAATATCGGAGATAATTGTTTCCGACTCCAACTCTTTATAAAGACATTAATTTTATTAAGTATAAAACACAACTTGAAAAGTTTATACACTAAACGTTAAAATCTTATAAGAAATATAATATTTTCACCTATTTTAACTTTCTTTGAATTAAAATGTTAGATAGTTTTTTTTTTATTAATCTCACACAGAACTGTTTACGTCCGATAAACGCGGCTACCGACTGCTAACTCACGACATCATGTTCATTTGAAAATAACATTAGTTTTCAAATTGACAACACTATTGTTGTATTTGATTAACATAGTTTTCAATGTGATAACTTTAAATTAACAATCATCGTATTGATAAGCAAAATATTCTATTTGATTATTCCAGTTGTTAAAACGACAACTTTGATTTTCGAAATTTTCAATTTCTTGTATCTAGACAAGAAATTGAAAATTTCGAATTGTCCCATTTACTATCAAGTTGTAAAATTTTGAGACGACTTTTGAAAATTTACATCACATTGACAATTTTTTCCATCAATATTACAATTTACGGTTAACAACCAGTAATTGTCAATATGACAACGGTTATTTTTTTCAGTGTGAGTGGCACTTGCATCAGTGGAACCGAACATCTCGAAATTCTCGGTATGTTCATCATCGACCACCTCCTTGAGTACAACTCCCACGTTTGGGCTGGTGTTCCAGTGACGTACTTAAGTCAAGTCTTTTGAACAGTATACAGAGCAGAGCATTTAAGATGATTGGTGACCATACCATCATTGAGACTTTTACGTCACTCGAACATTGACGTAATGTCTCATGCCTCACCCTCTTCTACCGTTATTTCAACGGTATATGCTCTAGAGAAATAGCCAGTTGCATTCCTCCCCTTAAGATATTCAACCATAATACCCGGGCCTAGAAAAATGCCCATCATTTCACCCTCGAGCCCAATTTCGGTCGTACGGTCATGTTCAGAGAATCGTTTTTTAGCCGTTCTACGCGAATGTGGAACTCTCTTCCACACTCTGTTTTCCCGTCATTGCAATATTCAGGAATTCAAGACCAATGTTAACCGACACCTCATTCTAAACCCTCTCCGACTATCCCATTCTCCCTAATGCTCGCACTGTGCTTTGGCATAAAAAGGGAATAAAACCCCTTGAGTGCTTGCTGATTATAAAAAAAAAGAAAAATTATACGAATAGTTGGTCTACTCAGAAGTTCAGGAAAACCTCTTGATGATGAAGAAGTTGTTGTATTTTTACTCATCAGCTTAGGCGAGTCAAATTCGGGTCTTCTTACCGCTCTTGAAGGTAGAGTTGAAGCTGGTTTGACAATCGAGTACGTTACAGGGAAGATGTAAGATGAAAATCAAAAACGAATCGAGATTCGAGGAGGTTCTGAGGAACAAGAAGTAGCAATGTTGTCAAATGGTTATCAACGCAGGTCCTAGATTCAAGAAGCAGTTCAACAAAGAAACAAGAACATGTAATTTTTGCAAGAAAACAGGTCATTTGAAAAATGATTATTTCAAATACCTACAAATCGTATCTACAAAAGGGCAATGTTTTAATGTCATCAATAGCAGCAATGTCAAACGGAGGACGTACATTGATTCCGGAGCCAAAAGTCATATGACGAATGATAAAGGATTTTTCACGAATCTTAAATATGACAACACCAGAATATTTTTGGCAGACGGATCTTCAGTCATAGAATCAGGAATCGGGTATGGTTGGTTAAATTGCTTACAACCTCATGGAAGATCACGGATGATTAAATTACAAAATGTTTTGTATGTACCTGCACTTGATGGAGTACTACTTTCTGTACACCGAGAAGCTGATTGTGGACACAAGATTCTTTTTGAAGAAAATACATGTCAAGTCATTCAGCAATCAAGCGATTGCACAAGCAAAGGTTGATGGTAATTTATATAAGTTGCAAACTGGACATTCTTTTGAATCTTTTCGTGTCACTGAATATTTGTCATTACCTCTTCATCAATGGAATTGTCGACTTGCACATAGAGACCCTGCAGCAATCGAGAGGCTTGTTAAGAAAGAACTGGCAACAGACATCATTATAAAGAAGAATAGTGACAAAATTATTGGTGAACACTGCATTAAAGGCAAGTTGAAACAGTCAAAATTTCCACTATGACTTTCAAGTCACGTCATTCAGACGTGTGTGACCCTTTGGAGACAGCTACTCCTAGTGGTAACAGGTACTTCTTAATCCTTATTGATGATTTCTCTCGTTATACAGTAGTGTAATTAATGATTATATTGCATTCATGTCAAACAAGTATAAGAGGAAACTGTTAATTGTTGCGTTCAGATAATGGTCAAGAATACGAAGAGAAGGTATTCAACATCAATATACAGTATCTATATAAGGGGTTAGAGAGGAGGTGCCGGTGAACATTGGTTTTAAATTCCTGAACATTGCAATGATCGGGAAAAACAGAGTGTGGAAGAGAGTTCCACATTCGCGTAGTACGGCTAAAGAACGATTCTCTATACTTGAGCGTACGACCGAAGTTGCAATATTGAATCAAGTCCCAAATTATCAAACAACCACATATAATGTCAAGCAATTGGTTCGTTACTGTATATTGCCACAGTTTCAAGACCAGACATAATTATCTTTGGCAGTGAGTGTCCTTAGTAGAAGAATAGAAGCACCTACTGAAAGTGACTGGAAAGCCGTTAAGAGAGTTATAAGGTATCTTGGTACAAATATCAATAATTCACTTTGCATTCATTCGAATGATGATTTGTTATGTGGATGCAGATTGGGCTGGCGATACAAAAGACATAAAATCAACAAATGGATATGTGTTTTAAATTGGAGGTAGTAGAAGGCAATACACATTTTGTACATAATTTGGTTTTTGTGATAATAGATTAATAAGTGATTAAGGGAAATTCCCTGCGTTGTATGTGAGATTTAAATATTTAGATCACAGTAATAAAAGAACCAATAGTTCGTACTTGGACTCTTTTAAAAATAATAAACTACTTGTTTGTGTTAAGCCAAACCAATTAAATTTTGGCAGGTGTCTTTCTGTCCTGACAAAACTTGGCAGAATTTCTGCACGTGTGTTTTGCACACACTCAAGGGGTTTTTATACCATTACGCCATAGACACAGTGAATGCTTTAGGAGAGTGGGAAGGGGTTGGAGAGGAGGTGCCGGTGTACATTGGTCTTAAATTCCTGAACACTGCAATGATCGGGAAAGACAGAGTGTGAAAGAGAGTTCCACATTCGCGTAGTACGGCTAAAGAACGATTCTCTATACTTGAGCGTAAGACCGAAGTTCGAGGGTAAACTGATAGGCATTCCTGCGGGTATTACGGTTGAATTGTTTAAGGGGTGGAATGCAAATGGCTATTTCACTAGAGCAATCACCGTAGAAGTCACGATAAAACAAGGAGAGACAAGAAACGTTACGACGCACGGTGTTCGAAGGAAGTGAATGAGTTAGTGATTTCTCTGTCACAAATCATTCTTACTGCTCTTTTTGTAAACCATCCTAGAGGCTTAAGTATGTAGCTGGAGCACCACCCCAAAGATGAGAATTGTTCTCAAACTTTGGACGGATATAAGTCTTGTAGATAAGTAGGTAATAGCCAGATCAGACGGGGAGAAAAATTTCTTGCACCGTCTTCAGAAACCCAAACATCTTGCGTCATTTTTGGCGACATCGCGTATGTGCTCGTCGGTCCACAAGAGTTGGTCAGTGATGCACATACCGAGAATTTCGAGATGTTCGGTCTCATTTGTTCCCGCCTGCGATGCTATCCGCACAAGGATTTAACTTCTAAATTCTACTTTTACTGTGCTGTTTTGAATTTAACGTTTTTGTATTTTTGGTTGCTATAGCTTGTTATTTTTTGTTGTTAACGTTTCATTTTTTCATTCATTCAGTTTTTTAGCTTCTCGAAGAGTCGAGTAAGAAATAAATAAAATTAAAATAAATTAAAACAAAACAACGGTGTTTACCTATATTGGAAATATTAGATAACGATTGAAAAGGTAATTTATTTTGGAACATAAATATTAATTATACAGTCCACAGTATATGAGCTGACTATCGAACATGGTCCATCGAGCCATATACCAGTGCAGGTCTAAGTTGGAAGGGTGGCAATTGTGGGCATTCATTCGGGAGGATATTTAAATTAGGATATTTTTTATTGTTTTTTATGCAGTTATGTCCGGAATAGAGATGGAATTGGACAATCAAAATTGGTCAAACGAGAGTGAGGACGAGGCTACTGCACCGCCTAGGGCAGGTGAGTTCAGAAATTGTTAAGAAGCAGAGAAATGCAGTGGAATTGTGATTTGAATTAAAATTCATTAACTTAGTAGAGCCTTTCTATGTTAATTTTGCCGTTGCGCTGACGACATTTAAATATAGAATTATAGAGCGTTACCAGGAACAGTTTAAACATTTCAAACGGAAGT
This sequence comes from Sphaerophoria rueppellii, assembly GCA_920937365.1. Classification (NCBI taxonomy): domain Eukaryota; kingdom Metazoa; phylum Arthropoda; class Insecta; order Diptera; family Syrphidae; genus Sphaerophoria; species Sphaerophoria rueppellii. The sequence goes on from CAKKXW010000002.1 coordinate 45,850,302, forward strand.
GCGCTCCTATAGAGATGTGATTTTATTCAGGATCTCTGAATTTGTTATGCTGTTGCGCTGATGGCATTCAAATTCAGAGGTTTTGAGGAATGATGGGTTAGGAGGCAGTGGATTAATGTGTTTTGTTATTTGTTTGTCATCGCACTGTGGACATTCAGATTTCCTTATTATGCAGGGAATTTAACACTTTAAGCGACACTGCGTCCGCTTTGGATTTTTGCGGGTCTCTTGAAAGTTGTTTGTGGTTGCGCTGATTGCATTCAAGTTCTTGAGATTCCAAGGGCGATTGTAGAATTCCACTCAAAGAATGTTTGTTTTCACTGCCGTTTTTCCTTTGAAGAATTAATTTTCCTTGTACCGATGGCACTTGGTTTCGGAATGCTTGTTTAGTCTGTTCCAGTATTGGATACAAAGGCCAATGTTGATAAGACTTTTTTTTATTTCCTGTGATTACAAGTTATTTTAGCAGAAATGTTTACATAAAACTCAGCACGTTTACCAGTTGAGATGATTTCGCGATTCCACTGCATTGCGCATGTTGTCGATGGAAGGAGCCAACATCGCGAAAACAATCCTCAAATGGCTGGGGGTTAATTATACTTCATTTTTTTTTAAAGGAAGACCAGGAGCGTTTGTGAGAATCACTCGAGAGCAACAACAAGAAATCGATAAAGACTATGCAGAGGAGAATGGTGTCGAAGGTTCAACTTCACACTCCATTATAAACCCGGTCCCTCAGTCGATGAGACTTTATCGCGCTACACTGCGACGCGCTGTAACAGGCCGTACAGATGAGGATATGGAAAAGTGGTCCTCTGATGAGCTGTTGAGCCGTCTTGATCGAGTCGAGGAACTGTGGAAGAAATTCGAGGATAGTTGGCCAATGCTAAGCCAGCAACAGCTTTCAGACCAGCATCTGGCCGAGTGCAGTGAATTCCTGGCTGAAGCAGAAGAGGAATACCTGCAATACAAATTTAAGCTGCGTGAGAAGTTGTCCCGAATGAAGTCGAATTCGCAAGGGGAACCTCGGTTTGTGGAATCTTTTGGTGGCCCGCCGATCCATATTCAAATGTCGGAACCACCTCGAGTACCGAAATTCTCTGGGGTGGAAACGGACTGGGCCAATTTTCGTGCAATTTTTGAAGCAGAGGTGCATACTCAAGTGAAATTCTCGGATTCGCAAAAAATGCGGCATCTCTTAGGAGCATTGCAAGGTCGGGCCGAACAAATTTATAGAAACTGGCCTATCGGCGATGGTACGACTTACCGTCAACTATGGTCGGAACTATGCGAGCATTATGGCAATGAATACAACACAATTCGTGTTCATCTTCAAACGTTATCGGCGCTCAGACCACTAGAGAACCCATCATGTGATGCGATGCGAGAGGTTCTTGATACAGCTCGGAACGCCTTCCGCCAGTTGCAGTTATTGTTGAAGCCTGAGGATGTGGCAGGATACATGGTACTTTTTCAGCTTGAACAGCTACTTGATGCTGATAGTCGAGTCCAATGGTCTGGACGTCGGTCAACTAAGGAGCTGCCAACACTTGAAGAAATGTTCCGCTTTCTTGAGTTACGTGCCAGTTTGCTGTCTCAATTGCCGACAGCAGGATCGATTAATGATGTGCAATTTGGGAGCATTAAGGCCACAGCTTCATCGAATGACCGTGGCCGGACTTCCGGTCGAGGAAATGAACCACCTCCGGATTGTGAACTTTGCTCGGGCCAGCGTCACTGGCCTTATCATTGTGCCAAATTTAAGAATCTGTCGCTGGCAGATCGCTCGAAATATGTGATGAAACTCCGACGGTGTATTAATTGCTTCAGCTCAAGGCATCAATCAGTCAAATGCCCTGAGAGATCATGTCCACGGTGTAAAGTCAAGCACAATAGTGTGTTATGCCCAACAAACTTCAACATTGGAAGACCTCTGGAGACGCTTCATAGATTGCAACGTGATTCGGGTGCGCAGCAGGCGGTGGCAGAGCGTAGGCCACTAGTCGACTCTAAGCATACGCAATTAATGATGAATGTAGGATGTAGTGAGTTCAATACGCCTGTTCAAGATATGATCAATGAAGAAACAGGAAAAGGAGACTGGACTACGTTATTGGCCACTGCTATTGTACGCATCAAATTAGACAAGTGCATATCACCGCCGTTGAGGGCTTTGTGTGATACAGGTTCACAAATAAACTTTATTAGTGATGATGCTGTACGTGCTCTCAAATGGCCGACTCAGCAATGCAATATTCGAGTTCATGGAGTTGGTGGAGTGTTCAACAAGCCGCATACTCGCAAAGTTACATGCCAGCTTCTGTCTAGTATGGACGACACACCTATTGCTACGGTTAATCTAGTGATTGGGTCGCAGCTTTCGGACTTATGGTTGCCAGGAATGAATATTCCAGAGTTTCCCATCCCATCAGAAATAGCTTCGGATCTGGCTGATCCTGGCGCACGCGTACGAGCGCCAATTGATGTATTGCTCGGGGCTGGTGTCTGGGCAAGAGTGGTACGTGATGGTTGCTTTGTGAACTCGCTTGGAATTGCATTCCAGCCGTCGAATCTGGGCTGGTTGATGTATGGAGGTGGAGTGACGGAGCATTCTGCAATGACGGCCGCAACTGGAATAGCGGAATCGACAGAGCAACACTTAGATCAATTGTTACAACGTTTCTGGGAAACTGAGGAGATTGAGAAAGCACGTATGCGCACATCTGAACAAGAACGCTGTGAGGAGATCTTTATGCAGTCGTATCGTCGGCTGCCAGGAGGCCGCTTTCAAGTAGATATTCCTTTGCGCAATAACGTTGGTCAACTCGGATCTTCAAGAGCCATAGCATTACACAGGTTTCGACAGTTGGAACGACGTTTCGAACGCGATCAACCATTAAAAGAGAAGTACTTCGCTGCTATCCAAGATTTAATGAGCGCCGGTCATATGCAACTAGCCGATCAGCCACCCAAGGGTTGGTGTTACCACATTCCGCATCATCCGGTCTTAAAAAAGTTCCGAATAGTGAATGATGCGTCATGCAGAACGGATATGGGACTTTCGCTGAACGATGTGCAGTTGGTGGGCGAGAAATTGCAGGACAACTTGGCGGATTTAATCATGCGTTTTCGATGCCGACCCGTTGCCATTACAGCCGATATTAAAAAAATGTATTTGCAGGTGCGCGTTAACCCAGCACAATGGGATCTGCAACGTGTTTTTTGGCGCCCTACTATCGACAGTCCTATTAAGGAATACTGGCTGACTGTGGTTACCTTTGGTTTGGCCTCGGCCCCACACTGTGCTGTACGGGCTATGATTCAAGGAGCCAGAGAAGCACGTCTCCAATACCCGATGGGTGCAGATGCCGTGGAACACGACTTTTATATGGACGATTGCTTGTCAGGTGCGGAAACAGATGAAGAAGTTCGTTTACTTTCTAAAGAGATTGATGCAGTATTGCGTTCCAGTGGATTTTTGCTTGACAAATGGCGATCAAATAGGCCGAATGTTGTACCATTTAGCAAGGATACACACTCAGAAGATGCACTTAATCTGAGCGAATTTGATGACACTACAGTTTTAGGTCTTCGATGGCTGCCATCTACTGACGAACTGATGTTTAAATTTCAGCCCCCAGCGGCTTTGGACGCAAGAGAGGCAACGAAGCGTAAAGTCTTGAGTCGGATAGCGCAGATTTTCGATCCAAACGGTTACCTGGGTCCTGTTGTGGTTGCGGCAAAAATTATGATGCAAAAAATTTGGAGCGCGAATATTGGATGGGATTCTATGGTGCCCGATAGTATTTATAGAGAATGGCGACGTTTTGAGCGGCAATTACCAATGCTCACAAAAATCCGTTTGCCACGGTGGATAGGCATTAGCCGTGACCGGAATATATCACTGCATGGTTTTGCAGACGCATCAACTCTTGCATACGGTGCTGCGCTTTATGTACGCGTTGAAGACAATGACCGAATTAATTGCAAAACTTATAGCAGCAAAATCACGCGTTGCACCTCTGAAAACGGTTACTATCCCACGATTGGAGCTGTGCGCAGCATTATTGCTTAGCGAATTGCTTCAGACATTTAAAACAACAGCCAAGCTTCATTATGTGAAGACTACTTTGTGGTCTGATTCCCAGATAGTGCTGGCCTGGCTCCGCAAGGATGCATCAACGCTTAAGATATACGTTAATAACCGGGTGCAAAAGATTCATCAATTGACTTCAGATGTAGACTGGCGCTATATTCCATCAACTGACAATCCGGCCGACCAGCTTAGTCGAGGCACATCAGCGGCTGAGCTTCATGACTCAAGACTATGGTGGCATGGTCCACCATGGTTACTTCAAGCAGCTCTTCATTGGCCGACCTATCAATTAAAAACTACAGCTGACATGGATTTGGCAATTCAACAGGAGGAAAGATCGATGGGTGATGATACGAGGCCCAGACAACGCTATAGGGAACTAGCAGCGTTGAGTGCAATTCAACGTGATGTAGACCTGTTGACACGTGCATCTAAACTGTTTGAGCTTTGCCGGCTTACGGCTTGGATCTTTCGCTTTCATCACAACGGGTTGCGAAAGTTGGGCCCCCGCCGAAGTGGCCCCCTATCAAATATGGAAATAAATACTGCTCAAGAATTCTGGGTTCGTGAAGAGCAACATGTATACTATTTTAAAGAAATTGAAGCACTAAAGGAATCAAAGGCTGTGAACCCATCAAGTCCAATCGCAAACTGCACGCCATGGCTCGACAATAAGGGTCTGCTGCGCTTAGGCGGCCGTTTAGGGCGAGCGCCAATTCCAATGCAGCAAAAGTATCCTTTGTTGTTGCCTGATGTTAGCCCTTTGGCTACGTTGATAATAAGAGAGGCTCATGAGGTTTCGCTTCATGGAGGACCTAATGAAACAATGGCTTTTGTACGACGTAAGTTCTGGATAACCAATCTCCGAAAGGCAGTGCGTAAGCAGAATTGGCAGTGTGTTACATGTGTCCGGTACCGGCAACAAGCAGTTCAGCAAATGATGAGTGAACTACCCGCGGATCGAGTTACTCCATGCAGGGCGTTCAGCCATTCGGGGGTGGATTATGCTGGGCCATACCTATTAAAAGCACGGGGAGGACGATGCAACATAATTGAAAAAAAATATGTGGCGGTTTTCGTGTGCATGGTCACAAAAGCGGTGCATTTGGAGCTCGTGGAGAGTCTATCAACAGCGGACTTCATTCAAGCTTTCTTGCGATTCACCAGTATTCGCGGTTCTTGTGTAAGGCTTTGGAGCGACAATGGTAAAAATTTTGAGGGCGCTGCTGTGGAGCTAAGGAAAATGTTGCGTAGCTGGAATGAGATGGATATGGCGAAATTACTACAGCGTTATGGCACCGAATGGCGTTTTATCACACCTGCAGCGCCGCATCAGGGAGGGATCTGGGAGGCGGCCGTTAAATCCATGAAGCATCATCTGCGTCGGGTTATCGGCCCACATAAACTGACAAGCAGTCAATTTCAAACGGTCTTAGCACAGACGAGTGCCGTGATGAACTCTCGACCGCTAACAGCGCTGTCCGACGACCCAGAAGATATGTCTTACCTTACGCCAGCTCATTTTCTTATTGGAGAAACAATTTTGCAACCTTTTGGATCGAATGTATCGCATATGCCGGATAATCGGTTGAAGTTAGCGATGCGAATTCAAAAGATGAGTCAGGTTTTTTGGAAGGCATGGAGCCAAGACTATTTGCACCAACTGCAGCAGCGAACTAAGTGGCGTCAATCACAATCGAATTTGAAGGTTGGGGATATGGTTATCATCTGCGAGGACAACATACCACCCACATTTTGGAAAATAGCAAGGGTGATCGAAACATTTGCGGGAGTCGACGGCCTGGTGCGTAATGTCCGCCTGCGAGTTGCGTCTTCGGACTGGAAAATTAAGCCATCAGAAAAGGGGGTGCCTTTCACAATTTTGGAGCGCCCGGTACAAAAATTGTGTCGGCTACCGGTAGAAAGTGAAGCAGAGCATTCACGGGGGGAGTGTGTTCCCGCCTGCGATGCTATCCGCACAAGGATTTAACTTCTAAATTCTACTTTTACTGTGCTGTTTTGAATTTAACGTTTTTGTATTTTTGGTTGCTATAGCTTGTTATTTTTTGTTGTTAACGTTTCATTTTTTCATTCATTCAGTTTTTTAGCTTCTCGAAGAGTCGAGTAAGAAATAAATAAAATTAAAATAAATTAAAACAAAACAACGGTGTTTACCTATATTGGAAATATTAGATAACGATTGAAAAAGGTAATTTATTTTGGACATAAATATTAATTATACAGTCCACAGTATATGAGCTGACTATCGAACATCATTGATGCAAGTGCCCCTCATGGACAGTGGCAAAGCGCGTATATCTCGCTTCAACGATACAAGACAGCATTGAGTTTTCGAAGCATTAAACTCTACACGGTTTTTAATTTCCCATTGTACAGTGCTGTTTAAGTCAGAGAGAGCTTATCATATTTTGCCGTTGCAGTTCCACATCTTGAAGAGGAGGGTGATGAGTCAGGAACTGAATATGAGAAGTAAGGGTACTATCGTCAGCGAAACAATGAATTGGATTAGAAGTAAACAGACAAAGAGTCATTAATAAAAATGATAAAGAGGGTCGGAGACAAAACGGAGCCCTGGGGCACACCAGCATTTATATTGTGGGTTTCAGACTTGAAACCGTCCAACACAAGAAAGTTGTATTTATCAGCGTCAGACGTAAGAAACAAGTCAAGAGTATTTTCCGCTTGGCCATTAATGTCCGATATTCGAGTGGGCTCGGTGACAAGCTGAGTAAGGTGGTTAAACTCAGCAAAGATCTCAGCACACATTCCTTCGAGTGAGGTTGGGCCCGAATGGAGAAGCCACGAAGAATTGTGTACATTGAAATCGCCCGTAATAACGATTTCAGTGTGAAGATACAGGGATACAATTCTTTGAATGGAGTCAGACAGAGCGTTCAAATTCACGAGAAGTTGAAGTCCTGTCAAATTTGGGCTTCGAAAAAAGAAAACAATAGTGAGTGATGTGCTTATTTATGGTGAAGTTAAACCACATAAAATTGCAAACAGGGTCAATATTGTGGAAGGAATTGATAAGCGACATCATTCCTATTGTAAATAATAATGGCACTAAGCTATACCCATAAATGAGAAATTCAATAGGATCGCAATTCTCATCTACTTGGGTTTCACATGCATGCATGCAGCGCTGCGTGCAGAAATTCTGCACATCTTTTTAGAGCTTTAGCGACTGGTTTAATTGACTTCAAATTAAAAAAACACAAACAAATAATTGTTTTCACATTTTGTTGATTTTAAAAAGTGGTGCCAGAAGATAAATCGAAGTTTTGTTTAATTTTTAGCGTCATGTCGGGCTGCAACATGATATTTGATTTATCGAATGTTTACCAAGAGGTTTTTTTTTTTGGCGTGTTTGATGAGGATTTTAAAAACTTCAACTTTACTAGTCTACTTTATTACTGTTTATCTCCTTATGGTTATGAAAATGAAGTAGTTGCCTAAAGTTAATTTAATTCGATATTGTCGTTTAAATTTTTTGTTTGAAATCGATCCGGCATGCATAGCGTTATACAGGTTTTTATTAAATTGTTAAATGATCTGAAATTATACTCACATTCAGTGGCGGATTAATCGTTGAGGGCGCCATATGCAAGCATCGCATCGGCGCCCCTATATTAAAAATATCTAGTAGTATAGTTTGGCCGAAACCGCTGCACCGCGTTGAAATCGGGGCCAAGGAAAAAGAGTCTAAGTTTACGTGAGATCAATTAGTATTGTCCTAAAGATCTTACGGGTTCGGTTTAAAATATTTTAGTTAATGATGTGCCGACTGCCGAACCGTAAATTTTGTAATCCAAGCTAACTCGAGTTGGTTGTTATGAAAACCGAGTTGCAACTCGGTTCGCAAATCAGATTTCCCCGAAAATCAATCTAGAAAATATGGCAAACTAAATAGATAAGCCCAGTTGACTCTGGGTGGAGTTGGAGTGGCTATCTAGATGTTGTTGGTTCACTTAGACCTCAAGGGTCCATTTTGATATCATAGGAGAGTAATGAACATAAACAAACCATTTTGTACTTTTAATGAAGTTAGGGATATATCTTTTGTCGACCGTTGCCAGTTCTCTTGTATTATCGTAGAAGGGATTACCAGTTATTCCTGCTATTGAAGAGTACCGGGCAAGTACATAAAAAGTGTTGAACTGTTTCCTCTTCCTCCTCGTTCATGCAGCTTCTACAGAAGTCTGCGTAGATCTCTAGTTTCAAAGCATGTCTACATATAGGGCAGTGTCCTGTTAAGACTCCAATTGTGGAGCTTATCTTTGTCTGCTCAGGAAGATCAAACCCTTTGACCGTTTTAGGTCTTTGCTTGGCCATATTTGTTTGGTTGCTAGGAAGGTGGTACCCTGTGAGCCTGTGACCATCTAGCATTTGTTGATTCTAGAGCATATTGTTTGAGTAGATATTTGCCTGTAGAGTTTAGTAACAGTAAGTGGAATTGCTTAGGACCGATTTTTATTTTAACAAAAGCGGCAAGTTCGGTTCGAGTTCATGTGTTTGCTAGTTCAACAACCACGTATGCACTCGCATTATTTGCCACTTTTCAAAATAACTGAGCCCGTGCGCCCCTTTGTTGCCTAGTTTGCCTTAAGGATAATATGCCACTTCTCACATTAAAGGGCTTCAAAAGAAACGAGTTAAGAGTTTTGTAATCATGCACACGAAGGTTGACCTCAAGGAGAAGCAATCGAATTTTCAGACATTTTTTATAGGATTCTTACAAAATTCATAAGGTTTGCATTTTTCTATTCGCATTTTACATATTTCCAACTGTGATTAGCCCGGAACTTTCTTTTTGTTTTATGACTTATTTTTGGAAGTTAATTAAACTGCTGCTTCTCTGCTTAAGCTCAACATACACGAACAAGTTGGGGTTGTTCTTGTTATTAAATAAATTTCAAACAAAATGTTTCAAAGTTCAATGTTCGTGCAGGGCTGTCTGCCTTCTATTCTGCCAAGATTTATCATAAAGTTAATTTTTGTATTGGTGACTGGTCCAAGTCTAGAGTAATTCCCTAAATTGAAATTATCAGCAAATTCAAGAAGTAAATACGTACCTACTTTAAACAGCACTTCAATTCTTCAATTTTGAACGCTCGAGTGCCCCACAAGCAGACAGCCAGCGCTGCGGCGCGGAGGCGGGCGGCTGTGGAAGCGCGGCGACATCAGTAGCAATAGGAGAAACGATTCTTGAATAAAACTCAATTCCATTAAAAGTTTGAAAATTAATTATTCTCGGCTAATGCTTATTTTGGTGAATACTTAATCAATAATCCAAAAAGCAATTTCCATGAAGTTTTTTTTTTCAAGTTTCGCAGTAAAAATTAACATTCCTGGAATTTGTTTCTTGTTAGTTCCAAGGCCGTCAAGGAAATAAAAAAGAGAAAATATTTTCATAGAGTGGCATTCGGGGTTACTAATTAAGAAGTGTACCTATCTATTCGATTACGTCAAAAAAAACGACTGAGGGAAGGATAATCAGTTGGCAGTTATATTAAAATTAAAATTTGGTTATTATTAGTTGGCATTTCTGTAATGTTTGTTTCGAAATCATTTTTTTTTTTTATTATGGACACTATGGACAGTTTTTTATTAATATACAATAATTCCGAACATTGCTTAGAGTGTTTTTTTTTTACAACTCTCGTTCAAAAAAGTCATATCAGACATTTCTGGGCTTTTCTGTTTTATATTAAAATTGAACCTGTTAAAAAAGGTCTTAAAAGCCTGTTTTTCATGAATAAATGAAAGCTAAAGAAGAACAAAAAGGCCATCCTGGTCGTTAATTTTCTCTTCTCCTCATTAAAAACTCTTAAATCTACTAGGATACCGTCCGTCGGGAGTATTTTTCCAATGAATTCATAATTTAATTGAAGCAGTGCAAGTCTGCGGTAAGTCGGTTGTTGGTCTGTTTAAGATTGACTTGTTCTTATCTTATATCTTACTTTACAGCTGATTTAAAGCTCATAATATATTTATTGAAGTCTTTTGAACTTTATTCAGAACTAGAAGAAAACTCGTTCTTAGTTAAACTGTACCGTATGTATGTATGATATTTAAAAATTGTCATCCTTAATGAATAGTATGTAGTACATGAATATTCTTGTGGTAAGTTAAAGTATGTTAGATTATTTGTTCTATGGACAGTGTTATATGGTATATATATGGCGCTATAGTCCGGTGTGGACTTGGGCCTCAATCAACAGTCTCAGCTAGCCAGCTCGGTCCCTAGCTAGCTGTCTCCAGTTTTGCACTCCAAGTTGATTGAGGTCCCCTTCCACTTGTGCGCGCCACCTAGGTCGTGGTCTTACTCTCCTTCTACGTCCCTCCCATCCGCTCTAAACGACCGAGCCATCTGAGTCTCTGGACCTTGACCCTTCTGGCTAGATCCATGTCGTTGTGCAACCCGTAAAGTTCGCTGTTGTATCTTCTTCGCCATTCCCCATCAATGTTCACGTGGCCAAAGATGACCCGAAGAACTTTCCTCTGAAACAGCCTAAGGCACTTTCATCCGATTTTGTCAAGGTCCATGCTCCTGCAACAAAGAGCAGGACTTGGATGATAAGGGTGTTGTAAAATTTTACCTTAGTTGCTCGAGAGAGGTCTTTTCCACTTAATTGCTCTCTTAGCACAAAGAAACAGCGATTAGCATGAGTTTTTCTTCGTCTGATCTCGGCGCTGGTATTATTGCCAGTCTTTATATCGGAGCCTAGGTAGACAAACTCCTCTACTACCTCGAAGTTGTATGCGTCTATTGAGACGTTCTGTCCGAGCCAACCAACGGGTGTTGGGTGTGCTTCCTCGAAGACATCATATACTTCGTTTTCCCTCATTTACCACAAACCAATTTTTGCCGCTTCTGTCTTAATTCTCAAAGGCGCAATGGACATCACGATGTATTCTTCCCATTATATCAAAAGAATTGGCTTATGTCAGAAGTTGCAAAGATTTTTGGAAGAGAGTACCTCTGATGTTGACAGTGGAGTTCTGCACTAACTTCTCAAGTAACGATGTTAAAGAAATCGCATTACAGTGCATCGCCTTGTCTGAATCCTTTTTTGACTTCGAAAGATTCCGTAAGCTCGTTGCCAACCTTGATGGAGCAGCGTGAGTTCTCCATCGTCATTTTGCACAAGCGAACGAGCTTGGCAGGGATGCCAAACTAGACATAGTTCTATACAGTTCGTCTCTGTAAATGCTGTCATACGCGGCCTTAAAATCGATCAAAAGGTTGGGTATCGATTTGTTAAAAGGTTTTTTCCAGGATCTGCCGCAACGTGAAAATTTGGTCAATGGTTGACTTTCCTGGACTGATTGATAAGAACCAATCAGATTGTTTACAAAAGGCTTCAGACGTTCACATATTACGGCAGAGAGGATCTTGTGGGCGATGTTATGTAGACTGATTGCTCTGTAGTTGGCGCAGTTTAGAGAATCCCCTTTTTTCAGGATCGGGCAAACAATGGTGAGGTTTCCTTCATCGGGCTCTCATTCCTCTGACCATATCTTACAGATAACTGGTTAATAACTAGCTCGTTGTCTGCTGCTTTGAACAGCTCAGCAGCTAGACCATCTGCTCCAGTGGCTTTGTTGGATTTCGGCCGTGATATTGCCGTTTTTACTTCTTCTAGGTCGGGTTCATGGAATTGTTGACCGATGAAAAGCTCCTGTCTGACGGCGGAGTGTTGTTCGTCGTCGCCGTTATACAATCTACAGAAGTGGTTTTTCCAAATCCCCAACATTAACTGCGATTCTTCTATGATGTTCCCTTCTTTGTCTCTACTGGCATCGGTTCTTGCTCGATGACCTTGAGGTGCCGTTAAAGATAAGTGTTACACCGACAAGCCAGAGACAATTGACACTTTAAGGGACAATATTCGTGAAGCCATTGGTGTAATACTGCTGCACACAATCGATAATGAGCTTAAAAATTGCACAGCTACACAATCAAGGCTAATGCATGGCCAGCCGAGGCAGCAATTTGAATGAAATTATTTTTCATTACTAACCGGAAGGATCGTACATTCAAATAAAAAAAGAAATTTGAGAAAATATTTAGTAGTTTTTTTTTTATAGCATTTTAAAAACGAAAAACTTATTTGGCGGACACTTTATTTATTTTTACGTTTGATGGATACAATAGCAATAATGAAAGAAATCTACAACAAAATCGTGCATTAAAAATATACTACATTTACTACATTTGATTCTTCAAGGTTTTTCCTCTATTGATTCGGCGCAATTACTTTCTTCATTGTTTCCAACATCATCAGATCTTTGATATGCAGACTTGGAACATCCAAAGGCCTGTTTACTCCAAAAGTATGAGGGAGTAAGATGCTATTTGCTGCCTTTTCCAGGCCAGTAATATGAATTACAGCTTTTCCTAGGTCTGAAAAATTAAATCCCGCCAAAAACGTTTTGCAAAATACAAGCCAAGTCTAGATGGAGCTGCTTTTGTATCTCTAAAAAGTAATGAAATCTATACAAAAGTCGTGCCAAGTCTAGTATTCCTTGCTGGATTTCCTTAGTATAAGTCCGTTGATACTCGTGTGAAATAGTGTTTTAGACTCTTTGTTTCCGGGCTCGCATATACAGAAGCAAGAGAAAATTTAACGCACTAGAAATTAAGCCTTATTTGACGGTGAATCTATCCACACTGTCGGCGTGACAAATTCCAACCACAGTCAGCAATGTCACTATATTTTATTTAAGAAGACACTAACCCTCTTCCTGATGATCCACCAGCATGCAAAAGCACACCTCAACCTTCTAAAGAAAGAAGCGGGTACCCTGCATCTAGATTCACACCAGTACCAATTGAATTAGTGCCAGCTCTTATTCATCTTGGTTTGATTCTAGACTACTATTCATGCAACACACGGAACTGTACTCAACCTTCAGTCACCGAAAGAAGAGACGTAAACCGTGATTTGCGAATAGCAGCTGAGGCCATACTCAGACAACCACAACCCCCACGAAGGTCCATCCCACTAGTGAGGTGGCAAATCCTCACTACCCGGGGTACCCCTGGGTGAAGGGTTGGTGTCACATTTTAGTTTTGTATAACCATTCATTATACATCATTGTTTAATGTGATCTTTTGTTGTCTTTAATCCAACTGGCGGATGAGGGACACCGCTAACCCTCTGTCAAGTATATCCACATTGATCGAAGGGATGAATCAGCCAATCAAGTGACACACCCAACAGGGCGTCTTATTTCATTAACGTTTACCCACATTCGATAATCGTTGATCGTATTTCCTCATTTAGTATATCCTTAGATATATTATCTTTTAAGGATCGCATCAATCTTCATCATACGTCCTGCTTCAATCTGTTAATTCCATTAGGCTAAAGCTGCCTAAGTCCGCAGGGTCATGCCAATAAATTGACAAGAACCTCTCAGAGGCACCACAAGAAGGTGTAGGTCAGCACGTTCACTTACTGGGAAATACGTACTCGGAAACATGTTTCCTTTCTAAATTTCCAGGTCCATGATTTTACCTCCGCTCGCATATATCAAGCCTACAATTGACTGATTATTGAACGTTTTCCAAGTAGCAATTTCCCATCGTCGCCATGTACATGGAGGTGTCAATGTCTATGAGAGCATTTTTAACACTTAGTTAGACCTTGGCAATTGTGAATTGTTAGAGCATACGCCACACATATTGAGAATTATTGTTCTCTGTACACGTTTGCCCGGCATATGTCGATCCCAAATAGTTTGCTTGGGCTCTTGTGGTTTCTTATAAGGGTCACCAGGCACTCCATATCTTCGACAATCCTAGTTTTCCCTTTATGTAGCAATTAAACCCCAACTCTGTATCAAATTTCAGCTCTTTGAGTTTATGGGGAGTAGGTACTAGTTCTATTTTAATGACTTCGGAAATAAATGACCTGCAGACTTGAAATTTTAGATTTTATGTATGTGATTATAGCTTACTGCATGACGAAGATTTCTGCGTTCTGGTCTTATCCCAGAGGTTTCCAGGCCGTGTTTGCTTCGCGCTCGACTTGGCGGGGCACTGCCGTGCCGACCGATTTTATTCTGACCACCACACCGCACCGCTTGTTTGAATTTCTTTTTTATTTAATACTAAATTTCTTGTAATGTTCGCCTTCCGATCCGATTTCCGGTTTCAGTTGCTTCCTTTACAGGTTGACTTGGTTAAAAAAGGCGTTCACTTCGACATTTTATGTTTTTGTAAAATCTTGGGCAATGGCGCGTCTTTCTCGTAGCAAATCTACTAACATTTTGTATTGGGCCTTGTTATCTTCCCAGAGTAAGTTATTGTAGTGGGGTCGATTTTGGATGGATTCAATGGGTCGGGGTTACTAGAATTCGATTCAACCCTTTTTATCATGATGACAATGTGTGTGTATGCACTATGCACGTATTAACAACTAATGGTATTGACATGCAATTGGACCCATTTGACGTGGAATCGCTTGCTAGAGAAATTATTAAGCTTTCCGCAAAATCAATTAGCGGCTTTTTAATACATTAGGTCATACATTTCTCGAGAAGATATCTGGAAGATCTTCTATTTTAGGTAATGTACAAATATACTGCATTATTAATTTTTTTTCTTACTGTCCAACTTATAACCGGCAGCTCCATAGATTGAATTAATTTTACTTTACTTATCTCACTACAGTAGTAGCAAATTTTTGTTTAATAATATATACCTATGATACTTATTTTCGGCATTTGTTATACAAATCTACTACGTGGAGGTCTGTTAATGTGATAATAGTGATTGATCAGCTGAATTCAAATTTTGTTGTGGTGAGAATTATTTGTTTAACATTTGCACGATTTGTGATTTGAAAAGTATAAATTTTGTTTATTATAAGCCAACCTATAAACAACTTTAACCAACTTGTTTTTAAGGTCGAACAAATCCGACAGGCAAACGTACATGAACTTTTTCACATCCTTGAATTAAACATTCAATTTCATTTCATATTTCACAAAACGAATGAACAAAAACAAATACAAAATATTGAGAAAGAGACCAAAACACAATAATTGGAAAATTTCGTATTGAAGAACTTCCTTTCCATTATCTATGTATGCTCCTGCATCAATAAAGGAATACAGAAACAGATCAATATTGCACCTCCGATACATGCTTTGTGTTTCGTTTTTTTTTTGTCCAATTTTTCGCTAGCTTACTACTTCTCTTCTCTACCAACCGACGAACCTAATTTTTTCTTCCTTCCACTTCCACAAAAAAAAAGTGAACAAAAATAATAAATACATTTTTTCAATGCAATGCATTCGCCCTCTGTTCAACGAACAATGGCTCGTCAGTTCTTCAACTCTTTTGGCCGAAAAAATTCATCATGGATACCATCATGTTGAGTATATTAGTTTAAAAGTGAGTACCTATCCTCGTATCCGTCGTTGGTCGGTTGGTTTGTTGCGAACCTAACTAAGCTGATTGCTATGTTGAAGAATTGAAAGAGTGAAAAATTTACAAAACAAAAGCATCGTTTTTCCAATAAACGAGGGCATGAAGCTGTAAAATTTGTGGACTTTCTGTTATTGGTTTATCGATCCCAAATGGGACGAACCATAAGTGAATGCCTTGTGGCAATGGTACATATGCAACTGGAGCGGAGTCCCTTTGATAGTTGTTGTATTCTCTTGATGTTTCAATAATAGAATTGAATGGTTATTGTTGTGTCGCGGCTGTGGCGACGTAGGAATGTGGATTTTCACTTGAGGTGGTTGAAACCTTGGATCTATTTGATAAGGATAGCTCTGTGGAGCCATTAAGGTTTCAATTATCTATGTATGTTGTGGTCCTTTTGTACGTTTTAGTAGAATCATAAAAAAAAACCAATCAATCCCTGGCGAATTGAAGTCATAATACCTTCACATTCAAATAGCATTTTTTTTCATTGCCCCCACCATATACTTACTTGATGATTAGCGATTACTTTGAGGAAAACCCTGGGAAAGTCGAAACCCATTATCGACCTCAAGACCGCATATTAAAAATAAATAGAGTGGCGCAACAGCTCTTGGAGAGCCAAGGCCTAAGTGGCTTGCTCTCTTCAACAATTCTCTGGCTGCGTGTGAAGAATTGAGGGGACCTAAAATTTAACGCCGATTCCGAACGGCAAAGTTGAGAAACACTTTTTCATGACAGATTGATACTCTTGGAAGTTTTGTCAATTCTTCGTTAAATATGAAATAAAAACTTTAAAGGCACTATCAGGACTCGAACCCATGATAGGTAATATTCAGTGCCAAGAGCGTTTGATAGGGGAGTCAAAACCCAAGGTCCCGAGGTAAAGTCGAAAAGTAGATTACGTTACACAATACTCAGGGCAGTGTGAAAATGGGAAGTAGCTCACTCGAGTTATTCATACCCTGACTGACAAGAAGAAACACTGTTACATTATTTTTCAACGTAATACTGAAACAGATAAAGCCTAAGGGAGGGGTGAATCAAAGAACTATACCTTCAGAAAATCCCATCATCTCATTGGCTATGATGAAGATATCGACCGACGGACGCTCCAAAAGAACTATGTGCAAGCTCGATTTAAATGCCGGCGAAATGCGTTGAGCGAATTAGGACAGATTGAAGAACATGGCCATCAACAAAGCATACTTAGTAGCATCAACGTTGTGGTAGCGGTAGGAACCGTCTATTCACTATTCACCAAGTTCTATTAATAAGATTTGATTTCGAAATAAAAATTATTTTATATTGAAATTTGTAACGTAATGAAAATTGTATTCTGATTTTGTACGTTGTGAATACAAAATCTAATATTTGTAAATTGAAATTAATGATTTATCATATTTATCGTTAAGCCAACCAAGACTCTTATAGATTATGGGTGAAACAAAGGAGTCGGTTTGCGGAATCTCACAGTTCAACGAAAGCGGATTCAATGATTGGCAGTTCAGAGTTCGAATTCATCTGCACTCTCTGAATGAGGCTGATGTTTTAACCAGGATTGTTGAAGCTCATGATAAAAGATATGAAGAACTTTCGAGAAAACATAATAGAGCGAAAGAAGGAATGAAAGCTTATGAACATAACGATTATTTAAATAGCATTCGTAAAAAGAATATGGCTAAAGAAATGTGGAAAAGTCTTCATACATCTTTTGTTCGAAAATCTGTTTTTAAGCTAACTTTTGTTTCGGAAGAAGCTTCGTATGAAGGAGTGTGATGCAGTAGCGAATCGTATAATGGTGTTTGAAAACTTAATCAGACACCTGTAGATGTCTGGGGCATCGCTAGAAAAAAATGATTTATTGGCTCAGTTTTTCCTGACACTGCCTTGCAAAATTTAAGTGGTGGAGAACTATCTTTTTTTTCTTATAATTTGCACCCACTCAAGGGTTTTTTATACCCTTTTTATGCCAAGGGGCAGGACAGAAGGTGTCGGTGTACATTGGTCTTAAATTCTTGAATATTTTAACAAGTGAGAAAGACAGAGTGCGGAAGAGAGTTCCACATTCGCGTAGTACGGCTAAAAAATGATTCAATATACTGGAGAGTACGTCCGAAATTGGGCTCGAGGGTAAACTGATTGGCACTCTTTGAAGCGCGAGCATTAAGGGCAATTTTTTTGAGGGGAGGAATGCAACTGCCTAGAGCAATTACCGTAAAAGTAGCTATAGAACAAGGAAGGACACGCTACGTTACGACGGTGGTCTAAAGGGGTGAATGCGTCAGTGAGCTCTCTATCATCAATTATTCTTACAGCTCTTTTTTGTATTCCATCCAAGAAGCTTACGTAAGTAGCTGGAACATCAACCCAGAGATGTGAATTGTACTCAAGCTTTGGACGGATATATGTTTTATAATATAGAGGGGCGCGACAGCTCTTGAAGAGCCAAGGCCTAAGTGGCTAACTCTCATCAACAATTCTCAGGTGCGTGTGAAGAATTGAGGGGACCTACAATTTTACGCCGATTCCGAACGGACAAGTTGAGAAGCACTTTTTCATGACAGATAATACTCTTGGAAGTTTTGTCAGTTCTTCGCAAGAGGCAGTGCCCGTGAAAGATGAAATAAAAACTTTGGGCCCAAGTAGGATTCGAACCCACGACGTTCTGCTTAGCAGCCAACGCACCTAACCACTAAGCTACGGACACTACATATATGTTTTATAGCTGATAATAATAGCCAGATCAGACGGGGTGAGAAGATTCGCCTTATTTTGAAATTGGCTGGACAAATGCTGTTTTCCAACTGCTCGGAACGTGCCCAGAAGAATAGGATAAATGGAAAAGCTTACACAAGAGTTTTGCCAGCGTGGAAGAACAACTCTTCAGATTAATAGCGGGGATACCATCCGGACCAGCGGATGTATGCATGTTGAAATCCTTTAGAAATCTCGCCACAGCACGAGTGCGAAAGAAGATCTGTCGCATGGAATCATTGACGCGCTCAAGAACAGGCGGAGTCATGACACTCTCTGTTAGCAAAGAGTTGGCGGCGAACTGCAAAGCTAAGGGGTTAGCTTTCGCGAGAGAGCTATTAACTGCAGTTCATTATCAACGAGCATAGGGACCGAGGAGGAAGTAAAATTCTTCATATTTTTTACAACTTTTGTCATGGTCAAAGATAGGCTTCTTTTGAAAGAAACGAAATTAGAAGATAGGGATGGGGAAGAAATTTAAGAAAGATCGACATTTGTGGGGAAGAAATATCAAAAGAAAACCTTAAAAAAAGGTAAATGTTTCAGGTGTAGCAAGTTTGGACATTTGGCAAAAGATTGTAATAAAATAGATGTGAGGGCGTTTGTTTGAAGTCAGATCGGAACGAATCAGGGCGTATGACAGAGCTTGAAACAAGAATCAAGTTTAAGTTAGGTTCGGGAGCCAGTTATCATCTTCCTAAAGAATGAGGTCAGGAATCATAAACGAAAAGAGTATAGAGAATATAGAAGTCATAATAAAAGATGTGCTTTACTTACCAGGACAAGAGACAACTTACTGTCTGTTAGAAAACTTAAAAGTGTTGGAGTTGATGTCCAGTTCTTCAAAAATAAAGCAAGATTTGTCAAAAATCATAATAATTTTTGAAAAATTGTTGATAATAAATAAATATAAAAAATTGAATATTTTGAATTTTTTATAATACTGATTTAATTTATTTTTAATCTTTATAAATTTCACAAGTATATTTTTTAAATTAATAAGCGACGCGTTTCGGACGATCGTCCATCATCGGGCACCTTATTCAAACTTAAGGCTTTGGATGTAGAGCTTTCTGGTGTAGGTCCTGTGGTGTGTACTATTGCTTGTTGTTGTGGTGAATTGTTGTTCTATTAGCTTTATGCGTGGTGAGCTTTTATGGGTTGTCATTCTTGTGTCGTCTTCTATTGTTGTTATTGTTATTTTTTATTGCAGTTTCGTAAAGCACATTATTTTTGATTGTCAGTTTGTCATTTAGTAGATTGTTTGGCTCTATTTTGTTATGTTTGTAAATTTCGAATTCTTCGGTGGCGTCCATAATTGTTCCTTTTTTTTAAATGTGTAGCGGTGTTAAATTATTATTTAAATCTGTGTAGTTATGGTTTTCATTTATTAGATGTAAAGCATATGTTGATTTTGAGTTGTTCTTTGGTTCATGATCTTTGAATCTCTCGGCGAAGGTTCTTCCTGTTTGTCCTATGTAATATTTTTGGCAGTCGTTGCATGTTATTTTGTATACTCCAGATTTTTCTGATTTTATAATTGCTGTTTTGGGTTTAAGTTTGTTTTGGATATTGTTGTTTGTTTTATATGCGATTTTTATATTGTGCTTTTTAAATTCATCTTGTATAATTTGTGGTAGAATAGTAGATTTTAACCTTTTTTCGCTGTACTGAGACATTGTTAAAAATATATTAACTTTTCGGACTTACCGCGATTAAAATGAAAATCAAATTTGTATTTGATAAAATATCCCGACGTTTCGATCAGATTTCACTGATCGTGGTCACGGGCTGACTGATGGCTTGTGGGTGGATGTTGTTTTGTCATTGTTTTTGTTTTGTTGTTTTTCGTAGGTTGTACCGTTTCGGTTGTGCTTGCATTTCAGATGGTACATAATGCAGCAACTGCACTGGATGTTGTTGTGAGCGTATGTACTCTTGTGAGCATGTAAAACTAATTGCATCAGTTAGCTGGTTGTTTTGATTTGTGTGTTTGTTGTCATCATTAGCTTTGATTTTATTAAGCTTTAATATGCTAATCAGAGGATCCCATGACGACGAAAGATTAAAACTTTGGTCTCTATTGAAGTTTGAGTGCATTTTTATTTCGATTGCTTCTCTCACCAATCTAGGGACATAAAATCTTTCGGTGGAAATAGATTTAGCCTGATCGAAACGTATAAAATGGTCTTCATTATACGCTAAATGCTCACATGTGAGCATTATTATTTTCTCACTTGATGTCAAGTCAGATAAGTTTGTAATTTGAATTGATGCTAATGTTTTTCATTTTTTCTATTAACTCTCGGTTGTTTTTTTATGCTATTGTTGTTTTTTATGATTATGTTGTTTTTTTTTATTATTATTTGTATTGTTTTGGCTATTTTGTAACATGAGGCGGTTTTGTTTTGTTTATAAGTGGACGAAATAATAATTTTGCGTGTTGATGATTTGTTAATTGCCGGAAAAAGTTTTAAACAGCAAAATTTGAACAACAAACTGGAGAAAAAATTCAAGATGTGAGATTGCGGAAGTCTAAAATATTTTTTGGGAATTAAAATTGACGTTCAAGAAAAAGCTATAACATTGTCTGAAGTCTCCAGTATTGAAAGATTTCCAAGTTTGGTATGGAAGAGTGTAACCGTACAATGGAAAGAGAATTAAGACTTTAGTCAACATAAATAGATGTCGCATTAGACAAAACCTATAGAGAATCACTACTTAGAAGCTTGATGAATAATATGATGTGCAAGAGACCTGATATATACATATTTTCCAGTTACAGTTGTTCCTTAGAGCGCCCGGTTGGGGCTGGTTGTTGGTGTTGTTTGTGCATGCTGTAAATGAAGTTGTATGTCATTTTCTCTTCCCGAATCTGTTTCGAAGTCGAAATATGAGTTTTCAGGATAAGTAGACACTCTATTTTCAGAATTTGTCGTAAGTTTTGTTATTTCTCTTTTCAAACAATTTATCAACCGCGTATGGTTATTTTGTTTTCTTTTTCAATGTATTTACCAAGATTTCGTTAAAAAAATTTTCCTTAGCAATAAAGAATAAATGAATGCGTCTAATTCCAAAGGAAACCAAAGTAAAACAATTTCAGATAAACAGACAAATGAAAAAAGGTACATAGTCGATTTTATTCGTTATTCAGAATAACGAATAAAATCACGAATAATTTTTTCGTGACTAAATTATTCGCGAATCAATTGGTGGCGGATAATTTTGTATTCGAATAACTATTCGAATAATGCACAATTCAATTCTGAAGCCATTTGGATTGGAGGATTATTGCAGGACCTTAAGAAAATAGCAAATGAACCGACTATAATCTGTGAGGACAATAAAGGATGCATTGGAATGGCAAGCAACTTAGAAACCAAACGGTCCAAACACATCTATATAAAACATCACTTCATTCGGTATAACATTCAAAATGGACAAATTGAAGTCAAGCCTATTGGAACAAAGAATCAACTTGTAGACGTTTTCACAAAAGCCCTTGAAACAACACGTTTTCAAGATTTGATTTTACAACTTGGATTACCTAAACTAAGGGTATTGAAAACTCTAACGTAATGAAAATTGTAGCAATACGTGAATACGTGGAAATCATAAAGGCATCGCTGCAGTAATGATGCCCGAAAATTCAAAGTCAAAGTCAAATAATTTATCCTATTCATCATAATATTTTACCTGTATTCGGTCCCGTATACGAAGAAAGCGGGCGAATAAGAAGATTTAATCTGCAAGAGCGGAATAAGGAAATGGAAATGCAGTCAAAAAAGCCAAATAATGAGCATGACAATTAAGCACTATACAAATGAGCAAGAACAACGAACAACTAATTAATGAAGAAAAGTGATTTTTGATACGTTTGAAGCCGTATTTCCTTACAAATTCTCAGCAAAACCATAGAATTAGTAATTTACTTTATATAGTATTAATTGTTTTAATTGCAATTAATTGCTAAGGTACAGTTTTAATTCATTTTTTAATTTCTTTACGAAAAAAAAACTGGCATTCAGATGTCGCACAACAAAAACGCGGGACCAAAACTTGAGCGGAACGATTTGAGTTTAGGAATCTTATCTCATTATAAAGGTATTCAGGTTGTCGGGTTTGAAGAATATAAGAGAAAAAAGTTATAGTTCGATATTTGAGAAAATTTTCAAATGTCATTCCGAGAAATTGATTCACGTAATTGGATATTCGATCAAAACGTCTAAGTCCATAAACATAACGAACAGCACAGTTTTCTTTTGCTTACGAAGTCAAGTTTGCAGAAAATTTCGCAACCGTAAGTTAATAAAGGCAGAAACAACGTTTTTATTAAAAGAACTCTGATTTTTTTTGGAATTAAATATTGAGATGGCCAAAGCATACGAAGGGCATTATAACACTTACCCACAGTTCTATTAATATGGTCCTCCCAAGTCTTATTGAACAAAACACAGAGGTTTATAGCCTTGTCGACATACATGATGGCACTTTCTTTGAGAGCAACTTGAAGAAAACATGACACATCAATCGTATTCCTAGCGATGACGATGCATTTATATTTTTTCGGGTTAAACAGCAAGCAATTTTCTATTGACCAATCATCGATTCTTCTTAAATCTTCATTAATACATACAACGTTGTGTTCAATCATCCCTAAGGGACAACTTAGGTACAGCTGAGTGTCGTCAGCATACATGTGAATGGAACAATTTTTTACAACACTAGGCAACTCGTTCACATACATTGAAAAGAACAAGGGGCCTAGTATTGACCCTTGAGGAACACCATCCGCTACAGGTAAGAAGATCGTTTTTTGCTGATTATGTTCAACCGCCTGTTCACGTTCTGTTAAATAAGAAAACAATAGATCGACTGCAGAGGAGAAAAAATTGAAATAATTTGAGAGCTTAAGGCAAAGAATGTTGTGATTTATCATATCGAAGGCCTAAGAGAAATCGAGAAGAATTAGAAAAGTAACGTTGTCCATATCAACTGCTTTTTTAATATCCTCAGAAACACTTTACAAGGCAGTCAAGCAGCTATTTTGCTTTTGAAAGCCGGATTGTCTTGAGGTCAATAAGTCAAACCGTGTTAGAAACTCGTTTATTTGCTTTTGAAGTATTCTCTCAAAAACTTTCGACAAAAAAGGCAATATAGATATAGGTCTTAGCTCATCTCCTTTGGAATTTTTTGGTAGAGGAATAACCTTTGCTTTTTTCCATTGAGAAGGAAATTCACGTGTTTTTAAAATGGAGTTAGAAATGTGTGTGATAAATGGTAGCAAGGTAGAAGAACAATTTTTAACCTTCCTATACTCGCGCATTGGTCTCTCAGACCGACAAATCATTAATTCTTAGTTTACTTGAAATATAAAATCGCTGTCTCTTTGAAATTCTGAGTAGCTTCCTAAATACGTATTCTCTTTCGATTAGATGGGCGCAAAACCACCTGCCAGGTAGATGTATTGTATTTTTTGTTAATTTTCGGTCTGTCAGACCGACGCGAGTACAGGCGTTACAGTTTTTGGTTAAGGAAGTTTCAGATTTTAGAATAAATAGTGGGTGGTAAATTTTGTATAACTTTAGGTCTGTTTATATTTTGAATACACTTATGTGTATGTATATTCTTAATATATGTGTAAATATATATTTTACATGTATAATATTTCTATGAACCGTTTTGAATTGTTTTTTTGAGCATGTACTTATGGTTTGTTCAGATTGCTACGCCTTGCAAAATTATGAAGACTAAATTTTTTCTTATACTTTTTTATAATGGTTGTTATTTGTTGTCAATGAATTAAAAAGTTTTTTTTTGTTTTTTGTTGAAAAAATATTTATATTTATTTTATGAGTCAAGGTAAAAAAAAAATTGAATTTCTTGAGAGGCTTGTATAAAATGTTATTGCAGCCGCATAAAGTTTAAAGTTGCTATGTTTTTCTATTTGTTTCATTTAAATATATTACTTTCTTTAAAATAAACCACAAAACCACTTGGATAATACGTATTCATGAAAATGGAGACGGGATAAGATATCGGTCTGAGAGACCGTGCGCGAGTATATGTGTACTGTAAAAACGCGCGAGTATAGAAAGGTTAAGAACTAAGGGTGCAGCATGTAGTGTCCGTAGCTTAGTGATTGGGTGCGTTGGCTGCTAAGCAGAACGTTGTGGGTTCGAGTCCTACCGGCCCATAGTTTTTATTTCATCTTTCACGGGCACTGCCTCTTGCGAAGAACTGACAAAACTTCCAAGAGTATCATCTGTCATGAAAAAGTGCTTCTCAACTTTGCCGTTCGGAATCAGCGTTAAATTGTAGGTCCCCTCAAGTCTTCACACGCACCTAGAGAATTGTTGATGAGAGTAAGCCACTTAGGCCTTGGCTCTTCAAGAGCTGTCGCGCCACGCTATTTATTTTTAAGGGTGCATCATATCAAGTCCTACAGCGTTAGATTTTATCGATAGAAGGGCCTCAACTACATCCTCCGTGGAGAAGTCGAAAAGGGTTGTATTTGGCCTAGCATTTGATTAATTATTCTCCGATGAATTAACCTGGTCTGGAAAATGCGAGGTGCCTATCGTGCTTGAGACGAAAGATAAGTTAAGGGCATTTATGTCAAGCAAATCTGTAGATTTGTTATCGAATTTACCAATGCCTATGTTTTTCAGATTTTTCCAAATCTCTTTGTTTCCCAATGCGGCATTGAAACGTGTTGAATATGTTTAATTTTTCTTTTCTTCTCGTCACGAAAAAAAGTTAGTTGATACGAACTGCTAAACTCTTTTCGCGTTCCACACCTCAAATATCATTCTTGCTTTGTGTTTTGGTTGTTCATTCATTGCGAATTAAAAACTCTCAGCCAAAGACCGAATTTTATAGAAGACTGCAGGATATCATGCTGAGATTCTATCATAAAGGATAATACACACTGTTTAAGTGAACATAAAATATGAAATAGATTTTAGTTTGAGAAGCTCTTACTTGCTCTTTAATTTTTCTAAAACCCCTCTTAGACCTTAATAAATATTTCATGATTTGAAAAATTGATTTTATGCTTACTGTACGCAAACTACATTCTCTGTCGCTAACGCATCGTGGTTTTGTGTTTTTGCCTTTTACGAATTATAATCTTTCTTTTAGTACTTTTGATCTCAAAGAAATATAAAAAAAATATAAGCCTACTTTCATAAGCTTTTATAAAGAGGATATAAATTCCTTATGAATTATTTATAGGTCCAAACGAAACAAAGGGTAGCCCCAACAAAAATTAAATTACATTTACGTGTACGTAACATACATACATCTAACTACATTGTTCCAGTATCGATTACATTTTTATTTAAAAGCGTTTGAGGATTAAAATCCACTTTGACTTTTAAAGGCAGAGATAAGCCTAAAAACAATCTTCCATCGGAACCACATTATACAGAACATATCCCAAAAGGGATAGTTTAATGACTATTGTATGCAAGACATGGTAGGCCCAGTTGCTGACAGTTTTTGGAAATAAAGTAAAAAAGAAACCTCCGTGAATTGTAAGAAAAAAGATACGGACGATGTTCTTGCATGGAGTATAAAGATTCATAGCAAATTTTATGCAGTGCAATGAATTTTTTATGAAGTTGTTGATAAAAACTCAAAATGTTATAAAAATAAAAAAAGCCAACAGCTGGAGAACGCATAATAAATAATGAATCGATGATTTGAAATCTATATGATGATTTTGTATGTATGAAAGCTTATGTGAGACGACCTTTCCAAGCGATGACAAACTTTTATCATTATTTTATGAAGCTGTAGCTAAAATTGATGTTATTTCTTGGGAGTAAATGTTGTATAAGTATTTTTTTTTATTTCCTGTTCTAACCACATTTTGCTTTGTGTAACTTTGTAAACAAAAAACAACGAGCATACGAATATAAAAAGTGTCCACACTACTAGCTTCCCAGAGGGGGGAAATGAAAAATAATATTTCCCAAATACAAATTGATTGAAAAATTATCCGCTAAAATTAATTTGCAGTTGTTAACAACAAATAAAACTGTTATCAACAAATACTATAATCAGATTTTACCGGTTTATGCATACTGCATCCACTTTCTACTAAAATTTTTATAATTTTTTTTCATAATTTGCACCCACTCAAGAGATTTGTATACCCTTTTTATTCCAGAGACACAGTGATTGCATTAGGAAGAAGAGAAGGGGTTGGAAAGGAGCTGTCGGTGTACATTGGTCCTAAATTCTTGAACATTGTATTGATTGGAAAAGACGGAGTGTGGAAGGGAGTTCCACATTCGCGTAGTACGGCTGAAAAATGATTCCCTATACTTGAGAGTATGTCCGAAGTTGGACTTGAGGGTAACTGATGGGCATTCCTAGGGCGAGTATTATGGGCAAATTGTTTGAGGGGAGGAATGCAACTGGCTATTTTACTAGAGAAATAAGCGTAAAAGTAGCGATAGAACAGGGAGAGACAAGCTTCGTTACGACGGTGGTCTAAAGGGTGAATGAGTCAGTGATCTCTCTATCACCAATCATTTTTACAGCTCTTTTTTGTATGCCATCCAGGAGCCTAAAGTAAGTAGCTTGAGCACCAACCCAGAGATGAGAATTGTACTCAAGCATTGGACGGATATAGGTCTTATAGATAATATCCAGATCAGACGCGGAGAAAAATGTCTTACACCGTGTTAGGAAACCAACACATCTTGCTGCATTTTTCGCGACATCACTTATGTGCTCGGTCCTCAAGAGGTGGTCAATGATGTCAATGAGAATCTCGAGATGTTCGGTCTCATTGATGCAAGTTCCACTCATGGACAGTGTCAAGGAGAGTATATCTCGCTTCAACGATATAAGACAGCATTGTGTTTTTGAAGCATTAAACTCTCCGTGGTTTTAAATTGCCCTTGTACAATGTGTTTAAGTCAGAGTATAATGAGAAATAAGAAAAGCTAGGGGTGCTATTGCCAGCGAAACAATTTACTGGATAAGAAGTAATAGACACGAGATCGTTAATAAAAATGAGGAAGATGGTCAGAGACAAAACGGAGCCCTGGGGCACACCAGCATTTATATTGTAGGATTCAGACTTGAAAGCGTCCAATACAACTTTTATTGAACGGTTCGAAAGAAATTTTCTAATCCAACGAAGAAGGGATTCATCGATACCGAAGGCACGCATTTTCGATAAAAGAGCAAGATGCCAGACTTTATCAAATGCCTTTGAAATATCAAGTGCTACAATCTTACTTTCTCCAAAACGATAAAAGTATTTATTCCACTGTTCGGTAGAACTGTTGTTGCGAAAGCCGTACTGCCGGTCATTAAGAAGCTTTCGGTCGTCGAGATATTTCTTGAGCTAACAGTTTATCAGCGTTTCCGTGACCTTAGAAAGAAGGGACGTAAGTGCATTCGGACGATGATTTGAGGGAGAAGACGATTCGCCTTTTTTGGAATTGGCTAGACAAATGCTATTTTCCAACTGCTTGGAACGAGCCCAGTAAAATAGAATAGATGGAAAAGCTAACGGAAGGGTTTTGCCAGCCTGGAAGAATACCTCTTCAGAACAATAGCGCGGATACCATCGGGACCAACTGATTTATGTATGTTGAGATTCCTAAGGACTTTCACCACAGCACAAGTGCGAAAGAAGATTTGTCCCATGAAATCATTGACTCGCTCAAGAACAGGCAGACGAGTCATGACACTCTCTGGTAGCGAAGAGTTGGTGGTGAACTACCTAGCAAAAAGGTTATAGCTTTTGCTAGAGATTTAACAACTGAAGTGTCATTGTCAACGAGCATAGGGACCGAGGAAGAAGAAGAATTCTTCTCATTTTTTACAAATGACCAATATTCTTGTTGTCTTTGGGACATTACAATATTTTACGTCTTAATCCTTTGTCATGTATAGATGGGTTGGATCTAAAACACCGGAACTTTTCTTCTTTTTCCCGGCTAGCCTCATTACAGCTTGAATGAAACCATGACTTTTCCTTGGTTTGATGTTTTTAACCCTATTCGGGATAAAAGTTTTCATTCCCAAAATAATCGTATTAATTGAATTGACCAGTTAAAGATCCGGAAAATGTTGTTGAGACCTTCGCAGTTGGCTTTCTCGTATTGCCACACGGTTTTCTTCGGAGCTCTTTCACTAACTGGATTAGCTTGACACGAAAAAATTGCAGATATGATACTATAGTCTGATCTACCCTAAGACGAAGACATCAACAACACACAACAGTAACACAGCAAATTTTTCATCATCAGGTTGCACAAGAAATACGATGTTGGATGACTTTCAAAAGCCTCTGCAGCACTTCGAAACACGGGAATTTATCTACATCGGGTTCTACCAGCTACCGCACAAGCACTAAGAAAAAACATATTCTCAATAAAAGCTGAAATTCGTGCTAAAAATAATTTTATTAAAATTACACTGCGTGGACAAACATATTCTTAGTGGAAAACAAATCATTCTATTATGACACCGAAAATAATTTAATGTCTGACGGAGAATGCGGAATTACAAATGGTGGATGACGGATGTAATGGGTGTGTTCCAGATCAAAATAATCTAATTGACGTAAATGACAGTGCATCTCCAACAGGATCTGCCAATCTAATTATGTCAAAAAATTAAAATAAAAAAAATGTTAATATTATTATGCACAAGATCCGACCCTCCGAGCTGATAATAACATGAAACATATCTTAAAACAGCCTATCTAAGTCCACCTGTGCGATAATATGAGACAATACAAATCTATGTCTCCTCCTCTTTGCGACGTAGGTTTATGTTATCTGTTCTTTCCTTCTATGTGTCTATCTGTCTCTCTTTGTCGTATGTATTGTTTCAGTCCCAGCCGAAAGCCTCAGTCGCCAGTGCTACTACGTACTACTATGTGTCTGTAGTTCGTTGCATTCATGTGCGAAGTACTGTAATGCCAAATGCCAATGCCAACATCTTAAAACAAATTAAGTATATTAGAAGCATATTTTCTAATATAATAGGTTGCTAAAAAAAATCCTGGACAGACTGTTATTATTTCAAAAAAAAAATGGTTTTAATTTCAAAGTTGTAACATCATGATAATAAGAAAATGTGTACCCTGTCTTGTTGGGGTGTAAGCTTGCAAGGAGACAATCCTATTATTAGCTTAACCGACATAGGCGAAACAATCATGAGTACGCGAAAAGGAACTGATTGCAACATAATTGAAAATTCAAGAATCCTTGCAAAGAGATATAAGCAATCTTTTATGAAAATGAAGCCAAAAGTCTAGCTAATTGCAAGAACACACGTGATTTCTTGAAGCTAGCTATTTAAAAAAATAAATGGCAAAATATATGTCATAGATCGACATCTAAATTGAACACTTTGAGAGTGTATTACTCTCAACTTCTTAATAACTCGTCTCTGAGCGGGGTTATGGTACAACTCGCGCAACCTGCTTTCAATGAAGAATTTCTAGATCAAATAATCTCGAATGAAGAGGTATCCGCATCTATAAATAGTCTTAAGGATGGTAAAGCCGCTGGATCGGATAGAATATTTTCAGAATTCTACAAGTATGGACAACCATTTAAAAGGTTGCACATGGACGCAGCTATAATTATAGTCGAATTTCCTTCCTGAATGCATCCTACAAAATATTTACATCGATAGCACACAAGCTAATCGATGAATTCCAGGAAGGATCCAGACAAGGATATTCAACGATAGATAACTTCTTCGCCCTCCGAAGTATAGTGGATTCCTTTTTGCCCCGTAATAAGAAATTGTATGTATGTATGTATGTTCGATACGATTGACCGAAATGCATTAATGTATAAGATGTATAGAATGGAAATGTCATTCAAGTTCAGAATATTGCAGAATTTGTATCTGGAAACCACAGCAGCAGTATGGGATAGTGAGACCATTTCACAATGGTTCTTGAATTTTACCGATAATATTACCGACTGTTCCGCGTATGACATAGTGTTGTTTGCATACTCACCAATGTCTCTCCAACTAATGATTAACAATTTTAGCGAGTATTGTAAAACATGAAATAAGTTCTTAGTTTGGAGAAGTCGAAATTTATGGTTTTCCGGAAATGTGGAGGAAGAGAAAGTGAACGGGAACGGTGGACATATGATAATGAGAGAACAGAAATCGTCAACGAATGTAAATATTTGGGGGTTTATATCACGAAAAATAACAGTATGGAAAGACATCTTTCGGAAAAGTTGCAAACAGCAAAATACACAATCAATATTGCATGGCAAAGAATCTTTAGTAGTAGACACATAGCGCACAGTATAGCAAATACACAATATTTGAATCGGAAGCTGAGTCAACATTGCTGTATGCCAAGTATGGAGAAGTAGGAAATACGAAATCGCTGATTTTATATCAAAAGGATATTTCGACTATCACCGAATGCCCCGAACTACATGCTTACGCTTGAAAGTGGTATCTCACTTCTATTTATCAAAACACTTAAAATGCAAATAGATTATATACGTAAGGTAATGGAAATGTCTGATGAGCGTCTCAGGCAATCGGCGTTAAATTGTAGGTTCCCCCAATTCTTCGTACACACTCAGAGAATTGTTGAAGAGTGTTAACCTTGGCTTTTCAGGAGTTGTCGCGCCACTCTATTTATTTATTTATATATTTATTGAGAAGTTACGTGGATAATTGATGGTTTGCAAGGACTAAAACGAATTTGCATATCCTTATGCTTTATCAGTTTTTAATATTACTTTTTTTTATTCAACATTCGGCTAGTTCTGGAATTTCGTCCTTTTTTTTATGAAGTGCTATTGATACTTCCAATAATTGTTTAAATTTTTTATTTCTCCGGAACTATGTACCTTTAATTAATTTTAGCACTTAAGCATTTAATTTCTTAACACAATCAAGTTTTATGACAAACTGGATCTGGTTGTTTAAAACAAAAAAACGGTGGTTTGGGAAGCTACTTAATTTTTTTCTGTCAAACTTGATTTATTTTTTTATTTATTACAAAGTGAAGTGAATAAAAGCAAACTCATTACTTCGTTTTTTTTTTTTTTTTTTTTATTAAATTATTATTATAAATTATTATTATTATAAATTAATTTTGCTTATAACTTCTGAATAGGTGAATTTATGGAAAAATTTCTAACCGTTTAAAACTTCCCTGAACTACCACAAATATTTCAAGACTAAAATTAGCGAAACCAGTTCAGTCGTTCTTGCGTTTAAGCGAGTCTAACGAACAGCAATTCATTTTTTTTATATATACACTTACTAACAAAAGTCTACGTACTCTTCGATTAATCGGTAGTACACAACGTTGTTTTATATTTTATAAGTTAATTTAAGTTTTATTGAAAAAAAAAAATAAAATAAAGGGCGCGACAGCTCTTGAGAGCCAAGGCCTAAAGTGGCTTACTCTCATCAACAATTCTCTAGGTGCGTATGAAGAATTGAGGGGACCTACAATTAAACGCCTATTCCGAACGGCAAAGTTGAGAAGCACTTTTTCATGACAGATGATACTCTTGGAAGTTTTGTCAGTTCTTCGCAAGAGGCAGTGCCTGTAAAAGATGAAATAAAAACTATGGGCACAAGTAGGACTCGAACCCACTTCGTTCTGCTTAGCAGCCTACGCACCTAACCACTAGGCTATCGGACACTACATATTGAATTAAGATTTGTCTTAAACACAGATATGAGATACAGATATGAGCAGTGAGCACTCCTTAAATAATAAGTATTCGAACCTGTGTTGCGTGTTTTGCGAGGTGTTGAAGTTTGGAGGGATACATCTTGTTTTTCAGTTGATTGCATGATGTTCGCTCTTATAGAAGTTTCCGGTAATTTTCAATAAACAATTTTCGCGAGAAAGCTTGGAAAATGCGCTGATAAGAAAACATTTTTGTTATCATTATATTTAGTATCTATACGATCTGAAGTTAAAATAGGGCTCTCGCTTCTTCTGGAATTGATGACGCTTTATTAGATAATAGCCGTACAGCGCATTCAGCTTAAAATTGACCGTTGAATATGCAGGTTAATGTGACAAAAAGGTTGGCAATGGGTTAAGTCTTGCAACAGTGTCAGATTGTTGTGTGGGATGAAAGCACAATGGAATACAAAAAGTCAGTTGAAGCCTTACTTTTTTCTTATTTTTGACAATTACATCTCTAACAATAATGAAATTTACAATGACGGTTTATTGCAATTAGAAAATAAACAATGATACTCCATGGATCTTAATAATAGAACTGAACGACAAGATATGAGCTAAATTTTGTTCACCTGGGAAGTTTCTCGCATATTTGAAGTTGGAAAAAAGCAAGATAATCCTTTCGCAACCTTCTTAAGAGACGGGAAAACTGCACACCCAACCTTTAAATTACCATCAAACATTTCTTTATAGCGGGTACAACGTCCCGCGGGTCGGCTAGTCAGTATATATTATAAATGTAGATAGTTTAATTTGTTTGATTGAATTCTTGGAAATAGGTTAACCGCACAGCGTTTATCGTTTTCATATAAAGAAACATTTTATCTGTTTTCTTTTATTCTTTGGAATATCGCCAAGTATGTACATGTAACTTCACTCTATAATTCTTAAGCCTTTTGCAAGCCACCGAACGGACGAGATGAATGAAAGAGCTAAAGCCAAACGAACATACATTATAATATCCCACAATCCAAACACCGCATTGGATAACAAAATTATTCTCGGGTATCCAACCACACACAATTTGTTTTCCTGCCACAAATTGTTTTTACCTTTTACTTTAGAATTAAGTTGGGAGCGGCTACTTGGAAACAGTCTGTCAGGCAACAAGGTGTACGCTGTGCCACCGTAGCCAAACCACCGCGTGCCATCGCGCTACATATGGGTATCACCAGGGATAAAAGAAAATTACACTTAAATGAAATGGCATTTCACATAAAGCAGCCAGGCCAGCAAAGAAGGAAATACCAACGTACCTACGATGAGGTTACTATTTGCTATGTACATTCGCTTATATCGATTTTCAATGCTTTTTTCTGAGTTTCTGTTGTTGAATCCATCTCAATTTCATTATCAAAAGTATGGAAGAAAGTGATACTTTAGTAATACCATACAATAGTCATGAGAATTTTCATGACAAATTCACCTTCTAGTATTGGCGCTATCCCGATACGCATACGACTACGCAATACGCTATAATTCCACAATCATTTGCAATCAACAAATAAATAAAGTCAAAAGGATATATGACTGAAATTGAACATGCTAACAAGGCCACGTGTCATCTTAACTTGGGTGCCTTTGGTTATGATTGAAATGGAAAAAACAACAAGGGGTATAATATTAGGAACAGTCTGAAACTTTGAGCAATGAATTAAAAGGACGTGTGTCGTATGCGTTACTTGTTACTTGTTATCATGCAGGTTAAATTGAAGTGATTGTCCTTTTTGTCCGTGTTTTGGCTAAGAAAGAACACGCTGTAGCGCAAGACATTACTTGTGAAGTTCGTAGGTTAGTTTGTGCTAACATAATATGAATAAACAAAATTCGCCAATTCAATACAACAACCCTAAGAAGAGACCAAAATCTATGGCAATATGATTGAATAGGCAAAATGACTTCAACTAATAATTGAGGATCTGATCTCAAATGCCAGTTGAATTTGGTCGACAAATATTCTTATTTCTGATGACCATAAGTATAAGCTTCTTAGCAAACCAATCCAACCGTTGGGCACCTTATCGTATTTTTTATTCCTTCAAGGTTGGTTTAATGGTTTCATATAATGAATAAAAACAATACAGGAATAGTTAATAGGGGCTTAAGAATTTTTCTGAATTTGTTTTACACATGTGTAGCTGAGTAAATACAGCTGTTGTTAGAAGAGTAGTTTTATGTCCTTGAAAATATAAACTTCTCTTTTGATTGCATAAGTGCAACCAATTTACCTACATATTTTTACTCAATTTCTGTTTCCGGCAGATATTTCGCAATCTTTCTACCATACCAAAATCTTTCAATCAAACTAGTTCTTGGATTATTATCTCGAACCCTCCGATTACAAGCTCTGCTACATCTACTGGTGGTTATTTCATAAGATGAACAGTTTGGCAATCTGGTTGCGATGCAAACACAGCTATCATGTCGGATTCTTTACATAAATCAGAATTATCAAATTTCAAATCTAGCTGTGTTTTATTGGGAACTTAGGTTAGCTCACTAATTATAATTCCAATAAAACGCTATACTCAGTATTAAACTGAGTTTCTTTCACTGGAATCAAAAACTATTCAGAAAAAAGAAGCGCCACCTAGTCCTAGTCCTAGAAGAAAACAATTTTTCACCTTAGAAACTTATGTATGCCACACCAAATGGTTTTGACAATTGATTACACTAGCCAAGATCTATACAAAAAACACAACGAAAAACTCAAGTGTCGAATTGCCGAATCTTTATCTTTAGAAACCTACCGAGTTCAAATAATAACTAAATTAAACTCACTATTCGTTTGAGGATATGGAAAGACCACTTTTCCAAGCTGTATTTATTTATTTATTTAATTTCGTTAAATACTAACGTGAAACATGCTTACAAATAAATAAGTACTTAAATACTTACTTATATCTAAATTTAATTTAAACTGTTATAAAACAATGTTTTGAATTTAGCGCTTTTTAAATTGTCATTTGGTGAGTCAATAAGAAAATGAAATTTATTATATAAATCAATTAGTTGCTTTAGAGGGCTATGCGCACCATAGTTCGATCTGCTAAAAATTTGGTTAATAAGTCTTTGTAGTCGTATGACCGACTGAAACTGAAATTGAAATGAAGAAGAACCGATGGAGATGATATAGTTCCATTTATTATTTTAACTATGAAACAAAATTGTTGGTATTTCCTATGGTTTGACAAAGAAGACAGGTTAATGAAAGAAAGTCTTTGAGAATACAGGGGCAGAGTAGTTCCACGAAACCAAGGAAGAGTACGGAGACAAAAACGCATGAATCTTCTCTGAATCGCTTCAATTCTAACAATGTGTACAGAATAATGAGGTGCCCACACTACACAGGCGTATTCGAGAGTTGGTCAAACGAAAGAAATAAAAAGTAATTTTTGTACGTAAGGATCACGGAAATCACGACAAAACCTCTTAATGAACCCAAGGACTCTATTTGCTTTTTTAACAACAAAATGTATATGTTCAGTAAATGTAAGTTTGGAATCTAAAACTACTCCCAAGTCAGAAAAAATTGATATTCTACTTAATGGACAAGAATCAAACATATAATCAAAAATAATTGGATTTTTCTTGCGTGGAAAACTCATGGTTTTACATTTGTCAACATTTAAAACAAGACGATTTTTATTGCACCATTCCCTAAATAATATTAAATCTTCTTGCAGAAGTAGACAGTCAGGTGTAGAATTAATACTTCTGAAAAGTTTAATGTCATCAGCATATATTAGGACAGACGAGTTTTTTATGATCGCAACAAGGTCATTTATAAATAAAATAAATAAAATTGGGCCTAAGTGGCTGCCCTGGGGGACACCAGAATTAACAACAAATGGACTCGAACACTCATCACGAAATATTACACTACATTGTCTATTTTCTAAATACGATGAAATTGTCGTTAAAACCTTGTTTAGATAGTTTAAGAATTTGTGTTTTATGACACAATTTGTCAAACGCTTTACTAAAATCAGTAAATACACAATCTACTTGCATACGCTTTTCAAAAACATCTAAGCAAAAGGACGTAAAGTTAAACAGATTAGTAACAGTAGACTTTTTCTTGACAAAACCATGCTGGTTATCACAGATAATTGAACTATGCAATGAAAGGAAAGGACACTACATACGATAAACTCAAACAGTTTAGGTATCACAGATGGTTTAGCAATAGGTCGGTAGTTCATAATTTCACTTTTAGGACCTTTCTTGTATACTGGAGTAATATATGAGCCTTTCCAGATAGATGGAAAAGTTGAATTTCTCAAAGACATGTTGAAGAGAACACATAACGGGTATGATAAATAATGAACACATTTTTTTAAGATAGAGGATGGTACACCATCAGGGCCTGGACTAAAGCTTTCATCTAATTTTAATATGTAATATGACACGGTATGTTCACTTATACTAAAATAAATGTCATTTAAATGTGGATAGTTCAAAACTGAAGAAGAAGAATAAGAGAGGTGTTCAGTACAGTGGCGTAGATAGCTTTTCGCTATGGGGGGGATATATCTAGTTCGTTCATTTTTTTTTTTTGAAGTTTTAATAAGTAAAAAAAAAACAAATAACAAATAACAAACTTCGTTGAATTAAGATTATAATCTCTATACAGGATGTCCCAAAATAAAACGATAAGACGGAACCAGAGGGTTGCCCTATTCATGACTGCATGAAAAAAAAAGTATAAAAAAAATCAAACGCCATTTTGTTTCAAATTATAACAACACATATAAATTTTCCAAAAAAATAATCTCTCTTGACATTTTTTACTACTGTGACCACAATTTTTCATAAATTTTTTATTTTATATTTTCGTCAGAATCCTAAGACGTAAAGCATCTTTTCCCAATATCCAAAATTCCAAACTTTCAGCGGTTTTTCCACGACAATGAAGCAAAAAAGTTCTTTTCCATACAATTTTAAGTTTTTTTTTGGTGCAGTCCACTTTCAGTCATCGTGGTTATAAAAAAAGTATGGACATGGCATCTTTTTTAAAAAATTGGCGCAGCTTATCAAGATTCTAGAATGATATAACACTTTGGCCAAACTTGCCAGGGCAACCCCCTGTTTCCGGCTTGTCGTTGAATTTTGGGACACCCTGTATATATAAAAACTAGCCGAAAATACCCTGCGTTGCCGGGTTTGAGAATTTCTGCGAGAGAGCCATAAGTAATAACGCCAGAAAATTTATCATTCATCATTGTTTGATGTCTAAAAAGTTCATATAGTATGTGGTGAAAAGTAAGGAAAAATTATCAATTAACAGATGGTAGAGAAGTCGAAAAAAGTTGGTCCGGCGACTCCGTCCATTTTTCTGTCTGCAAACGCACTCACTTATTTAACCACTGGTCCGGTTGACTTCAAGCTTGAAAATTAAAGGTTTGAACGAATTCGCTTTTGACGTTTCTTTATTATTTTTTTAAGATCAACATTTAGTGTAGTCTACATTGGGGAACAATGAAAAGCTTACATTTTCTCAGAAACGATACCTTCCCTAAAACCGTTTTTTGTTATAAGATTTTCTTGAAAAGTAAATATCCGATCAATGTATTTATTCTCTGAAAGTACGTACATAATAATGTTGCCCCAATATTTTGCTTTCAAAAGTAATTTGAAAATTTTTAAACTTTTTTTTCAAAATTTACTTACCTATACTAATAAATAAAGTAAGACTTTAATTGTTTGCTTGTCGGTTGTATGTTTGTAGTCGATAAACTGATAAGCAAACAAAAGTATTACCTTATAAATGATGGACAACTGTTCTTCCATTCGAAAACCCATTTTGAAATTTTCCAGTATTTCATTTGAAAACCAGTAGACATGCAATTTTTCCTTTTAAAACCAATTCGTTTTCCGTGTTTTTCATGAAAAATTTTCTATTTTGCATTCGAAAACCCATTTTGAAATTTTCCAGCTTTTCCATTTGAGAACCAATGCACCTACAGATACATGCAATTTTCCTTTTAAAACCAATGAGTTTTCCGAGTTTGTCATGAAGAACTTTCTATATTCCATTCGAAAACCCATTTTGAAATTTTCCAGTTTTCCATTTGAAAACAAATGCACCTACAGTTACATGCAATTTTTCCGTGTTTTTCATGAAAAATTTTCTATTTGCATTCGAAAACCCATTTTGAAATTTTCCAGTTTTCCATTTGAAAACCAATGCACCTACAGATACATGCAATTTTCCCTTTTAAAACCAATGAGTTTTCCGAGTTTTTCATGAAGAACTTTCTATTTTCCATTCGAAAACCCATTTTGAAATTTTCCAGTTTTCCATTTGAAAACCAATGACCTACAGTTACATGCAATTTTTCCGTGTTTTTCATGAAAAATTTTCTATTTTGCATTCGAAACCCATTTTATTTTCCAGTTTTCCATTTGAAAACCAATGCACCTACAGATACATGCAATTTTCCCTTTTAAAACCAATGAGTTTTCCGAGTTTTTCATGAAGAACTTTCTATATTCCATTCGAAAACCCATTTTGAAATTTTCCAGTTTTCCATTTGAAAACCAATGCACCTACAGTTACATGCAATTTTTCCGTGTTTTTCATGAAAAATTTTCTATTTTGCATTCGAAAACCCATTTTGAAATTTTCCAGTTTTCCATTTGAAAACCAATGCACCTACAGATACATGCAATTTTCCCTTTTAAAACCAATGAGTTTTCCGAGTTTGTCATGAAGAACTTTCTATATTCCATTCGAAAACCCATTTTGAAATTTTCCAGTTTTCCATTTGAAAACCAATGCACCTACAGTTACATGCAATTTTTCCGTGTTTTTCATGAAAAATTTTCTATTTTGCATTCGAAAACCCATTTTGAAATTTTCCAGTTTTCCATTTGAAAACCAATGCACCTACAGATACATGCAATTTTCCCTTTTAAAACCAATGAGTTTTCCGAGTTTTTCATGAAGAACTTTCTATATTCCATTCGAAAACCCATTTTGAAATTTTCCAGTTTTCCATTTGAAAACCAATAAACCTACAGTTACATGCAATTTTTCCGTGTTTTTCATGAAAAATTTTCTATTTTGCATTCGAAAACCCATTTTGAAATTTTCCAGTTTTCCATTTGAAAACCAATGCACCTACAGATACATGCAATTTTCCCTTTTAAAACCAATGAGTTTTCCGAGTTTGTCATGAAGAACTTTCTATATTCCATTCGAAAACCCATTTTGAAATTTTCCAGTTTTCCATTTGAAAACCAATGCACCTACAGTTACATGCAATTTTTCCGTGTTTTTCATGAAAAATTTTCTATTTTGCATTCGAAAACCCATTTTGAAATTTTCCAGTTTTCCATTTGAAAACCAATGCACCTACAGATACATGCAATTTTCCCTTTTAAAACCAATGAGTTTTCCGAGTTTTTCATGAAGAACTTTCTATATTCCATTCGAAAACCCATTTTGAAATTTTCCAGTTTTCCATTTGAAAACCAATAAACCTACAGTTACATGCAATTTTTTTCCGTGTTTTTCATGAAAAATTTTCTATTTTGCATTCGAAAACCCATTTTGAAATTTTCCAGTTTTCCATTTGAAAACCAATGCACCTACAGATACATGCAATTTTCCCTTTTAAAACCAATGAGTTTTCCGAGTTTTTCATGAAGAACTTTCTATATTCCATTCGAAAACCCATTTTGAAATTTTCCAGTTTTCCATTTGAAAACCAATGCACCTACAGTTACATGCAATTTTTTCCGTGTTTTTCATGAAAAATTTTCTATTTTGCATTCGAAAACCCATTTTGAAATTTTCCAGTTTTCCATTTGAAAACCAATGCACCTACAGATACATGCAATTTTCCCTTTTAAAACCAATGAGTTTTCCGAGTTTTTCATGAAGAACTTTCTATATTCCATTCGAAAACCCATTTTGAAATTTTCCAGTTTTCCATTTGAAAAACCAATAAACCTACAGTTACATGCAATTTTTTCCGTGTTTTTCATGAAAAATTTTCTATTTTGCATTCGAAAACCCATTTTGAAATTTTCCAGTTTTCCATTTGAAAACCAATGCACCTACAGATACATGCAATTTTCCCATTTAAAACCAATGAGTTTTCCGAGTTTTTCATGAAGAACTTTCTAT
This sequence comes from Sphaerophoria rueppellii, assembly GCA_920937365.1. Classification (NCBI taxonomy): domain Eukaryota; kingdom Metazoa; phylum Arthropoda; class Insecta; order Diptera; family Syrphidae; genus Sphaerophoria; species Sphaerophoria rueppellii. The sequence goes on from CAKKXW010000002.1 coordinate 45,890,491, forward strand.
ATTCCATTCGAAAACCCATTTTGAAATTTTCCAGTTTTCCATTTGAAAACCAATGCACCTACAGTTACATGCAATTTTTCCGTGTTTTTCATGAAAAATTTTCTATTTTGCATTCGAAAACCCATTTTGAAATTTTCCAGTTTTCCATTTGAAAACCAATGCACCTACAGTTACATGCAATTTTCCCTTTTAAAACCAATGAGTTTTCCGAGTTTTTCATGAAGAACTTTCTATTTTCCATTCGAAAACCCATTTTGAAATTTTCCAGTTTTCCATTTGAAAACCAATGCACCTACAGTTACATGCAATTTTTTCCTGTGTTTTTCATGAAAAATTTTCTATTTTGCATTCGAAAACCCATTTTGAAATTTTCCAGTTTTCCATTTGAAAACCAATGCACCTACAGATACATGCAATTTTCCCTTTTAAAACCAATGAGTTTTCCGAGTTTTTCATGAAGAACTTTCTATTTTCCATTCGAAAACCCATTTTGAAATTTTCCAGTTTTCCATTTGAAAACCAATGCACCTACAGTTACATGCAATTTTTCCGTGTTTTTCATGAAAAATTTTCTATTTTGCATTCGAAAACCCATTTTGAAATTTTCCAGTTTTCCATTTGAAAACCAATGCACCTACAGATACATGCAATTTTCCCTTTTAAAACCAATGAGTTTTCCGAGTTTTTCATGAAGAACTTTCTATTTTCCATTCGAAAACCCATTTTGAAATTTTCCAGTTTTCCATTTGAAAACCAATGCACCTACAGTTACATGCAATTTTCCCTTTTAAAACCAATGAGTTTTCCAAGTTTTTCATGAAGAACTTTCTATATTCCATTCAAAAACCCATTTTGAAATTTTCCAGTTTTCCATTTAAAACCAATTTTTAAAATGCGAAATTTTCATGCACAGAGATTGGAAAATAAAATCCATGCTTTTTTTGAACATCGATGCTTAAAATTTTCTTTTGTACAGAAAGTCGTGCCAAGAGTTCGCATGTAAACATTGTTTTGGTCCAAAAGCTTAAGTAGGAGTTCAGCCTTAAATATAATTTAGAAGAATGAACTGGAAATGAAATGAAAATAGAAAGACGTTTAAAAATTGATGTCGGCTGTCAGTTTTTTTGAATATCCCAACAAAATTTTCGAGTAAGTAGATTAAAATCAATGTTTTTTCCTATTAATAATTATTTCTTTTTCTTTCAGAGTATCCTACTGCACATTCAGTGCATCGCAGAAAAATTTTATTGCATTTATAAGGTATGACTTTTGGTTGTTTGCTGGTTTATCGACTACAAACATACAACCGACAAACAAACAAAAGTCTTACTTTATATATTAGTATAGATGGATGTGTGTTTGTTTGTATGTCTCTAGACTCCGAAATGGCCCAACAGATATTTGTGAAATTTTCATGTTTGATACTGTTGTATTCAGTGATGATTTCTGTGAAAAAAAAAATTGGAAAAACCTCATGGGAGAGTGGGAAAACTGGAAAAACCAAACAAAGGTCGGAAATTAGATTTTTTTGCTTGGAATTTTTTGGTTCAAAATGGGTTTTCGAATGGAAAAATAGAAAGTTCTTGATGTAAAACTCGGAAAACTCATTGTTTTCCAATTGAAAATTGCATGAAATTGTGGATGCATTGGTTTTCAAATGGAAAACTGGAAAATTGCAAATGGAAAACTGAAAAATTTCAAAATGGGTTTTCGAATGAAACTCGGAAAACTATCATTGGTTTTCAAAGGAAAATTCCATGTAATATTAGGTGCAGTGGTTTTCAAATGGAAAACTGGAAAATTAAAAATGGTTTTAGAAAGGAACTCGAAAACTCACTGGTTTTAAAGGAAACTGGAAAATTTGTATGGGAACTGGTAAGCAAGAAAAAGCAAAAAAAAACTGGAAAAATGGAAAAATTGAAATGCAAAACATTGGTTGCGGGTAATAAGTAGAGGGTTTCTGGCTAATGGTGTAACGGTAAGCGTGTAGAAATAATTGGTAGCGGGTAACATAGTAGGGTCGTAGCGGAAATGGGTAGACGTACTGGGTAGCACAAGGGGTTGTGGGTTGGGTAGTGTGGTAGAGGGTTATCCTTATCGATTATCGATTGAGGCAATACGAAGTCTGCAGGGTCAGCTAGTATATGGTACACATTAATTTGAATATGAATTAGTATAAAAACATATGTCAATAAATCTGGCGCTTTTGTTAGGCATGCTTTATGTAATGAGTAATAGCGCATTTTGCTTTCTGGTCTAAATGAATGATGTGAGTTATCGCTACCGTTTCTGGCTAACTACACCGCAGTGCTGAATGTGCTGCATGATACCAACTTAACAATGTGTCATACTATGCGAAGAAATCTTAATAATTTTAATTTTTTTGTAATGGAAAGCTGGGTGGAAGCTCGTTTTCTTGCACGTTTACTTGTTATCAATTGGTGAGAGACGTAAAATAAAAGCCTTTTAAAAATCGATATAAAAAGAGAAATTTTGCTGTTTCTCCATAGAATGTAGGTATAGAATAAACATTTGACAATGCCTCAAGGAATTCTGTGAGTAGTTACTAATGACAGAGTGCGTTTCTTTAACTCGTTTGGAACTGGTTATGTTTATCGATCCCAATGGGGGGGATATATCCCCCTGACCCCCCCCCCCCCCCTATCTAACGCCACTGGTTCAGTACAAGGCTCATCAAACGCTTCTTTAAAATAGCTTGAAAAAATGTTTGCAATAACTTTAGGTTCATGGCTAGATGACGATATATTAGACATAGAGTTAGGGTACCCACAAGTTTTTTTCTTAGAGTTGACAAAATTCCAGAAATTATCTGGATTAGATTTAAGATTACATTCAATTTTATCAATGTATTCTTCATATAAAGAGTTTGCGTAATCATTAAATAATTGCTTAAGAATAAGGAACGTTCTATACAATGGCGATGACGAGCAAAACTCCAACAGCAATACAGAACCATTCAATTTGGGTGCAGAAGGCCAACAATTCCACCCACCCGACATAGACGAAGTGAAGATAGCGATATCTAAATTTAAGTCGAACAAAGCCGCTGGAGCAGATGGGCTAGCCGCCGCGAACTGTACAAAGCAGCTGGAGATGATTTGGTTAGGAGCATGCACCAGCTCATCTGCAAAAATTTGGTCGGAGGAAAGCATGATGGTTGAATGGAACCTCAGCATCGTATGTATGATCCTCAAAAAGGAGAACCCTTAAACTGCACCAACTACAGAGGTAAGTCTCCTAGAAGCCCTTCGTCAACAACCTGATAGGTCCTTATCAGTGTGGCTTCAGCCCCGGAAAGTGCACCATCGATCAAATTTTCACCCAACGGCAGATATTCAACTTGATATCTACTACTCTTACATCGATTTCAAGGCCGCGCATAGACAGCGTCTATAGAGAACAACTATAGCAATGTCTAGTTTTGGCAGAATCCCAGAAAAAACTCTTCCGTCTATGTAAGATGACAATGGAAAACTCACGCTGTTCCATCACGGTCGGAAAAAACCTAACGGACGTATTTGATGTCAAAAAAGGTTTTAGACAAGGGAATGCGTTGTCATGCGATTCCTTCAACGTCATTCTTGAAAAGATTGTTCACATCTCCAACGTCAAAACAAGAGGGACAATCTGTCAAAAGTCCATCCAGCTACTAGGATACGCAGACGACATTGACATAATTGGAAGAACAAAGCGTGATGTCAGTGGAGCGTTCGTGAGTCTTGAGACGGAAGGTAGTAAGATGGATCTAGTGGTTAACTAAGGGAAGACCAAGTTAATGCTGTCGACAAAAAAGAACTACCAACATCGACGTCTTGGAGCAAACGTCAACATAGACAGATTTAACTTCAAGGTAGTTAAGGACTTTGTTTACCTGGGATCCGCTATCAACTCGGACAACAACACCAGAGCTCAAATCAAACGAAGAATCACTTTTGCCAATCGCTGCTTATTTAGACTTAGAAGGCAATTGAGTAGTAACCTCCTGTTCCGAGCAACTAAAGTGACACTCTACAAAACCCTCATCATCCTGGTCTTAATGTATGGTGCAGAGAGACATGGACCATGACAACACCCGATTAAAACGAAAAATTCTTCAATTGATTTTTGGTCCTGTCTGCATTAATGGAGACGAAGATTCAACCAAGAACACACTGACCTAGCCAGAAAAGTTAAGGTCTAACGACTTGGATAGTTGGGTCATGTTGAGCGAAGGGAAAATAATACTACGGCTCGAAGAGTCTTCAAATCCAAGCCAGAAGGACGTCGCAGAAGAGGAAGACTGCCACTCAGGTGGAGCACACAGGTGGTAGAGGACCTGTACCAACTTGGTGTGAGAAACTGGAGACAGCAAGCTAGGGACCGAGCTGGCTGAAGATGTTTGTTGTTTGAGGCCCTGGTCTGACCTGGACTTTAGCGCCACTATAAGTAAGTAAGTATTCGTATAAATTTCCCAATAAAACACGGCGGCGTCTATCAATTCAATTCACACACAAGTGATGTTACACTATCAGATTGGAGCGTTTGGGATTTATTCAATAATATATTTATATCTTTTTTTCTGCTTATAAATCTATCATAATAAAAAGACAACTTAAATTCGTTATGAAATAACTGATAACAACATTAACTGAAAAGTCTTAATCACATCACGTATACTTTTTGAAAAAGCATTCTTCTTTCAACTTGATAATTCATTGCTGTCGTCACCAAATTCACCGTTTTATCCTTGTCACGTTCTCAGAGACACACAAACACAATACAACCAATCAGATATACGGTCACGTTTAAGGTTCTTAACTACTCCGCAATGATGACGCTGATATTTGCGATATCAGCTTTTGTTTTCTTCATGGAAACAGTTGTTCTATGTCTCAAGAAATATGGTTTTTGTACTTTCCGATGCAAAAAATTATTTTGAACTTTTAATAACATGGTGACAGGCTTTGGTTTTTCCTGGGGTGGTCTTCTTGTCTTTGTTGTTTTGAATGGCACATTTTAAATTAGTTTTGCATTATTTTATATTACAAGGGTGACAGGTTAAAGTCAGTTGAAGTTAACAAATTTAAAGGAATTGTTCTGTTAATTGCAGAACGAAAAAATGTCTCCATTATTACATATATATGTATGTCGTTTATTTCATCCAAGGTGAATGAAATTCAAAAAATTCAAAGATAAATTTTGTGCTTACACATGCATACAAAAACGCATATACTCGCGTTAAAACTAGACTAAATTTTGCTGATATTATGTGAATTGAAATAAATAAGTTTAATCCTGAAAACTGATAAACATAACACACATATTTTTAACTTCAAGTCTATAGTCCTTTGCTGCCATCACGAAATGTAGAGAACACTGTCAAACTATCAGATATCACGCCTCTGAATTATGCCAAGGTTTAAACGTCTATAACGCAAGCAGAACCATTTCAAAAGCCGCAAGAAATGATTTCGTTGCTCCACTTATTCTTGCTATTACACTAGCAGTGCCAAATTGGAACCAATGTAGCTAGCGATATGAAACTAACGGCATATTTCGCTGCTAATTTTTTGCTAATTTGTGCCGCAAGAATGATGCTCAAATAGTTTTCGGAAAAAAGTGCGATTAAGTTTCTTCTTTTCTCTTCTGAAAAATAGTAAGTATACGCCCGAGTGAACTTTCTCATAGGTAGTTATTTCTAATACTTTTATAAAACGTCATAAAGATTTAATCAAAGTGAAAACATGAACATCATTTTGTATCTTCAATTCCAAAACAAAAATATTACACAAAAAGTTGCAAATTTATTGAATTTTAAATTTATATTGCAGGAGAACCGTCAGCAGAGGTACGCCTTAAGGCGGTGTTCTCACCCCTCTGCTTTGGAATCTGGTAAATAACGAAATACTTACCTGTCTTTCATCAGCCTATGCCGATCACGCTGCTATAGCTGTTTCAGGGAAGCATCTTAATACCTTAAAAGAACTCTAAATAAGCTATCAATTTGGGCGAATCGGTGTGGTTTAAGCGTTTACCCACACAAAACCGATTTGGCCCTACTCACTAAAAAATATAAAATTCCTCCCATTGACCCTCCTTCTATAACGGTATCCATTTAAAGTTTTCAGAGGAAACTAAATATCTGGGTCAGAAAACTGAATTGGAAGAGCAACATACAACAGCTCTTTTCACCTGTAAGAAAGCCATTGGTAGCAAATGGGGTCTGCAAACCCAGATTCACTGGCTGGCTATACACATCGGTAATCTGACCGATTCTTCTTTATGGTGTGACAGTATGGTGGACTGCCTTGGACGTAAAAATGAACTGCGATAAGCTTAGTAAAGTCCAACGCTCAGCATGCCTAGGTATAAGCGGATCACTTCGTACGACCCCATCTGCGGCACTACGCACCCTACTCTATCTGACACCTCAGCCAACAAAAAGCTGCTAGTTCTGCTATTTTCTGCTAGTTCTGCCTTTTCACAGTGGACTAACAATAACATTGGCCACTGTGTTATTCTTAATAATCTAGAATCAATTCCAAAGCACACAGACTACGCCATTCCCCAACTACAGTTCGACAGAAACTTCCAAGTTTCTATACCTTCCAGTTCCTACTGGGAAAATAAAACAAGAAACGGTTCTATGGTAGGTAACGTTTTGGAGCAATACAAAAATATTTTTTTTACATAAAATACATCAGTGTTTAAAAAAAAAAAAAATTCGAGGAAGTTTAAAAAAAATATTTGGAGCCGTTTTTGAGAAAATTTAAAGTTTTTGTTTTTGGCAAAAAAATCGTATGGTGGCTACCCTAAATTTTGATCTTAAAAAAAAAATATTTAAAAAAAAACACCCACGCGAATTTGCTCAAACTAATTTTCAAGTTTGAAGTCAATCGGACCAGTGGTTAAAGCTGAGATGCGTTTACAGACAGACAGACGGACGGATGGAATCAATGGATCCACTTTTTTCGACTTCTCCATCATCGTAAAGTCATATCTCATCAAAATCTCATTTTTTTGTACGATTCCATATTTGCTATATATTTTTTGTCGCAAGTAAAAAGATCAAGTTTTGTAAGAAAAAGGTTTTCTTATCAAAAAGTATTCATTTAGATACAAGCGTATGTACATAAACACATCTGTTGAAAGTAAAATAAGGCCAACTTTAAGAAAGTGATATAAGGCCAATTTCTACAAGTCGGAACGGCACCCGATACTTCTTAATCTTTTCATTAGATTAGATTAGATTTAGATTAGAAAAGATTTTTATTCAAATTCATATAAATGTAAACCTTTACAAGGGTAATTAAAATCTTAATAATGTAGTAATACAATATTTTGACATAACATATTTTAGTTGTCTGTCAGATTGGCGATATAAATTCAAATTTTGTTAAATAAGCAAAATAACATTGGTTAATAATAAATCTTTAAATTATACATTTGTAGGTATTTTTACTACTTTATATTTTAATATCTTCATAGACATAATTAATATAACATTAATTTAATATCACAACTTTTACATCAGTTTCATGGCTCAGGCAAATTCATTTATTAACAAAGTTCTATATCTAATACAATAAGCTAAAAAGTTGTACAGGGAGGAAAAGTTTTTACCATTTAATTCATTATAAAATTCCTCAACGGACAAAGTCTCTTTTCCAAAACAGGCGAGTCTCATTTTATTATAAATATATAGGTGATATGTATTTTCTACTTCATCCGTGTTACATATAGAGCAGATACCATCCGTATCCTTTTTGAATGCTCTAGCATTAATATTTAATAGACCACCTCTTGCTTTAAAAATTAAACGTACAAGGTGAGGAGAGTTTCCATCGATAAAGTAAGGTGTAATATTATAGTTCAAATGAGGATAAACATCATGAAACTGAGACCCCTTAGCATCCGCGATGTGATTTGCAAGTTCTTTAGCATCTAGTGAAATCAATAGAATTTTATGAAGGTTCTTGAATGATGCATTGGACAGGTCTATTTCAATATTAAGTTCTTCACCCAAGCTAAGCCAGTCTAAAACCCAAAACGTTTTTTGGACAATTGTTTCTTGTGCAAGAATTCGCGGTAATCTAGTTCTAGGGTAGTCAAGTACTTTATTGACCTAGTCAAAGTGAAGAGATAGCGTTCGGAGATATTGCGTTTTAAAGCCAGTTTCCAAATATAACATATAGTTGGGAGTGTTGTTGGGTAGGTTTAACATTTGCTTCATAAAGAATCTGAACAGTTTTTCTACTTGGTCATTTTTCTTAGATCCCCAAATTTGTGCCCCGTAAAGCATAATGGATCTGGCAGCGGAGTCAAAGATTTTGATCTTATTCGAGAAATTGATATTTTTGTTTTGAATATACTTGGACCACGTTGTGATGATTGCACTCTTAGACATTGTAAGCTTTGAATCTAAATGTTTATTGAATGACAGGTTATAATTCAAGGTTACCCCTAAGTACTTGTAATCGTTCACGATTTCGATCCGATCAGCACCATAATTCCAGCTGAGATTGCTAGAAATTCTACTACCCGTTCTGAATACTAAGATTTTGGATTTGTTGAGATTAGTTTTTAGACCCCATATTAAACAGTAGGTGAATAAAGAGTCAATCATATTTTGAAGTTCAAATGGGGAATCAGAGATTATAACGAGGTCATCGGCGTATAAGAGCACTTTCACAACTGTGTCAGCTACAGGAACACCTCCAGGTAAATGTAAATGCAAGTCATTCAGGTAGAGACTAAATAAGATCGGACTAAGTAAACATCCTTGTTTTACACCTACTTTTACTTCAAAAAAGTCAGAGAGAGAGATTCCATCCCAAACCTGACAAGTTGTTTCTTTATAAAGGAGTTGCAAAACGGTTACTATTTTTGTTGACAAACCTAGACAAGACAGCTTATAGAAAAACGAATTACGCGGTATCAGATCGAAAGCACATGAAAGATCAACAAAAAAAGCATATGTGTTCTTCCTTCTTTTTCGATTTAAATGGACAATGCTTGTTAAATTGAAAATGTTGTCGATCGTTGAGTATCTAGATCGAAAGCCAGATTGGTATTCACAAAGAATGTCACTATCGTCAATCCAGCCGTTTATCCTATTTAAGATTATCTTATTATTATGTTCATCCCGAATAAGGTGTTTTTTATTTTTATTTTTAAAATCTCATTTTTATATTTGTTGAGATTAAAATAACAAAACCATAAGATCACATTGCTAATGCGAGCTAAATGATGGTTATAATGATACAATAGCTGCTCCAAAAATATCTTGTTCAACAATTTTGTTAATTCACACAGTGAAATACTTTCTAATCCTATTTTCACCATTCTACAGATAATATTTCTTTCCTCCTACATTCCATTCCATAGAAGGTACGATGCTTTTCTGTATTCTCCCTCCCGTTGTTTAATATTCAGCATTTTACCAATATGATTGACTTTATTTCGATTTTAGCTCTTTTCGCTTCATCGGATTAAGAGTTGATTCCTTTTCAGTTGATTCCTTTTCATAGTGCGTACGTGGTAATGAATTTAATTGCGGACTATTGAACCGGATGTTGCTTCAATATGTGAATGTTTGCCCTAAGTGAGCTTGAAGGACGAGGATTATAATGACGATGATGGCGATGACGATGAAGATGATGAAAAAGTTTCATTGGGAATCTCATGGCATAAAAACAAAAAAATTATAGTCGACTGTGTATAGCCGTAACATGCTGATAGTAATGGAGGCCGGGGAAACATTGAAGGCCATGTTTAAGCTTTACTGCACCGAACATCCCTTCCCGACAAATGGCTGGGAAGAGATTCCATTTCCGATGTGGTAAATAAATTTGTGGTAGCTGCTTTCTGTTTGCGTGTTTTTGTTGTTAATTCTCCTTTAATCATTTTCAGCACGTTCATCTGCCGTATAACCTGAGCGAGATTCTTTATTTTAAAAGCAACAAACAAAATATTACAATTATTGAGGGAACCGATATACTAACACCATAGATACATGCTTGGTATAGTGAAATTTCAGGATTTGAGAAGAAATCGTTATTTCAAACTTTGTGAAGGGCTCGGACATATTTCCCATTTCTTTGATTACGTTCCCGTTTAAAACTACTTTCCATTCTTTTCTGCTCAACTTCAATTATTATAAGAAATCGATTTCCGTTGCACAAATAGAAGCCTTCATCATCTCAGTTTCAGTATACTGAAGTTAATCCATATGAACGCCATCCTCGTTTCCGATTTCGTCGTCGGTCGTTGTGAACGTCGTTGTAGGTCGTCTTAACATCTACTGTGCCAACTACTACAACTATTTAAACATAATGTTCTGTTCATAGGGTGGAACTTATGGATAAGTTATAGAAACGGAAAATGAATGAAAGTTATAACGCTGGCTGAAAAGTTTTGGCAAATCGCAAATCCTAATGCAGCCAGAGAGGTCCTTTAAAGTTTTGTTATACTATGGCGTTGAGGAATGGTGTTGGAAATTATGTTCTGAAAGAATAATGGCCAGAAGAAAATTGCAATCAGGAATAAAAGTGTACCTAAGGGTAAGGAAAACGATGGGTGGAAACGTTGGGTCTTATTAAGCAGTGAACTTTTAATGGGACGGATAATAAGGAGTCGTTGCATAACCGTTAACATAAACAAACATTTTTTTTTTGTCTACTTGTAATGAATTTTTATTTCGGAATGGAAGTGAAGTAATCTATATTATTTCTTAACTGTGTTTATACCATTTTCTGCAACAGCTATGGGGCTGAAAAATTAAAACTTATAAGGGTTTTCACATGAAAATCAAATGTCAGAAACTTAAAAAAAATTACTTACTCTGGAAAACGAAATTGATGTCTTGATTAAAATAATTGAAAACGTTGAAATTTTCGAAACTCAAGCGGATGTTATTAATGTTATGCTGGTTTCTTGATAATGATTGAGAAGGAAAAAACTATTTATGCTAATGGAACACTTTGTTATTAAATCAGAACACTTCAATATCAAAAAAAATACCGTCAATGGAGTTCTTCCCTTTCCAGTTACTTGGTTAGGGTATCCTGGTTACGAGTTGCTAGCATATTACAATGGTTTAGCTGGATTGAGACGGAAGAGGGGTTCTTGCAGCCACAGCTCTTTACGCCGCCGCCGGCGATCTTATAATTTTTATGCACAGAATATATTTGTTCAAACATTTGTCACTTAGAAGGCTTTCCACTGTGTTTATAGATCTGGGGATCCGATAGAGCAAAAGTCGACAAGTAGCAATCTGCTATCCGATTATTGTCAAGCTCTTCGATGTAGGATCCTCCTGTAAGTTTGTGCAGAAACTGAGACTGGAATATGCTAATGGGAAACACACAATTTCTTCATTATCGTTGTGCAGTGAGCTCGCACCAGAATGGATCTGCTGAAGCCAATACTTAATCAACGAGCATCATTTTCCTAAAGATATCACGCGAAAGTCTGAGAAGAATTGCCTAAGGCCTAATTTGTCGTCGACGAACCAACAATTCGGGCAACGATGGAAGCTCGAAGTTAATACCAGCAAAGCAATCCATGACCAGCTCTAAATCATCAAATCAAATTTGTTTCTCGACGCAAATATATAAGCACCGGAGATAGTATTGTCATTTATGCTCACAATATAACGTGTACTGTAGTCATTTTTATTTAAATAAAACATAGGTATTTATTTGAGGATAAACTTTGACTAGACCGGAATCTAAACGACCGGGTATCAGAAAAGATCCCAAAAAAATATTCGTTATTCCAATCATTTCCCTTTATTCTCAAAATTACCTTTCCTAACGACTATCCCCACTAATAGTCACAGATCCATAGGCCCATCCAGGCGGGAGTCGAGAGGGGTGTCCTGTCCATCCGCGGTAGTAACTGAAGGCTGATAACATGACATGCACAGCTCATCGATGGGGGGGGGGGGGCTCTTGTTACGTGCGAAGGACGGTGTTACTTTCTTGCAGGCCTAAGTCTCCGATGTAATTCGATTGATATAGTTTTCATCTTTAAAAGTGGTGAGGCCCGAATTTTTATTCGCTAATATGTAAGCTTTCGACATGCATACCGAATGGAGGCCAAAGATGACCGTGTTCTCTGAGCTTCTTTACCCACCCTTAAAAGTATTCAAACCAGAATTAATTTGAATGAACACTCCTATTCCATGTTTTGCTCAAACAAAAACAAATTTCCTGCAACAGCCCTTATTTAAAAGGGAGGAAATCATTGACTTCAGTTTAAGTTTTCATTTTTTACTCAAAAAAAAAAAAAAAAAAAACAACGTCCAATAACATTGCTCAGTTGAAGGAACACTCATTTATATAAAAAAAACATCAAACTAAACATTAGCTTATGTTTAAAGCATCATAAATTTTATTCAACCCAAGTGGCAATTTTTAAAACTAAACATGCAAATAAAACAAAATATTCGAAATCATTCCTATGCATCGATAAAATTGTAAATCAAACGATTCTTCGAGATCTTGAATCGGACTTTTATAAAGCTTTCCTTACATGAAATTCAATTTAACTTTAAATGTCAATTATTTTAAATAACAGAAAAAAAAAAATTTTGTGTTTGTCTTCATTTCTTCTCTTGTATGTATACAATTTAGTTTTTTATCGTTTCTTAATTAAATGTTTGTCTCTTTCCATAATTGTTTTTTTAATTCAATTTCATTCTCTCTATCATTTCTTTAAATCCATTAAAATTTTGAGTAGAAATTATATAAAAAAAAAACACTTACCGGTATCCAGAATTCTGTGCACAGCATTTTGGTGACCATGTTTATGCTAAACAATGATAAAATTTTTAAGAATGAGGACACTGTATGGATTTAAGGTGACGAATTGATCAATTAAAAAGTCTTGCAAGAATGGTAGACCACCTTTTTGAACATCCATATATTTTTTGCGTATGACCAGACCTCGGTTTTGTGGTCACTCTAATTGAGTACAATCGTCAGCCGAAGGTTTCTGGTTTTCTGAAGAAAACAATTATTAATAAAGAAAAATCTCTTTCATTTAAAAGAAGAAACTCAGGTCTAAGCTTGCCGATTTCTTTTTATTTTCGTCGTGAGCGTTTAAAAAATGTTTTTGAAACTCAATTTCTAAGAATACTGAGTTTTAGAATCTTGACTCAAATCTTACTCTTATCAATTATTTAGTGACTGCTTCGGTTGACTGCTTGTAGAAAAAGAAATTTCCAACTAGATTTTTCTGTAAGGCTAACTAGTAGAATGAGGCCTGTCAAACAAATTGGAAGATGGGACGGATATGGCACGTTCTGTGTACGGAACGAGATTTCATTCCGATCGTACCAGTTGTCGAAACTTTAAGTGGACCATTTTATGCTATAGCTATGGGTGCATTAAATGTGTGTATATTTTGTTTGCGTCATTAATATTATTTATAATTATATAGCTCTCATGAGAGAATTCATTACATTTTATGATTTAGGCAAAGTTTCCATTTGCTAAAGCTCAATTTGGCGATTCTGACATGTAAAAAGCACATTTCGTAACTTCATTAAGATTTCAAGCTTATAATTTTCATTAATTGCTACTAATTGAATGAAACGAAACGCTTTATAAAAATCTTCAATTCTAAAAAAAAAAATGTTACACATACGCTACAGTAAACCATCGTTTTATATGAGACTTATGCAGTAAAACAATTCACTGAAATCCATAATCCTAAAGCAATTTTACTATATGTAAGCATAAGACAATATAAATTGGTGTTCTTTTTTTGAGAGCTTAGCAGTGACCGTATTGGTGTTTCCTACAACCACTGTACATCTCTAGTGTCTAAGAATTGAATTTCACTGTATTTTGAATGATTTGAATTTTAATATTAATTTGTTAAGATAATGGCGTATAATAAAAACCAGATGTTAATAGATGAATGTAAGCAGAGTGATAGTTTTGCATTTTTAAAACTGCAACCAATTAATATTTCAAGTGTTGAGATGTTATAGATTCAGTATTCAGTTTTTTTCAGTTTTTTTTTGCGTATTTTCATTCATTTATTAGTCATATTATGATCTATACATATTGTTTTGGTAAATAATGAATTTTATAGCTATGGCTATGCCGTCAGCCAGATTGACAAAAATATACTTCAGTACTTTAAGTTAACTTTAAATCATTAACAAGTTTCTATATTTATAAGTTGAATTCAAAAACAGTTAAGTGATTTCAAATTAGATTCATTTAAATTTTGTATAGTTTCTTGCATAGATAAACTTTTCTTTTCTGTTTTGGAAATTGAAAATAGGACAAACAATTATGAAATGGAAACAGTCTTCTTTAGCTTGGATATTGCAGAGCGAACAAAATTGATCAAATTTACCATTGTACGGACTACCATTTAAAGATAAGAGCTCGCATCGTGATTTGAAGATAAGTGATATTTCCTTATAGTTCAATGAGTTTTGAAAGTAGTTGTTATTCAATAAATTGTAATATAGCTGAGAATAAATTATTCTACTAGTTGGCTGTTGTGCTTCTGTTACAAATGTTCCCCTCACATGATCTTCGTATTTTTTAATTAACTTAATATAGAAGTTTTCTTTAAGTTGAACTGGGTTGAAGTGATTGAGTTCAAAAACTTCTCCACAAGAACTACCGACAGTTTGCCACTTCATGAACCCCCAGTCTTTGCTTCTTAGTTCATACAAAAGCATTTGTTTGGTCAAACGTGTAGCAGGATGCAAAAGAACTTTTATAATAAATAGCCTGAAAGTAGTTATAGAGTGCTGGTGAAGAGTTTTGGTTAGCCTGTTTCTAAATACAGCGCATAGTTTGGGGTACTTTTTGGTAGGTTGAAAAGCTTTTATTTACAAAATTTCTCTGAAGATTTTCTTCTCCATCATACTCATCTATTTCCCAAACTTGAGCAGCATACAAGAGCTATGTTTTGACAACACACTCGAATATTTTGTACTTTGCAGACATTAACACATTCTGGTTTGAAAAAATATTCTTCCAAGTCATGTTGATCAAACTTTGGGATGAATTTGCCTTTTGTTTTAAATGATTTTTGAAGTCCAATTTTGGGTTTTGTATTATTCCGAAATATTTATACTCTCTAGTAGTTTCAATGAAAATTCCATTAAAATACTGTTTTGACTATGTGAAGACCTGTAAAAAGCATAGTTTTGGATTTTCCAACATTTATTGTAAGTCTCCATGTCTGGCAAAACTTTGACAACCGGTTCATCATGAGTTGTAAGTTTTCTGGTGATTCTGATAGAATAACAAGATCGTCTGAGTACAGAAGAACATTGATAATAAGTTGGCGATTCGAATACCTCCGGGCAAATATTGTTCAATATTATTGATGTCATAGATATCCTATCTTTTAAGTGGAACCAAACTAAACGCGATGTGCAATCGGTTAATTAGTTAAGGAGAACTTAGCGCATATAACTTGTGACACGTTATCTATACTAATATATAAAGTAAGACTTTGGTTTGTCTGTCGGTTGTATGTTTGTAGTCGATAAACTCATAAATAGGGATCGGATTTCCATGCAAATGCATGTTTATTTATGAACATCTTAGAAGAAAAACAATAAGTTATGTATACGAATCATCAAATTTCCTCTTAAATGGCATTTAAACGTTAGTGCATATTTTTGCATAATTTAACTATATATGCATATTTTGCATATTTTGCATATTTTCTTGCATATTTTTCTATAAATGCATATTTTGCATATTTTTTTCATATTTTTAGAGCATATTATTAAAAAATTTATTGAACAGCAAAAGATATCCCTTAGCTCAAAGCTATTATCTTTTTCTTTGATTCATTTCACAATTTTGAACATTGATGGATTAATTTCAAACGGAAAAAAATATTTTTAAAAGCACCATCACGCTTCGAAATTTTTAAAGAAAAATATCCGTCGACTCTCCACTCAGCCTATTGTAACAAGAGGGGTACTTGGTTGAAGGCTGTTGATTATTATGCCCAACACTATGAAGCTTTTGAAAGCATTGTCAATAGCTTGATGACAACGATGCGGTTGCAATAAAAAATGCAAAAGAAATTATGAATCAGCCATTGTTAAAAAGCCAAATTGTATTCATAAGTTCAAACTACGGCTTCTTATGTGACGCCATCACAAAATTTGAAGGTAGGGCTACTTTAAAAGCTCAAATTGATCTTATTGAAGGTGTAAGTTGCAAAGATAAATGCGGTTGAAGTCGACAAACGGGAGCAGCCATAAAAAATAAACTTCAGTGTGTTTTAGCAAAAAATGAAGGATTTGCAACTATGCAAAACATTATCAACTCAATGATACAAAAGATAAACAGCACCAACAAATTTTCACCAATCGTTGAGACTTGCGCTTTGAAAAAATGCTCCATTAACTTCAGTAGATGTCGAGCGATCATTTTCGTTGTAAAAGGCTTTCTAAGACCCAATAGGCAACGCTTCGATTCGAAAACTTCAAACAAAATTTTATGATATATGCTAATAAAACCTTGCAAAATGAACAGAGAATTAAGTATGTATATTTTGTTATTTTTTATTAATTATTTTTATTTTAAACCAATGAAGTCTTGTTTACGTTGACTGTTATGTGTTTTTTATTTTTATTAAATTTTAATTAAAATAAAAAATGAATTTGTTTTACTAACGAAATGAAATGTGTTTTTAAATTGAACCAAACGTTTTTTTTAAGTGCATATTTTGAATGCATATTTTGTATTTTGGGTGCATATTTTAAGTGCATATTTTGATATTTTATGTGCATGAAAATCCGAACCCTACTCATAAACAAACAAAAGTCTTACTTTATAAATGTTGCAAAACTGTTCTGCTACGCACACATTGTCCAATAGGAGGTTCTGAAATTAAAATAAATAATAACTAATGATAAAAAACCATTGATTTTAAGTAAACCACTCGAAAATGTTTGCTTAAATTCTGTACACTGACAGCCGACGACAACTATTTGAAATTTCTCTCTATTTATCATTTCATTTCTTCTTTATTATACTTAAGGCTGTACTCCTACTAAAGCTGTTGGCCCAAGTCAATGTTTAAAGGCGAACTTTTGGGCACGATTTTTCTGCAGAAAATTTCGATACTAAAAAAAACATGGATGCTAGAAGCAAACAAAAATAAATCAATATTAGAACAAGTCTGCGGCGCACGCTTACAGGCGACTGTCCTCTAGCTCTTGATTCATTCGACTGAGCATAGAAAGCTCTCGCAGATCTGTTTGTTGTCGAAAATACTAATACTTATACACTTTTTGTAATGCCAACATAATCAGATTGTACTTACACTCCAATAATCATTCCTTTGCAGCGCAAAAGGAATTCGTGTGTACTAATACTCTTACAATCA
>CAKKXW010000002.1:45908381-45965057 GCA_920937365.1 Sphaerophoria rueppellii
CTAACCACTAAGCTACGTACACTACATGATGCACCCTTAGTTCTTAAAAATTGTTCTTCTACCTTGCTACCATTCATCACACACATTTTTAACTCCATTTTAAGAACACGTGAATTTCCTTCTCTATGGAAAAAAGCAAAGGTTATTCCGATACCAAAAAATTCCAAAGGAGATGAGTTTAGACCTATATCGATATTGCCTTTTTTGTCGAATGTTTTTGAGAGAATACTTCAAAAGCAAATAAACGAGTTTCTAACACGGTTTGACTTATTGACCTTAAGACAATCCGGCTTTCGAAAGAAAAATAGCTGTATGTGAACGAGTTGCCTAGTATTGTAAAAAATTGTTCCATTCGCATGTATGCCAACGACACTCAGCTGTACCTAAGTTGTCCCTTAGGGATGATTGAACACTACGTTGCATGTATTAATGAAGATTTAAGAAGAATCGATGAATGGTCAATAGAAAATTGCTTGCTGCTTAACCCGAAAAAATATAAATGCATCGTCATCGCTAGGAATACGATTGATGTGTCATGTTTTCTCAAGTTGCTCTCAAAGAAAGTGCCATCATGTATGTCGACAAGGCTATAAACCTCTGTGTTTTGTTCAATAAGACTTGGGAGGACCATATTAATAGAACAGTGGGTAAGTGTTATAGTGTCCTTCGTATGCTTTGGCCATCTCAATATTTAATTCCAATAAAAATCAGAGTTCTTTTATTAAAAACGTTGTTTCTGCCTTTATTAACTTACGGTTGCGAAATTTTCTGCAAACTTGACTTCGTAAGCAAAAGAAAACTTAATGTCGTCTTTAACTGTGCAGTTCGTTATGTTTATGGACTTAGACGTTTTGATCGAATATCCAATTACGTGAATCAATTTCTCGGAATGACATTTGAAAATTTTCTCAAATATCGAACTATAACTTTTTTCTCTGATATTCTTCAAACCCGACAACCTTCTTCTAATCCAATAAATTGTTTCGCGGACGATAGTACCCTTAGCTTCTCATATTCGTTTCCAAATTCACATCCCTCCTCTTCGGATGTGGAACTGCAACGTCAAACTATGATAAGCTCATTAAACTCTGACTTAAACAGCATTGTCCAATGGGGAATTAAGAACCGTGTAGAGTTTAATGCTTCGAAAACTCAATGCTGTCTGGTATCGTTGAAGCGAGATATACCCCCCTGCCACTGTCCATGAGTGGCACTTGCATCAATGAGACCGAACATCTCGAGATTCTCGGTATGTGCATCACTGACCACCTCTTGTGGTCCAAGCACATACGCGATGTCGCCAAAAATGCCGCAAGATGTTTGGGTTTCTTAAGACGGTGCAAGAAATTTTTCTCCCCGTCTGATCTGGCTATCATCTATAAAACCTATATCCGTCCAAAGCTTGAGTACAATTCACATCTCTGGGCTGGTGCTCCAGCTACTTACTTAAGCCTCTTGGATGGAATTCAAAAAAGAGCCGTAAGAATGATTGGTGATAGAGAGATCACTGATGCATTCACCACTTTAGACCACCGTCGTAACGTTTCGTGTCTCTCTCTGTTTTATCGTTACTTCTACGGTAAGTGCTCTAGAGAAATAGCCAGTTGCATTCCACCCCTTAAACAATTCAACCGTAATACCCGCGCTTCCAGGAATGCCCATCAGTTTACACTCGAGCCCAACTTCGGTCGTACGCTCAAGTATAGAGAATCGTTCTTTAGCCGTACTACGCGAATGTGGAACTCTCTTCCACACTCTGTTTTTCCCGATCATTGCAATGTTCAGGAATTTAAAACCAATGTACACCGGCACCTCCTCTCTAGCCCCTTCCTTCTTTCCTAAAGTACTCACTGTGTCTATGGCATAAAAAGGGTATAAAAACCCCTTGAGTGTATGCTCATTATAAAAAAAAAAAAAAAAACTGGATACCTTTATAATGAGATAAGATTTCTAAACTCAAATCGTTCCGCTCAAGTTTTGGTCCCGGGTTTTTGTTGTGCGACACCTGATCGCCGGTTTTGTTTCTTTCGTTACCACGGGAAATAAGAAGTTTCCCGCTACAGGTAAAATGTTATGATGAATACGATAAATTATTTATTTCAATTTACAAATCAGATGTTGCGTGTAAATTCACAAACGTCAAAGTTTTCTGCAGTGATTCCGCATCACTACTTTTTTGGTGATGCTGATGCTCATGCATACCCCTCCACGGGGTAAGCCTTGACGTGGCGGAGCGGCTTACGGTAACTACTACTATGAAGCTTAGAGCTATGCGATCGCGAAACTTGATTTCGCAGAAGGGCCTCCCATGGTCGACAGGTCGAAGCGGAGTAGGCTGTTACTACCAATTACCCCACAACGAAGGAGTGTTCCCACCAAGGCACTCCCACCGAGGGACGGCAGCGAATGAATTTCTTCTTTGGAATCAACGGTGGCGTCTCCAGTTCCAGTTAGGCCGAACTACTTGGTGAACACCTTTACGGGCTACTTCGACTTATTTGAAGCCCAGGCCGTAAAAGGAGCGGTTTTTCCGGCTCTTGCACTTGGAGTCACATCAAGTGCCTGGTACTCCAGGTTGGGGGTTGTGCGTTGGGGTGACTTCCCGACCACGTAGAAAAAAGTTTAGTTGCGAAGCAACAACAGGCCTCGGAAACGGACGGATACACTGATGACGACCCAAGCAAATGTACAAAGGACAACGATTTTCGGATATGCACGTGGAATGTTAGGTCCCTTAATAGACCGCGTGCTGCCGAACAGTTAGCGGAGACCCTCAACTGCTACAAAGCAGATATTACCGCTATCCAGGAAATGCGATGGGATGGACCGGGCAAAAGGAGGATGAAAAACTGCGACATCTACTATGGTAATTGTTACCGAGAGCAACAACAGCGACTATTTGGATGCGGATTCGTCGTGGGAAGCAGACTCAGGCAAAAAGTCTTGAGCTTCAAATGTGTGAGCGAACGCATCACGACAATCCGAATCAAGGCTAAATTCGGCAACATCAGCCTAATATGTGCGCATGCCCCCACAGAAGAGAAAAAGGACGACACCAAAGACGAGTTCTACGAGCTCCTCGACAAAACATACGAGCAATGTCCTAGTTATGACATTAAAATTGTCCTCGGCGATTTTAACGCTAAGCTGGGAAAAGAGGACATCTTTGGTGGAACGGTCGGAAAGCACAGCCTGCACGACACCACATCCGATAACGGATTCAGGCTGATCGATTTTGCTGCGGGGCGAAATGTTGTGGTAGCAAGCACCTGGTTCCCTCATCTCAACATCCATAAAGGTACATGGAGATCTCCTGATCAATCAACCGTCAACCAGATTGATCACATTGCGATCGATGGAAGGCACTTGTCCAGCATTTTAGATGTTCGAACTTTCCGAGGAGCTAACATCGACTCGGACCACTACCTCGTCGTAGCCAAGGTAGTGCTACGAATATCCCGACAACGGCCAAAACAAGGAAATGCTGCAAGAAAATTCGACGTCGGACGGCTACAATCGCAAGAGATCGCCAGATCATTCTCTGATCGAGTGTCAAGTAACCTCTTAAGGAGTCCTATGCCGCCAACATCAAGTATCGAAGACCAGTGGCAACATTGCCAAAGAGCAATTAGAGATGCCGCCTCTAATGTGCTGGTTTCACACAGCCACCAAAACGAAACCCCTGGTTTGATGAAGAATGCAGGCAGGCCCATGCAGCCAAGCAGGAGGCATACAAAGCGGCGCTGCATAGAAGGACAAGAGCTGCTCGTGAGCTCTACGAGCAAAAGAGGAGAGAGGAACGCCGGCTTCTCAGGAGGAAAAAGAGAGAGCATGAGAAGCGTCAGATCGAGGATGTTGAGAGAGCCAACAGCAGGAATGAAGTTCGGAGGTTTTACCGAAAGGTTAAACAGCTGGCTCAAGGTCATCGAGCAAGAACTGATGCCTGCAGAGATAAACAAGGGAACATCATAGTAGAATCGCAGTCAATGCTGGGGATTTGGAAAGACCACTTCTGTAGATTGTATAACGGCGACGACGAACAAAATACCGCCGTCAGACAGGAGCCTTTCATCGGACACGATGATAGCCAACAATTCCGTGAACCCGACCTAGAAGAAGTGAAAACCGCAATATCACGGCTGAAATCCAACAAAGCCGCTGGAGCAGATGGACTAGCTGCTGAGTTGTTCAAAGCAGCAGGCGACGAGCTAGATAGGAGCATGCACCAAATCATCTGTAAGATATGGTCAGAGGAATGCATGCCCGATGAATGGAACCTCAGCATTGTTTGCCCGATCCTGAAAAAGGGAGATCCTCTAAACTGCGCCAACTATAGAGGAATAAGTCTACTAAACATCGCCTACAAGATCCTCTCTGCCGTAATATGTGAACGTCTGAAGCCTTTCGTCAACAATCTGATTGGTCCTTATCAATGTGGCTTCAGGCCAGGAAAGTCAACCATCGACCAAATCTTCACGTTGCGGCAGATCCTGGAAAAGACCTATGAACTCCAAATCGATACCCACCACCTTTTCATCGATTTTAAGGCCGCGTATGACAGCATCTACAGAGACGAACTGTACAAAGCTATGTCTAGTTTTGGCGTCCCTGCCAAGCTCGTTCGCTTGTGCAAAATGACGATGGAGAACTCACGCTGCTCCATCAAGGTTGGCAACGAGCTCACGGAATCTTTCGACGTCAAAAAAGGATTCAGACAAGGCGATGCACTGTCATGCGATTTCTTTAACATCGTTCTTGAGAAGATAGTGCAGAACTCCACCGTCAACACCAGAGGCACTATCTTCCAAAATCTGTTCAACTTCTCGCGTACGCCGATGATATTGATATAATGGGAAGAACACAGCGTGATGTCAATGGCGCCTTTGTGAGAATTGAGACAGAAGCGGCAAAAATGGGTTTAGCGGTAAATGAGGGAAAAACGAAGTATATGCTGTCTTCGAGGAAGGACACCCAACACCGACGGCTCGGGCAAAACGTCACAATAGACGCGTATAACTTCGAGGTAGTAGAGGAGTTTGTCTACCTAGGCTCCGCTATAAACACGGGCAATAACACCAGCGCCGAGATCAGACGAAGAATAACTCTTGCTAATCGCTGTTTCTTTGGGCTTAGAAAGCAATTGAGTGGAAAAGCCCTCTCTCGAGCAACTAAGGTAAAACTGTACAACACACTCATCATCCCAGTCCTGCTGTATGGTGCAGAAGCATGGACCCTGACAAAATCGGATGAAAGTGCCTTAGGCTGTTTCGAGAGGAAAGTTCTTCGGGTTATCTTTGGCCCCGTGTGCATTGAAGGGGAATGGCGAAGAAGATACAACAGCGAACTTTACGGTTTGTACAACGACATGGACTTAGCCAGAAGGGTCAAGGTCCAGAGACTCAGATGGCTCGGTCATTTAGAGCGAATGGACACCAATGCTCCGGCCCGGAAAGCCTTCGACACTATTCCCGAGGGACGTAGGAGGAGAGGAAGACCGCGACTCAGGTGGCGCACTCAAGTGGAAGAGGACCTCAATCAACTCGGAGTGCAAAACTGGAGACGACTAGCCAAGGATCGAGCTAGCTGGCGGAGCCTGTTGATTGAGGCCCAAGTCCACAACGGACTGTAGCGCCACCTTAAGTAAGTAAGATGCTCATGCAGGTGCGATGCTGATCGATTACTTATTTGACGTTAAACAACTTTTGCAATAATGAATAGTTGACGACAAAAGTGATCTAAAAATCTGCGTTTGTGAACGTTTGACTTTGAATTTTCGGACATCATTACTGCAGCGACTTTCACGTATTCACAATTGCTATACAATTTTCATTACGTTAGAGTTTTCAATACCCTTCTCAAATGTTTAGGTAATCCAAGTTGTAAACTCAAATCTTGAAAACGTGTTGTTTCAAGGGATTTTGTGAAAACGTCTGCAAGTTGATTCTTTGTTCCAATAGGCTTGACTTCAATTTGTCCATTTTGAATGTTATACCCAATGAAGTGATGTTTTATATAGATGTGTTTGGACCGTTTGGTTTCTAAGTTGCTTGCCATTCACATGCGTCCTTTATTGTCCTCAAAGATTATAGTCGGTTCATTTGCTATTTTCTTAAGGTCCTGCAATAATCCTCTAATCCAAATGGCTTCAATATTAGAGTTGTGCATTATTCGAATATGAAGTTATTCGAATACAAAATTATCAGCCACCAATATACGTTATTTTATTCGTTATTCTGAATAACGAATAAAATCGACTATGTATCTTTTTTCATTTGTCTGTTTATCTGAAATTGTTTTACTTTGGTTTCCTTTGGAATTAGACACATTCATTTATTCTTTATTGCTAACGAAAATTCTTTCAACGAAATCTTGGTAAAAACATTGAAAAAGAAAACAAAATAACCATCCGCGGTTGATATATTGTTGGAAAGAGGAAATAACAAAACTTACGACAAATTCTGAAAATAGAGTGTCTACTTATCCTGAAAACCCATATTTCGACTTCGAAACAGATTCGGGAAGAGAAAATGACATAAGTACAACTTCATTTACAGCATGCACAAACAACACCAACAACCAGCCCCTACCGGGCGCTCGCTCTAAGGAACAACTGTAACTGGAAAACATATAAATATCAGGTCTCGTGCACATCATAATATTCATCAAGCTTCTAAGTAGTGATTCTCTATAGGTTTTGTCTAATGCGACATCTGTTTATGTTGACTAAAGTCTTAATTCTTTTTCCATTGGGCTTCTTGTACGGTTACACTCTTCCATACGAAACTTGGAAATCTTTCAATACTGGAGACTTCAGACAATTTTATAGCCTTTTCTTGAACGTCAATTTTAATTCCCAAAAAATATTTTAGACTTCCGCAATCTCACATCTTGAATTTTTTCTCCAGTTTGCTGTTCAAATTCTCTGTCTGTTTAAAACTTTTTTCTTCAATTAACAAATCATCAACACACAAAATAATTATGATTTTTGACAGATCTTGCTTTATTTTTGAAGAACTGGACATCAACTCCAACACTTTTAAGTTTTCTAACAGACAGTAAGTTGTCTTGTATGACTTCTATATTCTCTGTACTCTTTTCGTCTATGATTCTTGACCTCATTATTTAGAAAGATGATAACTGGCTCCCGAATCTAACTTAAACTTAATTCTTGTTTCAAGCTCTGTCATACGCCCTGATTCGTTCCGATCTGACTTCAAACAAACGCCCTTTGAATTTTTATTTTATCTTTAATTCGGCGTCACATCTATTTTATTACAATCTTTTGCCAAATGTCCAAACTTGCTACACCTTGAAACTTGTAGGTTTTCTTTTGATATTTCTTCCCCAAAAATTTCGATTTTTCTTGAATTTCTTCCTCATCCCTATCTTCTAATTTCGTTTCTTTCAAAAGAAGCCTATCTCTGACCATGACAAAAATTGTAAAAAATATGAAGAATTGTACTTCCTCCTCGGTCCCTACGCTCGTTGACAATGAACTCTAGTTAATAGCTCTCTCGCGAAAGCTAACCCCTTAGCTTTGCAGTTCGCCGCCGACTCTTCGCTGCCAGAGGGTGTCATGACTCCACCTGTTCTTGAGCGCGTCAATGATCATGGGACAGATCTTCTTTCGCACTCGTGCTGTGGCGAGATTTCTAAAGGATTTCAACATGCATACATCCGCTGGTCCGGATGGTATCCCCGCTTTTATTCTGAAGAGTTGTTCTTCCACGCTGGCAAAACTCTAGTGTAAGCTTTTCCATTTATCCTATTCCTCTGGGCACGTTCCGAGCAAGTTGGAAAACAGCATTTGTCCAGCCAATTCCAAAATAAGGCGAATCTTCTCTCCCCGTCTGATCTATGGCTATTATTATCAGCTATAAAACATATATCCGTCCAAAGATTGAGTACAATTCACATCTCTGGGCTGATGCTCCAGCTACTTACTTAAGCCTCTTGGATGGAATACAAAAAAGAGTTGTAAGAATAATTCGTGATAGAGAGATCACTGACGCATTCACCCCTTTAGACCACCGTCGTAACGTAGCGTGTCCCTCCTTGTTCTATAGCTACTTTTACGGTAATTGCTCTAGCCAGTTGCATTCTTCCCCTCAAAAAAATTGCCCTTAATGCTCGCGCTTCAAAGAATGCCAATCAGTTTACCCTCGAGCCCAATTTCGGACATACTCTCAAGTATATTGAATCATTTTTTAGCCGTACTACGCGAATGTGGAACTCTCGTCCGCACTCTGTCTTTCTCACTTGTTAAAATATTCAAGAATTTAAGACCAATGTACACCGACACCTTCTTTCCTGCCCCTTCCTATCTTCCTAATGCACTCACTGTGTCCCTGGCATAAAAAGGGTATAAGAAAACCCTTGAGTGGGTGCAAATTATAAGAAAAAAAAATAGTTCTCCACCACTTAAATTTTGCAAGGCGGTAACTAACGGATCAAACTTTTCGGTAAGTGTCAGGAAAAACTGAGCCAATAAATCATTTTTTTCTAGCGATGCCCCAGACATCTACCGGTGTCTGATTAAGTTTTCAAACACCATTATACGATTCGCTACTGCATCACCCTCTTTCATACGAAGCTTCTTCCGAAACAAAAGTTGGCTGAAAAACAGATTTTCAAACAAAAGATGATTGAAGACTTTTCCACATCCATATTCTTTTTACGAATGCTATTCAAATAATTGTTATGTTCATAAGCTATCATTCCTTCTTTCGCTCTATTATGTTTTCTCGAAAGTTCTTCATATCCTTCATCATGAGCTTCAACGATCCTGGTTAAAACATCAGCTTTTTTCAGCGAGTGCAGATGAATTCGAATTCTGAACTGCCAATCATTGAATCCGCTTCCGTTGAACTGTGAGATTCCGCAAACCGACTCCTTTGTTTCACCCATAATCTAGTAGAGTCTTGGTTGGCTTAACGATAAATATGATAAATCATTAATTTCAATTTACAAATATTAGATTTTGTATTCACAACGTACAAAATCAGAATACAATTTTCATTACGTTACAATTTTCAATATAAAATAATTTTTATTTCGAAATCAAATCTTATTAATAGAACTTGGTGAATAGTGCGCACAATGTCTGTCGAGTCCGGCGGTACCTACCGCTGCCACAACGTTGATGCTACTAACTATGCTCTGTTGATGACCATGTTCTTCAATCTGTCCTAATTCACTCAACGCATTTCGCCGGCATTTAAATCGAGCTTGCAAATAGTTCTTTTGGAGCGTCCGTCGGTCGATATCTTCATCATAGCCAATGAGATGATGGGATTTTCTGAAGGTATAGTTCTCCGTGTTCACACCTCCCTTAGGCTTTATTTGTTTCAGTATTACGTTGAAAAATAACATAACAGTGTTTCTTCTTGTCAGTAAGGGTATGAATAACTCGAGTGAGCTACTTCCCATTTTCACATTGCCCTGAGTATTGTGTACTTTTTGACTGTACCTCGGGACCTTGGGTTTTGACTCCACTATCAAACGCTCTTGGCACTGAATATTACCTATCATGGGTTGGAGTCCTACCAGTGCCCTTAAAGTTTTTCTTTCATATTTAACGGGTACTGCCTCTTGCGAAGAATTGACAAAACTTCCAAGAGTATCAATCTGTCATGAAAAAGAGCTTCTCAACTTTGCCGTTCGGAATCGGCCTTAAATTGTAGGTCCCCTCAATTCTTCACACGCAGCCAGAGAATTGTTGAAGAGATCAAGCCACTTAGGCCCTGGCTCCCCAAGAGCTCACGCGCCACTCTATTTATTTTTAATATGCGGTCTTGAGGTCGATAATGGGTTTCGACTTTCCCAGGGTTTTCCTCAAAGTAAATATTTAATCTATCGCTAATCACCAAGTAAGTATATGGCAGGGGCATTTGAAGTTTTTATATCTGCAAGAAAATAAATTAATTATTCAATGAGAAAAACGCTATTTGAATGTGAAGGTATTATGACTTCAATTCGCCACGGATTGATTGGTGTTTTTTTTATGATTCTACTAAAACGTACAAAAGGACCACAACATACATAGATAATTGAAACCTTAATGGCTCCACAGACAGCTATCCTTATCAAATAGATCCAAGGTTTCAACCACCTCAAGTGAAAATCCACATTCCTACGTTGCCACAGCCGCGACACAACAATAACCATTCAATTCTATTATTGAAACATCAAGAGAATACAACAACTATCGAAGGGACTCCGCTCCAGTTGCATATGTACCATTGCCACAAGGCATTCACTTATGGTTCGTCCCATTTGAGATCGATAAACCAATAACAGAAAGTCCACAAATTTTACAGCTTCATGCCCTCGTTTATTGGAAAAACGATGCTTTTGTTTTGTAAATTTTTCACTCTTTCAATTCTTCAACATAGCAATCAGCTTAGTTAGGTTCGCAACAAACCAACGACCAACGACGGATACGAGGATAGGTACTCACTTTTAAACTAATATACTCAACTGATGGTATCCATGATGAATTTTTTCGGCCAAAAGAGTTGAAGAACTGACGAGCCATTGTTCGTTGAACAGAGGGCGAATGCATTGCATTGAAAAAATGTATTTATTATTTTTGTTTACTTTTTTTTGTGGAAGTGGGAGGAAGAAAAAATTAGGTTTGTCGGTTGGTAGAGAAGAGAAGTAGTAAGCTAGCGAAAAATTGGACAAAAAAAAACGAAACACAAAGCATGTATCGGAGGTGCAATATTGATCTGTTTCTGTATTCCTTTATTGATGCAGGAGCATACATAGATAATGGAAAGGAAGTTCTTCAATACGAAATTTTCCAATTATTGTGTTTTGGTCTTTTTCTCAATATTTTGCATTTGTTTTTGTTCATTCGTTTTGTGAAATATGAAATGAAATTGAATGTTAAATTCAAGGATGTGAAAAAGTTCATGTACGTTAGCCTGTCGGAATTGTTCGACTTTAAAAACAAGTTGGTTAAAGTTGTTTATGGGCTGGCTTACAATAAACACAATTTATACTTTTCAAATCAAAAATCGTGCAAATGTTAAACAAATAATTCTCACCACAACAAAATTTGAATTCAGCTGATCAATCACTATTACCACATTAACAGGCCTCCACGTAGTAGATTTATATAACAAATGCCGAAAAATAAGTATCATAGGTCCCATATTATTAAACAAAAATTTGCTACTACTGTAGTGAGATAAGTAAAGTAAAATTAATTTAATCTATGGACAGTAAGAAAAAAAAATGAATAATGCAGTATATTTGTACATTACCTAAAATAGAAGATCTTCTTTCACCTTCCAGATATCTTCTCGAGAAATAGGACCTAACCTATTAAAAAGCC
Source organism: Sphaerophoria rueppellii (assembly GCA_920937365.1). Lineage (NCBI taxonomy): Eukaryota > Metazoa > Arthropoda > Insecta > Diptera > Syrphidae > Sphaerophoria > Sphaerophoria rueppellii. The sequence goes on from CAKKXW010000002.1 coordinate 45,919,723, forward strand.
GCTAATTGATTTTTCGGAAGCTTAATAAGTTCTCAAGCAAGAGATTCCACGTCAAATGGGTCCAATTGCATGTCAATACCACTACATGTTAAAAGACTTTACAAAAACATAAAATGTCGAAGTGAATGCCTTTTTTGACCAAGTCAACCTGTAAGGAAAGCAACTGGAACCGGAAATCGGATCGGAAGGCGAACATTAAAAGAAATTTAGTATTAAATAAAAAAGAAATTCAAGCAAGCGTTGCGGTGTGGTGGTCAGAATAAAATCGGTCGGCACGGCAGTGCCCTGCCAAGACGAGCGCGAAGCAAACACTGCCTGAAAACCTCTGGATAAGACCAGAACGCAGGAATCTTCGTCATCCAGTAAGCTAAAATCACATACTTGAAATCTAAAATTTCAAGTCTGCAGGTCATTTATTTCCGAAGTCATTAGAATAGAACTAGTACCTACTCCCCATAAACTCAAAGAGCTGAAATTTGATACAGAGTTGGGGTTTAATTGCTACATAAAGGGAATACTATGAAAACTAGGATTGTCGAAGATATGGAGTGCCTGGTGACCCTAATAAGAAACCACAAGAGCCCAAGCAAACTATTAGAGATCGACATACGCCGGGCAAACGTGTACAAAGAACAATAATTCCCAATATGTGTGGCGTATGCTCTAACAATTCACAATTGCCAAAGTCTAACTAAGTGTTAAAATCGCCATGTACATGGCGACGATGGGAAATTGCTACTTGGAAAACGTTCAATAATCAGTCAATTGTAGGCTTGATATATGCGAGCGGAGGTAAAATCATGGACCTGGAAATTTAGAAAGGAAACATGTTTCCGAGTACGTATTCCCCAGTAAGTGAACGTGCTGGCCTATACCTTCTTGTGGTGCCTCTGAGAGGTTCTTGTCAATTTATTGGCATGACCCTGCGGACTTAGGCAGCTTTAGCCTAATGGAATTAACAGATTGAAGCAGGACGTATGATGAAGATTGATGCGATCCTTAAAAGATAATATATCTAAGGATATACTAAATGAGGAATACGATCAACGATTATCGAATGTGGGTAAACGTTAATGAAATAAGACGCCCTGTTGGGTGTGTCACTTGATTGGCTGATTCATCCCTTCGATCAATGTGGATATACTTGACAGAGGGTGAGCGGTGTCCCTCATCCGCCAGTTGGATTAAAGACAACAAAAGATCACATTAAACAATGATGTATAATGAATGGTTATACAAAACTAAAATGTGACACCAACCCTTCACCCAGGGGTACCCCGGGTAGTGAGGATTTGCCACCTCACTAGTGGGATGGACCTTCGTGGGGGTTGTGGTTGTCTGAGTATGGCCTCAGCTGCTATTCGCAAATCACGGTTTACGTCTCTTCTTTCGGTGACTGAAGGTTGAGTACAGTTCCGTGTGTTGCATGAATAGTAGTCTAGAATCAAACCAAGATGAATAAGAGCTGGCACTAATTCAATTGGTACTGGTGTGAATCTAGATGCAGGGTACCCGCTTCTTTCTTTAGAAGGTTGAGGTGTGCTTTTGCATGCTGGTGGATCATCAGGAAGATGATTAGTGTCTTCTTAAATAAAATATAGTGACATTGCTGACTGTGGTTGGAAATTGTCACGCCGACAGTGTGGATAGATCCACCGTCAAATAAGGCTTAATTTCTAGGTGCGTTAAATTTTTCTTGCTTCTGTATATGCGAGCCCGAAACAAAGAGTCTAAAACACTATTTCCAGGAGGTACAGACGGACTTCTAAGGAAATTACAGCAAGGAATACTAGACTTGGCACGACTTTGTATAGATTTCATTACTTTTTAGAGATACAAAAGCAGCTCCATCTAGACTTGGCTTGTATTTTGCAAAACGTTTTTGGCGGGATTTAATGTTTCAGACCTAGGAAAAGCTGTAATTCATATTACTGGCCTGGAAAAGGGAGTAAATGGCATTTTACTCCCTCATACTCTTGGAGTAAACAGGCCTTTGGATGTTCCAAGTCTGCATATCAAAGATCATGTAGTAAATGTAGTATGTAGTAATGCACGATTTCGTTGTAGATTTCTTTCATTATTGCTATTATATCCATCAAACGTAAAAATAAATAAAGGGTCCGCCAAATAACTTTTTCGTTTTTAAAATGCTTTAAAAAAAACTACTAAATATTTTCTCAAATTTCTTTTTTTATTTGAATGTACAATCCTTCCGGTTAACAATGAAAAATAATTTCATTCAAATTGCTGCCTCGGCTGGCCATGCATTAGCCGTGATTGTGTAGCTGTGCAATTTTTAAGCTCATTATCGATTGTGTGCAGCAGTATTTCACCAATGGCTTCACGAATATTGTCCCTTAAAGTGTCAGTTATCTCTGGCTTGTCGGTGTAACACTTATATTTTTCGGCACCTCAAGGTCATCGAGCAAGAACCGATGCAAGTAGAGACAAAGAAGGGAACATCATAGAAAATCGCAGTTAATGTTGGGGATTTGGAAAAACCACTTCTGTAGATTGTATAACGACGACGATCAACACTCCGCCGTCAGACAGGAGCTTTTCATCGGTCAACAATTACATGAACCCGACCTAGAAGAAGTAAAAACGGCAATATCACTGCCGAAATCCAACAAAGCCACTGGAGCAGATGGTCTAGCTGCTGAGCTGTTCAAAGCAGCAGGCAACGAGCTAGTTTTCCACCAGTTATCTGAAAGATATGGTCAGAGGAATGCAAGCCCGATGAATGCAATCTCAGCATTGTTTGGCCGCTCCTGAAAAAAAGAGATCCTCGAAACTGCGCCAACTAAAGAGGAATCAGTCTACTTAACATCGCCCACAAAATCCTCTCTGCCGTTATATGTGAACGTCTGAAGCCTTTGTCAACAATCTGATTGGTCCTTATCAATGTGGATTCATGCCAGGAAAGTCAACCATCGACCAAATTTTCATGTTGAGGCAGATCCTGGAAAAAACCTATGAACAAATCGATACCCACCACCTTTTCATCGATTTTAAGGCCACGTATGACAGCATCTACAGAGACGAACTGTATAAAGCTATGTCTAGTTTGTGCAAAATGACGATGGAGAATTCACGCTGCTCCATCAAGGTTGGCAACGACATTACGGAATGTTTCGACGTCAAAAAAGGATTCAGACAAGGCGATGCACTGTCGTGCTATTTCTTTTACATCGTTCTTGAGAAGTTAGTGCAGAATTCCTCTGTCAACACGAGGCATTATCTTCCAAAAATCTGTTCAACTTCTCGTGTACACCGGTGGTAGTGATATAATGGGAAGAACACAGCGTGATGTCAATGGCGCCTTTGTGAGAATTGAGACAAAAGCGGCAAAAATGGGTTTAGCGGTAAATGAGGGAAAACGAAGTATATGATGTCTTCGAGGAAGCACACCCAACACCGACGGCTCGGACGGACCTCCCCAATAGACGCATACAACTTCGAGGTAGTAGAATAGTTTGTCTACCTAGGCTCCGCTATAAACACGGGCAATATATCAGCGCCGAGATCAGACGAAGAAAAACTCATGCTAATCGCTGTTTCTTTGGGCTAAGAAAGCAATTGAGTGGAAAAGCCCTCTCTCGAGCAACTAAGGTAAAATTGTACAACCCACTCATCATCCCAGTCCTGTTTTATGGTGCAGAAGCATGGACCTTGACAAAATCGGATGAATGTGCCTTAGGCTGTTTCGAGAGCATAGTTATCGGGTTATCCTTGGCCCCGTGAATATTGATGGGGAATGGCGAAGAAGATACAATAGCGAACTTTACGGGTTGAAGCCAGAAGGGTCAACGTCCAGAGACTCAGATGGCTCGGTCGTTTAGAGCGGATGGGAGGGACGTAGAAGGAGAGGAAGACCACGACTCAGGTGGCGCTTACAAGTGGAAGAGGACCTCAATCAACTTGGAGTGCAAAACTGGAGACAGCTAGCTAGGGACCGAGCTGGCTAGCTCAGACTGCTGATTGAGGCCCAAGTCCTCACCGGACTATAGCGCCACCTGAAGTAAGTATGTAACTTACCACATAACACTGTCCATAGAACAAATAATCTAACATACATTCACTTACCACAAGAATATTCATTTCCTACATACTATTCATTAAGGATAATAATTTTTTAGTATCATGCATACATACGGTACAGTTTAACTAAGAACGAGTTTTCTTCTAGTTCTGAATAAAGTTCAAAAGAATTCAATAAATATATTATGAGCTTTAAATCAGCTGTAAAGTAAGATATAAGATAAGAACAAGTCAATCTTAAACAGACCAACAACCGACTGACCGCAGACTTGCACTGCTTCAATTAAATTATGAATTCATTCGAAAAATACTCCCGACGGACGGTTTCCTCGTAGATTTAAAGGTTTTAAATGAGTATTAAGGAGAATAGAAAATTAACGACCAGGATGGCCTTTTTGTTCTTCTTTAGCTTTCATTTATTCATGAAAAACAGGCTTTTAAGACCTTTTTTAACAGGTTCAATTTTAATATAAAACAGAAAAGCCCAGAAATTTCTGATATGACTTTTTTGAACGAGACTTGTAAAAAAAAAACATTCTAAGCAATGTTCGGAAGTATTATGTATCAATAAAAAAACTGTTCATAGTGTCCATAATAAAAAAAAAACTGATTTCGAAACAAAAATTACAGGAATGCCAACTATAATAACCGAATTTTAATTTTAATATGACTGTCAACTGATTATCCTTCCCTCAGTCGTGTTTTTGACGTAATCGAATAGATACACTTCTTAATTAGTTAACCCGAATGCCACTCTATGAAAATATTTTCTCTTTTTTATTTCCTTGACGGCTTGGAACTAACAAGAAACAAATTCAGGGAATGTTAATTTTTACTGCGAAACTTGAAAAAAAAAAACTTCATGGAAATTGCTTTTTGGATTATTGATTAAGTATTCACCAAAATAAGCATTAGCCGAGAATAATTAATTTTCAAACTTTTAATGGAATTGAGTTTTATTCAAGAATCGTTTCTCCTATTGCTACTGATGTCACCGCGCTTCTACAGACGCCCGCCGCCGCCACAGCGCTGGCTGCCTGCTTGTGGGACACTCAAGTGTTTAAAATATTGAAGAATTGAAGTGCTGTTTAAAGTAGGTACGTATTTACTTCTTGAATTTGCTGATAATTTCAATTTAGGGAATTACTCTAGACTTGGACCAGTCACCAATACAAAAATTAACTTTATGATAAATCTTAGCAGAATAGAAGGCAGACAGCCCTGCACGAACATTGAACTTTGAAACATTTTCTTTGAAATTTATTTAATAACAAGAACAACCCCAACTTGTTCGTGTATGTTGAGCTAAAGCAGAGAAGCAGCAGTTTAATTAACTTCCAAAAATAAGTCATAAAACAAAAAGAAAGTTCCGGGCTAATCACAGTTCGAAATATGTAAAATGCGAATACAAAAATGCAAACCTTATGAATTTTGTAAGAATCCTATAAAAAATGTCTGAAAATTCGATTGCTTCTCCTTGAGGTCAACCTTCGTGTGCATGATTACAAAACTCTTAACTCGTTTCTTTTGAAGCCCTTTAATGTGAGCAGTGGCATATTATCCTTAAGGCAACTAGGCACGTGCTAGGCGCGACCAACAAAGGGGCACACGTGCTCAGTAATTTTGAAAAGTGGCAAATAATGCGAGTTCATACGTGGTTGTTGAACTAGCAAACTCATGAACTCGAACCGAACTTGCCGCTTTTGTTAAAATAAAAAATCGGTCCTAAGCAATTCCTCTTACTGTAACTACACTCTACAGGCAAATATCTACTCAAACAATATGCTCTAGAATCAACAAATGCTAGATGGTCACAGGCTCAAAGGGTACCACCTTCCTAGCAATCAAACAAATATGGCCAAGCAAAGACCTAAAACGGTCAAAAGGTTTAATCTTCCTGAGCAGACAAAGATAAGCCCCACAATTGGAGTCTTAACAGGACACTGCCCTATATGTAGACATGCTTTAAGGCTAGGGATCTACGCAGACTTCTGTAGAAGCTGCATGAATGAGGAGGAAGAGGAAACAGTTCAACACCTTTTATGTACTTGCCTGGTACTCTTCAATAGCAGGAATAACTATCTCGGTAATCCCTTCTACGATAATACAAGAGAACTGGCAACAGTCGACAAAAGATGTATCCCTAACTTCATTAAAAGTACGAAATGGTTTGTTTATGTTCATTACTCTCCTATGGTATCAAAATGGACCCTTGAGGTCTAAGTGAACCAACAACATCTAGATAGCCACTCCAACTCCGACCAGAGTCAACTTATCTATTTAGTTTGCCATATTTTCTAGATTGATTTTCGGGGAAATCTGATTTGCGAACCGAGTTGCAACTCGGTTTTCATAACAACCAACTCGAGTTAACTTGGATTACAAAATTTACGGTTCGGCAGTCGGCACATCATTGACTAAAATATTTTAAACCGAACCCGTAAGATCTTTAAGACAATACTAATTGATCTTAAGTTAACTTAGACTCTTTTTCCTTGGCCCCGATTTCAACGCGGTTCAGCGGTTTCGGCCAAACTATACTACTAGATATTTTTAATATAGGGGCGCCGATGCGATGCTTGCCTTTGGCGCCCTCAACGTTTAATCCGCCACTGAATGTGAGTATGATTTCAGATCATTTGACAATTTAAAAAAACCTGTATAACGCTATACATGCCGGATCGACTTCAAACAAAAAATTTATACGACAATATCGAATTAAATTAACTTTAGGCAACGACTTTATTTTCATAAACATAAGGAGATAAACAGTAATAAAGTAGACTAGTAAAGTCTACAAATACGCCAAAAGAAAAAAACCTCTTGGTAAACATTCGATAAATCAAATATCATGTTGCAGCCGAACATGATGCTAAAAATTAAACAAAACTTCGATTTATCTTCTGGCACCTTTTTTTAAAATCAACAAAATTTGAAAACAATTATTTGTTTGTGTTTTTTTTTAAATTGAAGTCAATTAAACCAGTGGCTAAAACTCTAAACAGATGTGCAGAATTTCTGCACGGAGCGCTGCATACATGCATGTGAAACCCAAGTAGATGAGAATTCCGATCCTATTGAATTTCTCATTCATGGGTATAGCTTAGTGCCATTAATATTATATTATTATTATTTACAATAGGAATGATGTCGCTTATCAATTCCTTCCACAATATTGACGCTGCTCCAACCCTGTTTTCAATTTTATGTGGTTTAAGTTCACCATAAATAAGCACATCATTCAACTTCTCGTGAATTTGACGCTCTGTCTGACTCCATTCAAAGAATTGTATCCCTGTATCCTCACACTAAAATCGTTATTACGGGCGATTTCAATGTACACAATTCTTCGTGGCTTCTCCATTCAGGCCAGACAACACCCGGAGGAATGTGTGCTGAGATCTTTGCTGAGTTTAACGACCTAACTCAGCAACTCAGCTTGTCACCGAGCCCACACGAATATCGGACATTAATGGTCAAGCGGGAAATACTAGAGTCGCAACTCGTTCTCTTTTTTTAAAAATCACCGACCAAAAAATTTTTCAATTTACTCTCTTTTCTTGTGTCCGTGAATAAATGCTAATATATTGGTTCACACCATTTGAAATGAATTGAGAAACCTACACATTCGCATTGATGTGGATATTTTATCAAATTTAATTTTTTTTTGGTCGAAAGAGAGCAAAATGCCTTGAGTTGCGACTCTAGGTATACCTCCTCTGTGCGTCTGACCCTGATAAATACGCTATCAGTGTATTAACGCCTCTAGGCAGATCAGACCATAGTATTATATCTGCAAATTTCTCGTGTCAAGCTAATCCAGTTAGAGAAAGAGCTCCGAAGAGAACCGTGTGGCAATACGAGAAAGCCAACTGGGAAGGTCTCAACTACTTTTTCCGGATCTTTAACTGGTCACTATGCTTCCTCGACAGTGATGTAGACTCCAGCGCAGATATGATTACTAAAACGATTATTTTGGGAATGAAAACTTTTATCCCGAATAGGGTTAAAAGCATCAAACCCAAGCAAAAATCATGGTTTGATTCAAGCTTTAAGGAGGTTATCAGGGAAAAAGAAAAAAAGTTAGGGGGTTTTCGAGCCAACTCAACTGAGGAAAACCGGAACAAGTTTAAACAAGCCAGGAAGGCTTGCAATGCGGACCAAATTTTTACATGACCAAAAATTAAGCCAGTTGTTAGCTCTCTCGCGAAAGCTAACCTTTTTGCTAAGCAGTTCGCCGCCAACTCCTCCCTGCCAGAGAGTGTCATGACTTCGCCTGTTCTTGAGAACGTGAATGATTCCATAGGACAAATCTTCTTCCGCACTCGTGCTATGACGAGAGTCCTATAGGAGCTTAATATACATTAGTCTGCTGGTCCGGATGGTAAACCCGCTATTGTTCTGAAGAGGTGTTCTTCCACGCTGGCAAAACCCTTGCGTAAGCTTTTCCATCCTATTCTTCTGGGATCGTTCCGAGCAGTTGGAAAACAGCATTTGTCCAGCCTATTCCAAAAAAAAGGCGAATCTTCTTCTCCGTCTACTTATCGTCCGATTGCACTTACGTCCCTTCTTTCTAAGGTCATGGAAACGCTGATAAACTATCAGCTGAAGAAATATCTCGAAGACCGAAAGCTTCTTAATGACCGGCAATACGGCTTTCGCAGCAACAAGTCCACTGGTGATTTGATGGTTACTCTCACCGAACAGTGGAACAAATCTTTAGATCGTTTTGGAGAAAGTAAGATTGTTGCACTTGATATTTCAAAGGCATTTGATAAAGTCTGGCATCTTGCTCTTTTATCGAAAATGCGTGCCTTCGGTATCGATGAATCCCTTCTTCGTTGGATTAGAAACTTTCTTTCGAACCGTTCAATACAAGTTGTACTGGACGGTTTCAAGTCTGAAACCCACAATATAAATGCTGGTGTGCCCCAGGGCTCCGTTTTGTCTCCGACCCTCTTTATCATTTTTATTAATGATCTCTTGTCTGTTACTTCTAATCCAATTCATTGTTTCGCTGACGATAGTACCCTTAGCTTCTCATATTCAGTTCCTGACTCACAACTCTCCTCTTCAGATGTGGAACTGCAACGGAAAAACATGATAAGCTCTCTCTGACTTAAACAGCACTGTACAATGGGGAATTAAAAACCGTGAAGAGTTTAATGCTTCGAAAACTCAATGCTGTCTTGTATCGTTGAAGCGAGATATACGCCCTTTGCCACTTTGTCCATGAGTGGCACTTGCATCAATGAGACCGAACATCTTGAAATTCTCGGCATGTGCATCACTGACCAACTCTTGTGGACCGAGCACATACGCGATGTCGCCAAAAATGGCGCAAGATGTTTGGGTTTCTTAAGACGTTGCAAGAAATTTTTCTCCCCGTCTGATCTGGCCTATTTATCTACAAGACTTATATCCATCCAAAGTTTGAGAAGAATTCTCATCTTTGGGCTGGTGCTCCAGCTACATACTTAAGCCTCTAGGATGGTTTACCAAAAGAGCAGTAAGAATGATTTGTGACTGAGAAATCACTAACTCATTCACTTCCTTCGAACACCGTGCGTTTCTTGTCTCTCCTTGTTTTATCGTGACTTCTACGGTGATTGCTCTAGTGAAATTGCCATTTGCATTCCACCCCTTTAACAATTCAACCGTAATACCCGCAGGAATGCCTATCAGTTTACGCTCGAGCCCATCTTCGGTCTTACGCTCAAGTATAGAGAATCGTTCTTTAGCCGTACTACGCGAATGTGGAACTCTCTTCCACACTCTGTCTTTCCCGATCATTGCAGTGTTCAGGAATTTAAGACCAATGTACACCGGCACCTCCTCTCCAACCCCCTCCCACTCTCCTAAGGCATTCACTGTGTCTATGGCGTAATAATGGTATAAAAACCATAAAAACCCCATGAGTGTGTGCAAAAAATGCAACGCTTCAAGCAAAACACACGTGCAGAAATTCTGCCAAGTTTTGTCAGGACAAAAAGACACCTGCCAAAATTAGCTTAACACAAAAAAGTAGTTTATTATTTTTAAAAGAGTCCGAGTACGAACTATTGGTTCTTTTATTACTGTGATCTAAATTGTTTAAATCTCACATACATCGCAGGGAATTTCCCTTAATCACATACTAATCTATTATCACAAAAACCAAATTATGTACAAAATTTGTATTGCCTTCTACTACCACCAATTTAAAACACATATCCATTTGTGGATTTTCTGTCGTTTCTATCGCCAGCCCAATCTGCATCCACATAACAAATCATCATTCGAATGAATGCAAAGTGAATTGTTGATTCTTGTACCAAGATACCTTATAACTCTCTTAACGGCTTTCCAGTCACTTTCAGTAGGTGCTTCTATTCTTCTACAAAGGACACTCACTGCCACTCACACAGTCTTGAAACTGTTACAATATACAGTAACGAACCAATTGCTTGACAATATAAGTGGTTGTTTGATAATTTGGGCCTTGATTCAACATTGCAACTCAAGAACCCAGTTTCAATTGGAGTTATTTCCGGCTTAGAGTCTTGAAGTTTATAAGTTTCAACTAATTGTTTGATCTTCGATTTTTGGCTCAATCTAAGTGAACCATCTTTTTTTCTTTCAATCTCCACACCTAGAAAATGTTTTAACTTTCACAAGTCCTTTATCTCTAATTTCTTTTGCAAGTCTTCATAAACATTATTAATAATTTCTTGATACTTTCCAGCCACCATCATATCGTCAACGTATAGAAAAATCTAAGTTGTTGAACCATTATTTTCTTTTCTTGAAAACAAGCATGGATCTATTTCGGCAGACTTGAATCCAATTTCACTTAAAATTTCATATGCTCTCTTGTTCCATTCCCTTGCCGATTGCTTTAAATTTAGACCATAAATGCTCTTGTGGAGTCTTAGCACTTTGCTTCTTGTCCTGTAATTTTGAAACCTGGAGGTTGATCCATGTATATTTTTTCGGTTAGGTTTGCATTTTGATAAACGTTCTTTACATCAAAATGTCGCACTTGTAATTTTCTGGAATGTACTACAACAAGAAGTGTACGAATCGTTTCGTGTTTCACCACTGGTTTCGTCGTAATTTTCACAATATTTTTGACTAAAACCTCTTGCTACTAAACTTGCCTTGTATATACCTACTTATTTTACCTTCAACGTCTCGTTTTACCTTGAAGACCCATTTGCAACTCTCAGTTCTTTTTTCGACAGGTTAATGCGCGATAGTCCAAACATTAAGCTCTTTCATGGAATTAATTTCGTTTTTATCAGCTTCAGTCTACTTATGCTTCTCATTTACAGGTAATTGTAATATTTCTTCCCATGCATCAGGCTCTTTTACAGTTTGACTTTTAACTTTATAAAACAATTCGTTGGGGTGGAATAGCTTTATTTGAACGTTGAGATCTTCTTACCTGCTTTTGTGCAATAACGTCTTCATCTTGATCTGCAATGCTAATAACTTCGTCTGATATTTGGCTGTTCGTTATAGCTTGTCCTTGATTTGCAACCCTGCTGTCTTCAGAATCACCCACTAAATCCACATCAATAAGGTTATTTGGAATATCTTGTAGACTATGGTTTGCATTCGATTGAGATCCTTCAATTTCAAAATTGTGTTTATTGAAAGTCCTTACGCCTTGATTCATTTCAACTTCAATTATTCTCAATGATCTTGATATCCAAGGCTTATTTTTTCTTGAGTTCATAATCCTATATCCTTTTGAATTGGAATCATATCCAACATAAACCCCTTCTTCTGCTTTGTCACCTTATTTCTTTTTTTCTGTTTAGGGACAAAAGTATAACCTTTGGACCCAAATATTCGGAGATGTCTTACATCCGGTTTTTCTCCAGTAAATAACTCAATTACAGTTCGTTCTATACTGTTGCTTGGTATTCTGTTTTGCAAAAAAGCTGCAGTCGAAATTGCTTTTCCCCAGAAGCGATCAGGTAGATTGGCGTCGAGAAGCATGCACTTTGTTGTTTCAACTAAACTCCTATTCTTTCGTTCCGCTAAACCATTTTGCTGTGGTGTGTAATGAACTGTATATTGATGTTGAATACCTTCTCTTCGTATTATTGACCATTATCTGAACGCAACAATTAACAGTTTCCTCTTATACTTGTTTGACATGAATGCAATATAATCATTAAGTACACTACTGTATAACGAGAGGAATCATCAATAAGGATTAAGAAGTACCTGTCACCACAAGGAGTAGCTGTCTCCATAGGGTCACACACGTCTGAATGACGTGACTTGAAAGTCATAGTGGAAATTTTGACTGTGTCAACTTGCCTTTAATGCAGTGTTCACCAATAATTTGTTCACTGTTCTTCTTAATAATGATGACAGTTGCCAGTTCTTTCTTAACAAGCCTCTCGATTGCAGCAGGGTCTCTATGTGCAAGTCGACGATTCCATTGATGAAGAGGTAATGACAAATATTCAGTGACACGAAAAGATTCATAAGAATGTCCAGTTTGCAACCTATATAAACTACCATCACCCTTTGCTTGTGCAATCTCTTGATTCCTGAATGACTTGACATGTATTTTCTTCAAAAAGAATCTTGTGTCCACAATCAGCTTCTCGGTGTACAGAAAGTAGTACTCCATCAAGTGCAGGTACATACAAAACATTTTGTAATTTAATCATCCGTGATCTTCCATGAGGTTGTAAGCAATTTAACCAACCATACCCGATTCCTGACTCTATGACTGAAGATCCGTCTGCCAAAAATATTCTATTGTTGTCATATTTAAGATTCGTGAAAAATTCGTCATATGACTTTTGGCTCCGGAATCAATGTACGTCCTCCGTTTGACATTGCTGCTATTGATGACATTAAAACATTGCCCTTTTGTAGATACGATTTGTAGGTATTTGAAATACTCATTTTTCAAATGACCTGTTTTCTTGCAAAAATTACATGTTCTTGTTTCTTTGTTGAACTGCTTCTTGAATCTAGGACCTGCGTTGATAACCATTTGACAACATTGCTACTTCTTGTTCCTCAGAACCTCCTCGAATCTCGATTCGTTTTTGATTTTCATCTTACATCTTCCCTGTAACGTACTCGATTGTCAAACCAGCTTCAACTCTACCTTCAAGAGCGGTAAGAAGACCCGAATATGACTCGCCTAAGCTGATGAGTAAAAATACAACAACTTCTTCATCATCAAGAGGTTTTCCTGAACTTCTGAGTAGACCAACTATTCGTATAATTTTTCTTTTTTTTATAATCAGCAAGCACTCAAGGGGTTTTATTCCCTTTTTATGCCAAAGCACAGTGCGAGCATTAGGGAGAATGGGATAGTCGGAGAGGGTTTAGAATGAGGTGTCGGTTAACATTGGTCTTGAATTCCTGAATATTGCAATGACGGGAAAACAGAGTGTGGAAGAGAGTTCCACATTCGTGTAGAACGGCTAAAAAACGATTCTCTGAACATGACCGTACGACCGGCTATTTCTCTAGAGCATATACCGTTGAAATAACTAGCTGAGTGTAATTTTAACAAAATTAAATGAACCGTGCTCAGGTACCATCGTCATCAGTCCAGTAGATAACCGAATGACTGAAGTGCGTTTTTGCGCTGACTATAGTTGACTATAGTTGACTATTTCTCGTTTTTGCACGCCAATAGTTACGTTTCGTAACCACAATTGTCGTTTTTGCGGTCAGTGTTAAAGTGTCAAATTGTAACTATTTCTAACTATTCCCAACTCTACTCAGGAGGTGAGTTGAAAATGGTTGATGTGTCAAAGTCTTTTTTTTCTGTTTAATGGTGTTTTTAATGACTCAAAAAAAAAAACATTCTGTTCGTGCATTTTTTACCGTCGTAGTTGTCCGTATCCGTGCCGCCGCAAATTTAATTCAATCAAAAGATTTCTGTTCGTCTCCAATTAAAAATATTTAATTTCAAAAATATAAAGAAAAGAAGGTTCCCCTTACAAATTTTAAAGCTTCACGAGTCAAACTGAAAATCCTCAGTCACTACGAGGACGAGGAGATACACACCAAGGAAATGATCGCATTTCCAAGTGGCTTAAATTCAGCACCAATTTCAAGAATCATTATCTTACCGGTCACAAACCCTTCCAATAGATTTGGCTATACTGCAATCCGCAAACACTCCTATTTCAACTGCAACTGCGTGGCGACTTGCAGGCTGCCAAAGATGGCCAAAACAGTCAGCGTCTACGTTCGGTTAGTTAACAAAAAGTCATCGAAAAACTCGAGGACATGGACATGGTTTTGGAGGATAAGTTGGCCACTGCCCATGAGCATAATGATTGTCGAACGTCAGTCCGCAGGAACGGCAAATGGAAGTTACTCTGCATGAGAAGAAATTGACGCAGCGGTGAATGGAGCTGACTGAGGAGAAAATTTCGAAGATCACAGGAGAAAAGGACAATTTGGAGAGGAAGCTCAATGACGCTCCCGCAAAAGTCAAGCATACGGAAACTCATATCAATGATTGAAGGACGAAATCGGCATACATATTTGAATTCATTGTTTTTATGTTTGTCTGTCAGCAATAAAAAATGTTAATTTAGTTTCGGAGAATAAAGACTTTTTTCGTTTATTTATATAAAATCACGAACTAGATATTGGTATTGAGAGTTTTTCACTGAATCTGGGAGCCGCAATTAGGAGAATATCAGGAGCTGGCTTACTTGAAACAGCTTGAAGATTTCTTTATGGAGGGTGGTCTTCAGTCCCTTACTCTTTTCTTTTCTTGCTGTGGGTTGTTCAAAAATAAATAAATATTTTCTCATCTCAATTGGCTTTAAAATCTTACCATATCAAGATCATTCTTGAATTTTTGAAATAAATTTAGAGCAACAAAAATTGTTATGATCAAAAGAAAAGAAAAATGTAACCTCAAAAGATTTTTTTTTTTTTTTCTTGTTTGAAAGACCTAACTAAAAAGCGTTTTTGGATGATTTCAACTATCTCTAACTATTTCAACTATGACACATCAACCATTTTCTTTTTGACATAAAAACTATAGTCAACTATCGTCAGCGCAAAAACGCACTTCTGACCTATGAATCAATTGACTTCGTCGCAACGATGCTCCCCGCTCATTCACTGTCTGGTGACATTACCTAGAAAAAATGTGTTCTAAATCGCCATCGCCAACCTTCCCTGCTGCGGAATTCATTACAACCAACTTATCGGACGCAGTTCTTTTATTTTCCAATATCCATATCAAATACAGTTCTTCAGGCTGGCATTTATCAATCCCTTCCGTGGATTGGCATTGTTGAAAATTGGCATTGTTATTGGTTTATTGTCCTTGTTAGCTTTGCTTAGACCGGAGTTCTTAAGATTTGTTTTTCTTCATCTTAAAATACTTGAGGGAATTTTGATATTTTTCTCGAAATAAGTCGAAATAAAAACAAACTGTCAACAGTGTCAACAATCTTCAATTTAAGTAGTGCCAGATAGCAATTATTTGGAAAATTTAGTTTTTCAATTATAGCTGCAATGAAACTAGGCAGAAACTTTAGAAATAGAGGTATCACGCAGCGCTGTTCTGCATGAAGAATTTGCTCACATAAGAGCCTGTGTATTTTTAATTTTGCTGCGCAGAAATACTGCACATCTGTTTTGAGCATAAAGCTGTAGGTGCTGACAGAAGGACGGAACTGTCACTTTTTTATTTACAGTGCCAGTGGGGAAAAATGTGAGTAGGGATAAGCAGGTAGTCCACCCTAAAACAAACGACAGGATATAAAAACGTAAAATGATCAAGAACGGATGCATAAATACCGTATTATGTTCCTTTTATTTTTCCATTAATCCAACTTAAATCGCTCCTTGGATACAAAAGGTACAAAAAGATTAAAATCAATTTCATTCCGCCCCAACAATATGTTTCTGGGTAAAACGTGTTTTCGCCAGAATATACAATCCCCACTCAATGATTAAAAAACAAACTTACCTTAAAAATCCAAAATAAATACATTTCACTTCTTAATCCAACGTAAGAAGGAGGCTGAGTAAAGGATTTAAAAGTAATTTGCAAAAATAATCATGGCCCGTTTAATCACTTTATTTATATGCTCGTATGGGAGCAAGAATTTGCATATGAACAAGTGTGTTCCAAATTCCCAGTACTCACAGGAAGTAATGTCAAATCATTCCTTTGCAAATAAATCCTTAACAACTAGAACACCTTTAAATTATTCGTACCTTGTGCACGTAAACATTGCTTTTAATTTCTCCGATACAAATGGGGCTAGTTTGTTGAAGAACATTAAGAGAGAATTTTAGATAAGAACTCAATGGGTTTAAGTGACGTATGTAGTAAAAAGAAAAATCACAACGTGAATGAAAACAAACCTCGTCCGCGACATGAAATGCCTCCTTCTCTTCTACCAGATTAAAACATTCTTGTTGTCATTCAACTTGAAAGCTTTGGATGGTTTTCACATGCACAAAGGCTTTTTAAAACTTAAATGTAAAGTGTAGGATTAAATAACAGAAACAGTAAGACGGACACTCCCGACAGTAAATTAAATCGCCGCAAACACAAACATAATAAAAGAACTCTTTGTGAAAATGTTTTTGAAACCCTTATTGTATTTGCTTACAGCCACATACTCATCGATACATAAGTTGTGGGTTGTGACCGTATTTGGGGCTTAGAAAACATAGACATCGGTATTAATCCAAATCCACAACAAAGCACAAAACACAACTTAAGCCGTGAAAACCAAATGACAAGGCAATGTTATCTCACACGTTAAACTGCATGCGGTTCCCCAATCCACACAGCAGTTTACTATATTATTTCCTGTCGAGGGAGTTGGATTTTCTGTTCGGGTTAAGATACATTTAACAAAAACAATAAAACTGTTATACAAAGAGAGTTGAGATAAGCAAAAAAGAAACGAAAAATCCAACACGCAACAACAGTTAAGTGTTTCCAGAACACAATTTTATAGTGTCCAGTGTCCACAGTTTAAATAAAAGACACTTCACAGTGTGAATGAAAACAGGATATCCTCTTTAAGGCTATGTCTCAAGGCAAAAAAATGAAAGGCACTTTGTGCGAAACTTCATAGCGCCCACAATTGTTTGAATATTTTAATGAAATAAAATTATTTTGGTTTGAAAAATGTTAAGCTACATATATAGTTAAAAATTTTTGTCTTTTTAATTTAACTTCAACGTAAAAACTTCATAATATCTCAAAAAATCCAAAGATTTTGACATAGGCTTGGTTCCCCCTCCAGGAAATCCGTAAATATGATTTTTTTATTTTTTTTTATTTCTTAACTTTCAAGAAAAAATGATGCTACAGGTCGCCACGAGCTTATTTTTTCGAAATTGTTTACCATTTTCGTTCAATTTTATACCAAAAAGTATGAAAAAATGGCAAATTTTCGAAAAAGTACGTCAACGGAACCACGTATATCTTCCAAGATATATAAGCAAATTTAACCAAATAAACGGTTATTCAAAGCCTAAAAACTGTAAAATAAACACAATTTTTTTTTTGTTTCTAACATATATATTTTATTGATTTTGAGGCATAAAACTCAAAAAAACGAGGATATTTTTAACTTATTTTTTGGTTGGGCCGTCAGAAATGGGCCAAAAACATTTTTTTTTTGGTCGAATTTATTTTTCTATAAAACTTTTTGAGTTTTTATAGGTCGACGCGAAGCTAGTTTTTTCATTTTCTTTCTCTAACATTTTTAATATGCAATACAAAATGACAACTTTTGTCACAAGTTTGTGAACAAACCAGAGTAAATACAGCCAATTTTTTTGTCTTGAATTTTTTTCTGATATCTTCTTTATTGCTTTTTATAAAAATAAAGGTTCATTTGGTTTCAGTTTTCAATATTTTAATATTGTAAAATCTATCTATTTTAAACATTTTACTTAGAAAATTCGAGTTGTCACACACACATAGAACAAGCAGTTCAGCAGTTTTCCGCTAACAAAAGTGGCGCTTATTCATTTCTCTTTTCTCTTTTTTTTACTTGTTCTCTCGACTGGTTTTACTCAGCAACAACAAAGCAATACGCATAGTTCAACAGGTTTGGTAAACGATACCGATTTTTTATTTTCGTTTTTAGAGGAGAGTTTTTGTGATAATTTTCTGTCACTGAGAGATCGTGGACTCAGGACTGGGATGAATGTGAAGAGCTTGTATTTTTTTTTCCTTCACTGATAAGTTTGTAAAGATGATGACTGATGACACCTTGAAATAACGATTCTTTTTCCAATAGGGTCATACATTTTCTTGAAGCTATTGGAAAAAGTGACGTGCAATAATGATAATGTACAAATTATTTGCATGCACTCTATGTATATACCTATATATTTCCTGCTTACAAATGGAGATAGCACTAGGCCAATGGAATGGACTGCACACACGAGACGAAACATTTTTGTAACACAAGACGATTTTAGTCTGAGGGAAGAAATGCATACGTGAACCTGCTTTGTATGTGTGAGTACCTAAAACTGGTTAACTTCTGTGAATGTGTTAGTTTTAGTCTTCGTCTTCAATGCGATTCATACTTTTCTTCCCTTGCTTACAAAACCAGTTTTAGTCTAAATGAACTGGACACACTGTGTTCAATAAGCGTGAGATAAAATAAAGGATTCGTATGCAACAAATGACAAATTAGAGACTGCACTTCATCGTCCATGTACCTACGATAAGTGAAACAAAATAAGAAATAACATAAAAACTTGTTTTTTGTTCTAATATTCACGAACAACGAAGATCAACGCTCCACCCGCCGGCCGAACACGCGCCGCCGCGCCGGCCGACAACGAAACGTGATGCTAAGAATACAAACAGGAGACATCAAAATAGACATCGTACATCGTTGTCGCCTTGGTGCTTCGTTGATCTTTGATTTTGTATGTACCTACTTATGAAGATCTGCTATACGAAAGCAAAATGGAATATAATGAAGAGAAGCAAGAAGGAAAATATTTGCTCTCATAGTTTCATAACACAAAAAATGCTTGCAATTAAGAGAGCAATATAACGCACCAATACATACGCACACTTTTACTTGAGTTTTGAGTTTGCATTTTCGTGAGACCCCCCCTAAAGTTTCTTGTTGATGATTTAAACAACAGTTTATTTTTTAATTTTTTTTTTTTTTTTTATTGTCTGGTTTGTGGTATTTATATGTTTGTAAACGCATTACGCAAAAACCACACAATGGAATCGAAATCGATTTCCATCGAAGTAAAGTATTGTTACGCCCGCGTTGCAATTTATAGTTTTTGCCATATTATTGAATTTTAGATGTAGGTGTTATTTGTTTGTCAGAGTCAAGGTAATTATTTTGAAAGTTATAATTGATACAAGGTATGTCGTATGTTGCTCAATCAGGTAAGGAATTCTTAATGAATCTTAAATAATAGTAATAATTGCCTATATCTCGTATGCACCTATTATGCGCTAGCCGTTATTCGTGGCGTTAAAGTGTTGTTTATCCTCCATTTCGCGCACGCACATAGAGAAGTGTTAATGAATCAAAGCCACTTAAATGGCCCATGCACAGCAAACTTTGTGTGCAATATCCCCACAGATATATCACACCGATGATCGTGACACACACACTAAAAGTCGAAATGTTTTGATTTTTTTCACACGCCCAGTGGAAAATTTCATCCTCAATGAAAAATTTTGGTGAAAAGAGCAAGGAATTCAGTCCACACTTTTAAGAGGAAAAATAAGGAAATGATTTCATAGGAATAAAGTACATAATGCCCTTTTTCCTCTGTACAATTTCTCTGTTCTATTAAGACTTTCGTTTCTTCGCATGCCTAAACGTTGTGATTTCAGTAAGGAAAAGTCCTGCACAGCTTCACGAGTTCGCAATTGGCACTGAGCACTGTGTGTTGTTTCATAAGAAAAAGAATAAACGAACAAAAAAGAAACAAAAATATTGTCTAGCTACTAGCGCAGCTGATAGTTTTTACTTGGGACATATAGAATATATCGCAAGTATTGAATTCGTAAAAAAAAAATTTGAGATGAGGATGAGATATGATATTACGAGGATAGAGAAGTCGAAAAAAGCGGGTCCGGCGATTCCGTCTGTCTGTCTGTCGGAAAGTTTACAGGCATCTACAGGCTTAACTATTGGTCCCATTGACTTCAAATTTGAAAATTAGAGGTTTGAGCAAAAAGTCATATCCCAATTTTTTTATTATTGTTTTTAGATCAGAATTTAGGGTAGCCACCATACGATTTTTTTTGGCCAAAAACCAAAACTTTTTTTTTCACAAAAACGGCCCGAACGATTTTTTTTAAACTTCCTCGAGTTTAATTTTTTTAAACATTCATGTGTTTTATGTAAAAAAAAAATTTTGTATTGCTCCATAGAACCGTTTTTTTGTTATTAGATTTTCTCGAAAACTGAAAGTCCGATCAGCGTAAGTGTTTTTTCGTAAGTACGTATATATTAATCAAATAATATTTTGTTTTCAAAAAAATTTCAAATTTTTTTTTTTGATTTTTAAAAAATATTTTTAACTTTTTTTCAAAATTCTGTATCTCAAAAACGGATCAATTTTTAAAATCCAAATTGGAGTATAATATGTATATTTATATGGTCTTGTAAACTGCATACCCAAATTAATTTTAAGATATTTTTGAAAAATTTTATATATAAAAAATTAATTTAAAAAAAAAAAACGGCTCCGACGATTTTCAAAAAAAAAAAAATTCAATTAATCAAGAATAAGGTTTGAATTTGTTCGGAATTTAAATTTTTGGAATGAAATGTATATACGAGGTACATTTCCAAATTTTAATTTTTTTAATAAATTCTAATTATTTTTATTTTTTTTTTTTTTTTTTTTGTTGAGTTAAGTGTAAGCTGTAAGTAAGAGTGTAATCAGAATTGCTTAAAGTATATCTCTTATTTTAACACTACCTTTTGCAATTTAAGTAATCATAAATATTTAGTTTTAGCATGCAGGAGCAAGTTCGTACGACCCAGTCGTGCACATTTTTTAATTTCTGTTAAGGGTGGAAATGACCTGCAAGAATCCTACACGGATTATGTACTTTCAACTTTTATTGCTCGTGGACGACTCGGCGACGACCGGTGACGATGCAATGGCTTTGGTTTTTTCCACTATTTTTGTCTGTGATCGTTAAAAAAATGTTTTTTTCTATGTTCAATCAGTGCAATCGAAATTTTAGTTAAATACAGTTGATGTGAAGAATGTGTAAGTTATTTTTAAAGGTGAATTAATAATAATTAAAAATCACAGGAGAAAACATGAGTGTAATCCTCAAAAATAAATAGGTAATAATTTTCTACATATATATAGAAATTAAAATTAAACTAAATATCTAAACATTTTTAAAGGTATTCTGTAATCTGGAATGACGAGGAACTTAAAAGGAGTCGTTTAGCGGCAACAATTAACAAAAAAAACAGAAGATCCAGATTATTATTTAAAAATATTTCAACAAAAAAAATTAATAAATTTTGTTTTGATATTTACATTTGGTGGTTTTTTGATTTCACAGCTGCATTTTCATGATATTTTTCAGTGGAAAATTCAACTTTCAAAAAAGGGATGAGTTCACCAATGAGCTATCATTTAACATTTCATCGGAGTTAGAGAACAAATGAAAACAGAATACTTTTATTCAATTATTTCACTGATGCATATTCACCAAGAAATTCACTTGGTGAACTCCAATGACAGCCATGTGTAAATTTCACCAAATGATTCACCTTCAAATTCATGAGTGAAGCTTCCATTCCTTGGTGAATCGCATGCTGATTCCTTAGTGAAAATTGGGAAATTTGCCACTGGGCGATTTCGTAGAACAGCCCCCACAGATGGTACACATCTCCGCATACATACACCGATGTGCACACAAGTGTGCTGTGTATGGGCCGTTTTAGGCTTAGGCCTTTGTTCTCCAATATAGCTGTTGTGCCAATCTATTATTTGTTATGTATCTTGAACGAATCTTTTCTATGCACGTCTTTCTGCATAAAATTTATTTGAGTGTCATGACTTGAACATTTTTTTTCTTGTTTTTGTTTTAATAAATTGTTCTTAAAGTAAAGATGGAACGGATAAAAGACTCTCTACACTTTACACTTTTGTGCACCCAAATTTATTGACACCGGTGTGGTATTCCACCACTCACCTCACATCACACCGCGATTATGACACCGACCCGACAGCAAAAGTCAAAAAGTGTTGTACCCATAAGGTGTCCGATATCAAAATCCTTGTGCACACCTGCCCACAGACGGCATACATTTCGGCACACAACCACTGATGTGCAAACAAGTGTCCTGTAAATAGATTTCTTCTTAAGAAGTATTTATAAAGTTTCACGCACATAAATAAGACGTGAAGGCATGGGCCTTATAAACATGTTCAAATCTTAAGTATGACGTTCTTCGTAAGTCAGGTAATCCTTTTTTTTTTTTTTTGACTGCCCAGAATTGTGTAATTGTATACTATCACAGATAATAAAAAATAAAGTAACTATATTATCTGTGATACTATGATTTTTTTTCGTTTTTATTACTAGCCAACTTGACAAACGTTGTTTCGCCCACAAAAGGTTTGTGAGTTCTCAATGCAATATATTCTATTTTGTTTTGCCTTTACATTTTATTTTTCTTATATTAAAGAAGTATGCTCATTAGGGTGGCCGTAGGCTCTATGGGAAACAAATTATGTCGGAATTTTGTTGATGGGAACCCCAGAAAATGTGTAGTTTATCCAGATTTTAAGATAGACGAAGTCTTAGCGTGATTGGAGCACGTTAACACGTGCCGACGCACCGTCAAAGTTTCAAAAAACCACGATTTTTCGCTGGCGAACGAGGTTTCGGAGACATAACTCCGAAACCACTCCACACTTTCTCATGAAACTAGTCTTAAATGAAAGCTTATACTTTTCTTAATATTTCATATAAGTACTATATTTTTACCGTTACTTGAAGTCTGCGTGAGAAAATAAGAGTAAAAGGTACCTTCAGGAAAAACCTTTTAATACGAAATCAAGTATAGTGAATTTTTATAAAAATATAATACAAAGTAGACTGTTATTTTTTTATGTTTTTTTTTTTATTATTATCATTAAACAAACGAAGAAAAAAAATTAGAGAACAAAGGGTTACTCAAGAGATTTGCTCAACGTTGACTTCGATGCATCTGGGTAAACTTTCCTGCATTGATAAACCACCTGTAAAACATACTGTTTTGTTCGTCGTTTTTTGTAATTTTGTTATTGAAATCCGGTATCAATTTTACTCTCCTCTCTGCTACATCATTTACCACTTTCAGCGATGATATAACTTTCAGACCTTTTTTGAAGTTATTATTTTCTGACCAGGTGGAGGGATGTTTTTTGAGGAATTCCGGGTTGATCTCAAACCGTTCAAACAAGTGCTTCGTTTCTTTTGTTATCAACATAGAGAGCCCTTCCCTTCGTTAGTTTAATGATAATAATAATAATAAAAAAAAAAAACATTAAAAAAAATAACAATCGACTTTGTGTTATATTTTTATAAAAAATTTAATATACTTGATTTCGTATTAAAAGGTTTTTCCTGAAAGTACCTTTTACTCTTATTTTCTCGCTCAGACTTAAAGTAACGGTAAAAATATATTACTTATATGAAATTTTAAGAAAAGTATAAGCTTTCATTTAAGACCAGTTTCATGAGAAAGGGTGGAGTGGTTTCGGAGTTATGTCTCCGAAACCTCGTTCGCCAGCTAAAAATCGTGGTTTTTTGAAACTTTGAGGGTCCGTCGGCACGTGTTTACGTGCTCCAATCACGCTAAAACTTCTATCTGGGGTTCCCATCGACGAAATTCCGTCATTGAATTTTTACGACCACCCTAATGCTCATTTGAATTGTTAAATATTTTATCTAAAAGATTATGAATTCAAAGAGAGGAGCACATCAATACGAATATTTCTCTCAGTATAATTCTGCTTGTGTTATATGAATGATTTTTTTTTTTCTATATAAGATATAAGCTCATTAAATTCAAACCTTGACAGCATGGGAGAATTTAATCCAAAGTGTAAGTACAACTCCCTCCTCTGGGCCGGTGGTATTCCAATAACGTACTTAAGCCTCCTGGACAGAATTAAAAATAGAGCGTTCAATATGATTGGTGATCATTGTTAAGTCATTTACGTCGCCTTGACACCGACGTAATATCTTGTGCTTCACCCTCTTTAACGATATTTCAACGGAATATTATCTATTTAACTATCAAGTTGCATTCGTCCTTAATACCTTGAGGTATTACACCCTAATACTCAAGAATCCATATTTATATGGCAAAACAAAGTTTACCGAACTGCTTGTATGACAAAAAGTATCAAATAGCCGATTTCTGGTTTTAAACTACCCATGCACCGAATTCTAAACAAATTGATTCAGCCGTTATAAATAGTGTAACTAACACCAACTTTCTTATATACATCGTGATTCACGATCACCCAATAAACTTCACCAGCCAGCTCGGTCTCTTGCTAGCTGTCTCCAGTTTCGCACGCCAAATTGGATCAGTTCCTCTACCACCTGTTTGCTCCACCGGAGTCGCGGTCTTCCTCTTCTGCGACGTCCTTCCGGATTGGATTCGAAGCTCCGAGCCGGAGCATTATTTTCCATTCGCTCAACATGACCGAACCATCTAAGTCGTTGGACCTTAACTTTTCTGAATAGGTCAGCGTCGCTGTACAGCTCGTACAGTTCTTGATTGAATCTTCGTCTCCATTCTCCATTAACGCAGACAAGAATCACTCGAAGAATTTTTCTCTCAAAGCAGCCCAAAGCGTTTTCATCAGATGTTGCCTTCTAAGTCCAAAGAAGCAGCGATTGGCAAGAGTTCCTTTTCACGATCGTTGTGTCAAAAAGCTAGAACGTGTAGGTTGGATTGAGACAAACAAAAATGTTATAGGAGGGGTGGTCTATTGCCCCAATTTAGCTGGGCCAATTTTCTGAAAATTTGACTTGTTCCGTAAAAAAATATAGGCCTTGTCCACAACGCAGCGCCGCCGAGCCGCCACCCTCTACCTTTTTGTAAATCCAATTTATTTTTTTCTTACACCTTTCTTTTGAATTAAATTGCTGGAACAGTTTTTGAAAAATTTATTTTCAAACTCAATACTTTGAAGAAAAAATTTAAAAAATAAAACTATTTTTTTTTTCAAAATGTTAGGGCACAACGTTTGATAATCACCCTGTATATGCAGATATAAGAATATACACTTTACAGTGAATAGAATGAATAATTGACTTATAAGCTTGGATTTGCTCGACGGTTTCAGGGTTTGACCAAAGAAGCACTTTAAACTTTAGTTGTGTACAATTATTATTTTTACTACGTATTCCTTTGCATTGGTTACAATAAATATGGTTTTGTAGATATTTTGAGACTGTCCTTGCTTCTGTATTGGTCACCTTTCCTGGACCGCTCTAAACTTGGCTCGACCTCGTCTGAGTTACGTTAATCCTTGGTCTTTGCTGCAGTTGCGCTAAGTCTGCTGGTCCATGGTTTTCACTATCATGGTCTTACGGATTGCTTTGACTGGTCATATGGCTTTCGCCGGCAGGTTCTTACCGCTTTCGCCAACTGGTCTTACCTTTTACGGCTTTCGATGGCAGGATCTAACGGTCACAAGTAGCACAAAATGGTATTTAATCGGATGCACATTTCTTAAATCATTCTTATTTTGTTCTTAAATTGGTCTCACCGCTTCTTAACTTCTTAATTCGGTATTTTTTCCTACTTAAATCGTCAAAGAAATGAATACTTAATTCGTTCTGCTTGTTCCTTCTTAAAGAATTCTTAAAAGGTTCTTTAATCGGTATTTCTTATAAAGGTTTGTTTAGAGCTCCTTAAATCCTTCTTTAAGATAACTATTTCCAGTAGTCCATTTTCATTTCATTCTTAGAGTTCATAGAAAATTTTTCGCAGCTGTGCTCGTGTAAATACAAATTGATTTGCTTGCTTAAAAGACATTAAAGTAACTAGTAGAAGGCCTAGTTATTATGTAACCAAGCAAAAGTGAAGGCGAGGCGGCGCATTAGAGAATTGAAAGGGACTTTGTAAATCGAGAAAATATACCAACAACAAGCCAAACTGTTGAAGAAGAAAAAAGAAATCAAAACAAATACTATTAAAATAAATGAGAATCAGAGAAACAAAAACTAGATGTAGAATTCACTGATAATTTCTTTTTTTGTCTACGAATTTTTGTAAGAAGGAGTTAAGAGTGCAAAAAGAAGTGTTTAAGAAGACGCTAAGAAGTATATAAGAAGGAAAATATTCCGTTTTAAAACCTCAATAAGAACCAAATTATCTTCTTAATTCATTCTATCGGACCGCCAACTTTCGCCTTTTATGTACTTAATAGGTACTTAAAGAAGTCTTAAAGAAGCGGGATAAGAGCTTATAATACTTCTTAAAGCCTTCTTTAAGTAATTTTGTGCTACTTGTGGTAATGGCCGCCTGGTCTTACTACTTTCGCGGGCTGGTCTTACGGCTTTTGCCGCCAGGTTCTTACGGCTTCCGCCGACAGGTCTTATGAAGTGTACCCCTTAAGAGCTGTCGGATGACTGTTGGTTATCCTGTTTTATACACCTTAGTGGAAGTCTTCTTATAATACCTAATTTCCTGGTAAACTGGATGTGAAATCTATCCGTCGAAGCATAATTTCTAATACATTCAATGTCGAACATCTGTTGAGTGTCCTCAGTGGGTAGGAATGTTATTATCGAGATTTAAATAGCATGTTGCTATATTTTAGCCATGTAATGAATTATTATAAGCTTAGCTTATTATTTTCAGCTTTTTTCTTACAAAAAAAGCCTTAAAACTTTTAAACGTGATATAATAGTCGTGTTTTTTTTTTCTTACTACTCACCAAAATTTCCCTTGGCAAAAACAACAATTTGGATAGCTGTCGATGAAAAGGCCAGTAAAAAATGACAGTTGTGCCGTCGGCGGTAGAGCTTTCAATTATTGAAATTAAGGCAGCGCTTAGGGCGTTAAGAAGCGTTATTTGCTACGCGAATACAATGCTTTGCATGAACTGTCTTAGGTTAAAGTATTTGCTATTTTCCTCATCCGAGACGCAACTCTCAGGTCCATTTTTTGACTTTTTGTGTAACAATTGCCATCCGTTCGCGTACCCTCCTAAAACAGTCCAATTTTACGAAAAATTACGAAATTTAACCAAATCCTGTTCGCGTACTCAAACATTTTGTAGTTTTTCGTAGAAACAGCGCTGATGGGAGAGTAAAATATTTCCCCAACCTACGAATTAGCCCAAGAAATTTCTTGGCGAGCGGATTTAAAGTGAGTTGGAGCATTTTATTCGCACGTGATTACTATGCTGGCTACTGAGTAGTAAAAAAAACGCGGCTAACATGATTTTTCTAGCTCATAGTATTGAACATTTCTAGTGATTTTTCACAATCTTCTCTATTATTACAGCCATAATAATGAAGAACGCATATTCCTCTCTCAATCCACAAGCTTTGCAAAAGAAAAACTAATTTTTTCCATATTCGTTCCGGGAATAGTAAGGTGACGTTTACTGGAAATTCCCTTTGGGAATTTTGTTATTGTTGATGCTTGGCAGTCGATTTGTGGTTATCTTTGCTATATGTATGTAAATAAAATATTGCAATCGATAGTGGCTTCATCTTTTATGCCTTCACTAAACCACCCTCTACGGAGGAATAAGTTAGCAAACGTCAGTTAAAGGAAATATAGGGTTTTCCAATAAGAAGGTTTATTTTGAATAGCCCGCTATTACGGTAGCTGTCCCTTTTGAAGTTGTAATTTTTTGACATTTAACAAGTTGAAACTACGCCATTGTTAAAAATGGAACGATACACGCTTCAACAACGCATTGAAATTATTAAAATTCACTATAAAAATGGTGAACATGGCAGAGACGGTTCGTAAAACTAAAACATTTTTGGGTCGTCTTGAAACACCTTGTCGGACCGCAATACAGAAATTGGTCGACAAATTCGAGCTGTTGGGACAAGTTAGTGATGTGAAGAATAAAACCCGTGCACGTCGTCGCCCAAGAACAACTGAGAATATTGCCGTTGTAGCCCAAAGTGTTGAAGAAAATCCAGGTTTGTCCATTCTTCGTCGTTCTTTGGAATTAGGCATTCAACAAACGTCATTACACCGTATTTTGCATAAAGACTTGGGTCTTAAAGCTTATAAAGTTCAGTTAACACAAGAACACAAGCCAGTTGATCATCAACAGCGCCGTGTCTTTGCTGATTGGGTCTTTGAAATGCATAAAAATGATCCGGAATTTCATCGAAAAATCATCTTAACTGATGAGGCCCATTTCCACCTCGGAGGCTACGTCAACAAGCAAAACTGTAGCATCTGGTGCTTTGAAAACCCAAGAGTTATTGTTGCAAAGCCTCTCCATCCTCAACGCGTGACTGTTTGGTGCGGTTTATGGTCCGGCGGGGTCATTGGAAGTTACTTTTTCGAAAATGAGGCTGGAGCAACAGTTACGGTCAATGGATTGCGCTATCGCGAGATGTATAATGATTTTTTATGACCGGAATTGGATGGTATTGATCTGGACAACGTTTACTTTCAACAAGACGGCGGCTTTACGTGCCACACAAGCAATGAAACCATCGATCTTCTACGGGAAAAGCTTCCGGACCGTGTTATCTTGGCCATCGAGATCTTGTTTCTTGATTCTTTTTTTTTTTACACACTATCAGAATTGGTCGTATAGGCTTATAGCAAGCACCATATTACGACCAAAGGTTTGCCAACACAGGCACTGTGTTATACCACCTGCTCATCACTTAGTGTGGTGTTAGTTGTTAGTTAGAATATTACGAAACTAAATCAAATAACACAACACACATAATCTATATATATAAAAGAACAGCCTAATTTTTGTGTTCGTTCACTAACCGGGCACACTGTTTGACCGATTTTCCTAATTTTTTCTCTAAATGCAAGAGGTTTTAGGGTAGAAGGTTTAGCAACAATAAAATGTATACTTTTCAAATCACAAATGGTTCAAATGTTTAAAATGCTAAATAATTTTATATTTCGCACTCCAAAAAAAAAAAGATCAATATACGAATACTCAATTTCGTCTGAGAATTGTGACAAATATTTTTATTCGATAGAAAAAAAAATGTCAGTTTGATGAAGAATGCAGGCAGGCCCATGCAGCCAAGCAGGAGGCATACAAAGCGGCGCTGCATAGAAGGACAAGAGCTGCTCGTGAGCTCTACGAGCAAAAGAGGAGAGAGGAACGCCGGCTTCTCAGGAGGAAAAAGAGAGAGCATGAGAAGCGTCAGATCGAGGATGTTGAGAGAGCCAACAGCAGGAATGAAGTTCGGAGGTTTTACCGAAAAGTTAAACAGCTGGCTCAAGGTCATCGAGCAAGAACTGATGCCTGCAGAGATAAACAAGGGAACATCATAGTAGAATCGCAGTCAATGCTGGGGATTTGGAAAGACCACTTCTGTAGATTGTATAACGGCGACGACGAACAAAATACCGCCGTCAGACAGGAGCCTTTCATCGGACACGATGATAGCCAACAATTCCGTGAACCCGACCTAGAAGAAGTGAAAACCGCAATATCACGGCTGAAATCCAACAAAGCCGCTGGAGCAGATGGACTAGCTGCTGAGTTGTTCAAAGCAGCAGGCGACGAGCTAGATAGGAGCATGCACCAAATCATCTGTAAGATATGGTCAGAGGAATGCATGCCCGATGAATGGAACCTCAGCATTGTTTGCCCGATCCTGAAAAAGGGAGATCCTCTAAACTGCGCCAACTATAGAGGAATAAGTCTACTAAACATCGCCTACAAGATCCTCTCTGCCGTAATATGTGAACGTCTGAAGCCTTTCGTCAACAATCTGATTGGTCCTTATCAATGTGGCTTCAGGCCAGGAAAGTCAACCATCGACCAAATCTTCACGTTGCGGCAGATCCTGGAAAAGACCTATGAACTCCAAATCGATACCCACCACCTTTTCATCGATTTTAAGGCCGCGTATGACAGCATCTACAGAGACGAACTGTACAAAGCTATGTCTAGTTTTGGCGTCCCTGCCAAGCTCGTTCGCTTGTGCAAAATGACGATGGAGAACTCACGCTGCTCCATCAAGGTTGGCAACGAGCTCACGGAATCTTTCGACGTCAAAAAAGGATTCAGACAAGGCGATGCACTGTCATGCGATTTCTTTAACATCGTTCTTGAGAAGATAGTGCAGAACTCCACCGTCAACACCAGAGGCACTATCTTCCAAAAATCTGTTCAACTTCTCGCGTACGCCGATGATATTGATATAATGGGAAGAACACAGCGTGATGTCAATGGCGCCTTTGTGAGAATTGAGACAGAAGCGGCAAAAATGGGTTTAGCGGTAAATGAGGGAAAAACGAAGTATATGCTGTCTTCGAGGAAGGACACCCAACACCGACGGCTCGGGCAAAACGTCACAATAGACGCGTATAACTTCGAGGTAGTAGAGGAGTTTGTCTACCTAGGCTCCGCTATAAACACGGGCAATAACACCAGCGCCGAGATCAGACGAAGAATAACTCTTGCTAATCGCTGTTTCTTTGGGCTTAGAAAGCAATTGAGTGGAAAAGCCCTCTCTCGAGCAACTAAGGTAAAACTGTACAACACACTCATCATCCCAGTCCTGCTGTATGGTGCAGAAGCATGGACCCTGACAAAATCGGATGAAAGTGCCTTAGGCTGTTTCGAGAGGAAAGTTCTTCGGGTTATCTTTGGCCCCGTGTGCATTGAAGGGGAATGGCGAAGAAGATACAACAGCGAACTTTACGGGTTGTACAACGACATGGACTTAGCCAGAAGGGTCAAGGTCCAGAGACTCAGATGGCTCGGTCATTTAGAGCGAATGGACACCAATGCTCCGGCCCGGAAAGCCTTCGACACTATTCCCGAGGGACGTAGGAGGAGAGGAAGACCGCGACTCAGGTGGCGCACTCAAGTGGAAGAGGACCTCAATCAACTCGGAGTGCAAAACTGGAGACGACTAGCCAATGATCGAGCTAGCTGGCGGAGCCTGTTGATTGAGGCCCAAGTCCACAACGGACTGTAGCGCCACCTTAAGTAAGTAAGTAAGAAGATATGAAATTATATTTGAACTAGCTGACCCGGCAAACGTTGTTTTGATGTATGAAATTTCTAGAGTATGAAAATACATATGTATATTGTATATCCTATTGTTTTTAGTGAGTGCGTTTCTGGTATAAGAGTGTGTAAGATATAGAGGCTTATTTATAATGTTGTGAACGTTGATGAAATATGTCATTAATATAGTTTGATAACATGGTGTGCTCAATTCTAATCCACGAACAGACATATTTTGACCTTGAGTCAATAGTTATTGTCATTGCAAGTGCCAATCTGATAGAGAACTGAATGCTTTCAAATGCAACTGGCACCTCTGTGTACCAGAAACGTTTTGCGAATAAAGCATTGCCACAATTGAATTGGTTGCTCGATGTTGTGCAGCGTAAGATGTTCTTGATTAAGCACTACTTCGTTAAAGACACTAATCAAATTGCATTGGATTACGAATATTTGCGCAAACTATTGAGATGAAGTAACATGATCAACAAAAGGATATATGTGTATTACACCATTATGCAAGATGTGATCAATTAAAGTATTGGTAAATATTTTTTAGATGAACCCGGTACCTTAAGCCTTAATCCCACAACTTAAAAAATTTGGAGCCCTATATCTTGTGGCTGCTGAGGACAAACTTTGCCGATTATACCACGGTCAACTGCTGCAGACGAATTAAGTTGTTTAAAACCATCTATTTTATGGAGGTATTTCAGGAAACTTACATTTGCCAAAAATGTTCGTGTGCAGTTACTGAACGATGTATCTGCAGCAGAATTTCCTAAGCAATTATTGGACATTGGAAGTGGAATAATTTCACTTGATTCTAAAGGCCGAATTTCACTTCAAAACAATTTTATTGTAATGCAAGTCCAAAGCAACAGTTGATTCAAGATGTCTTTCCAAGTGTAAGGAAAATTAAAAAATCACGTTTAGTTGAGTTGAAGTGCAATATTAGCTGGTGCAGATAAGACTCTTTCTAAAATCGATGCAACAATTTATTTTGAACGAGATAAATAAATGCACAATTTGTTGGTCTCAAATAGTTCGACGGAATTACAAAAATGAAAACGATGTAGAAATTTTTACGACGAGACGGAGTTTTTGAATTTTTTTTTATTCATATTCCAGGACTGCCACCACATTTTTTAACTCTGAAAGTATGAGCGTCAATTTCTATGTTTCGGAACATCAATCAACTTAAACTTTGCAGTAGTACAAGAGAAGCCGTAAAGAAGTCAATGGCAAATGGGCTACCAGATATGTCATTTGATTCTAAACGTCGCCAGTTTCCTGTTCGACTTGCATTCCCTGTCAAAAATAAATAAGACGCAAGGTTGATTTAGAAATTCCAGTTTTTTTTCATGGTCAACTATACAGGGTATCCTGTAATTTGTCTGCCATCCTTAGGAATGTGATTCTTGGTCATATTCTATAATTATCGTTTTTAAATAAAGTCTGATTTCTTACTTTTTCATTACTTTTTGACGAATTAAAAAGAGGCTAACTTTGGTGTACCCTTCCCTGACTCATGTTAAGGTCAATTTTTAAATGGTATTCAATTTTTCTGGCCCGAACAAAATTTTGACTTTAATTAAATTTTTTTCAAATAATGTGTAAGGAACACAAAGTTTTCTTATTTTTACCAAATGAACAAAAAAATTATTAAATAAATAAATAAATTAATAAATTATCTCATTGATAAGCGTATTTAAAACCCATAGCTACATTTTATTACACTTGAAAAAATCTATAACAGGAAAGAAAACCGAATTTAGGGATTTTTTTCAATATTTTTATTGTAGCACTTCAAAATTTACCAAGAATTGATAGTTTCAAGAAAATTTATAACACTGTGCAATCCTGAAGAGGGTTAAAAGTATACGTATGCCTACCTGGCTTGCTGTCAAAACCCTAACTAACTAAACTCTTCTCAGATAGTTAAATATGGGGTATGTTTAATGGGTACATGAACTAAAAAACTGATATAAAAGAATTGAAAAACCAATAGAATTCATCAGATTAGCAAGTACAGACACAATATTTCTTGGAATAATGTTCCATTTCTGCAAATCCATCGAATACCGTTTTTTTCATCCAGCCAATTTCTAATTTCACGACCGTTGTTTGGCGAAGCCCTGCGAAGCGGACAGGGAATTTGCTAGTAATTAATATAAAGTAAAGAAAAAACATTACAAAATCAACATAAAACATTAAGAAAGTGGAACACTGGTTTTCAAAATTATTTTCTGGTGAATTTTACTTATTAATATAAGTAAATTATATTAATAAATAAAGTAATTTTTTCAACAAAAAATCAAAAAGTTTTGAGTTCCAGTTTATAAGTTTACCCATACGTGTCAAAGGCTCCTGCATTCCATAATTAGTACGGTGAATATGGATCTCGGATCCTGACTACGAAGATTTAACCTCCCCCTCGAGAGCAAAACAAAATTTTACAGAGAAGGTCAGGAGCATCAGTGACTCCAGTTATAATTTGATGGAAAAATACAATATCATTATTATTTCTTCTCTGTTGTAGTGTTTGCATGTAAAGGATTGACAGCAGGTGGCCATGGTTCAGAGGATAGAGTAGTCGATTGCTAAGTCAAACGCTGCGGGTTCAAGCCCCAGATTCGGCAGTAAGCATTCTTTTTCTACAAAAATCGCCAGCTTATCTGAGGCCACCTGTTGCGATAATGTGAGACAATATAAAATCTATGTCTCCTCCTCTGTGCCACGTAGGTTTCTGTTATGTGTTCTTTCCTTCTATGTGTCTATCTGTCCCTCTCTGTTGTATTAATGTCTTGTTCTGTCTCAGCCGATGGCCTCAGTCGCCAGTGCTGTATGTGTCTGTAGTTCGTTGCATTTATTTGCGAAGTACTGTGAAGTCAATAGTCAATAAGGATTGACAAACGATTTTCGTATGGAAGGGTATTTAGGGGATCAATCCACTGAAGCCCTTTTAACAAAAAACGCGTGACATTCCGTTGCACAGATTCCAGTCTTTCAATATGAACATCATATAAAGGAGACCACACCTGCCATGCATACTCTAGCTGGGGACGAACCAAACTGTTGTAAAAAGCACTGGTGACATTAGGATCCCGGAATTTCTTTTGGGGCCACGTGAAAGATAAGGTCTACGCCAACAGCCCAGCGTCGATTCAAGACCTCAAAGATGGAATTCGTGAGGCTATCGAGGACATAGGGCAGCCACTTTGTGACTTGGTTATGGAAAATTCCATGAAAACGATATAATAATTATAATAATAATTATAATAATTTCTAATTTTATTTTATTAAAATTTTCACTTATATGCTAAATTTAATAATATAAAACAATTTAAATTGGAAAATCAAAGTGTTAATAGAATAAAGTATAGCCATTCTTTAACAACTGTATTGTTAGTGTTGAATGACCAGCAAAAAATATTTTTCAACTTACAATTTTTCTTTGAGCAAAATTTATCATTTAATCAGTGATCAAATATAAGCTGAATTACTTTAAAAAGATTAAATAGTGCAAATATACTATACAAATTAAATACGAGAACAATAAATGAAGATGAAAGTTAAAAGACTAAGGTAAAGAATCTTTTTGCGGATTAATTTTTTACTTTATAAATAAATTCAATATTGCTTAGGTCTATAGCGAAAAGCCAGTCTTTGATTTTTCTTAAAAAAGATTTAAAATTATTGTAGTTCTGATTGAAGTTGGAAGATTATTGAAAATTATTCTCGAGGTCATTAAATAAAATGTAGTAGTATGTCAAAGGAGTGTTGACAAGTGCTAAGTTATTAACTCGTAGATTGTATATCGATGAATTTCTGCTTGGAATATTACCGCTTTGTTTATAGAACTCTTTTAAGACCTTAAATATATAGAGATGGCGCAATTGTAGTATTCTCAATTCACAGAAAAGAGGCCAGCTAGCTGTACGTTTGTTTTTATTGCAAATGATACGAATTATATGCTTTTGAGCTTTCCCCAACTTACTAAACCGTATTGTAATTTGGATTGAACAAGTCCGTGATAAATCATAGTTAAAACTTTGTTAGAGCAAAATGGTCTCAGCAGATAAATCTTTCGAGTAATAAGATACATGTAAGTTTTTAATGACTGCACATGAACTTTCCAGTTAAGGTTGTAATCAAAAATAACTCCTAAGTACTTAAAAGAGTCAACTCGCTCAATTTTAAAGCAGCTTGAAGGGCACTGGGTGTGCATTAAGAAGTTGCGTCCACCACAGTGATGTAGGGGTAAAACAAACTTCTGACACTCGTGGGAGTGGAAAAACAATTCAAAATCCTTAGGAAAATCATCAGAAAGTTTAAAGCACATGAACTTGGTTTTATCACTTATAATTAATTTATGATATGCAAACCAGGCTCTCAGTAATTGCAGGTCTTTATTTATGGTGGCAACACATTGAAAGTATGTAGGTTCGTTGTAGGTAAAAGCTATATCATCTGCAAAAACACTTCGGTTTCCAGCAAAATCTTGATAGAAAAGAGAGTTAATGTAAATTAAAAAAAGTAATGGACCCAATACGGATCCCTGGGACACACCATTTTTCAAGGTTTGCAAATTACTTGAAACTCCGTTTACTAGAACTCGTTGCTCCTTTCCAATCAGATACGACTTTAACCATTCATATATTAGACCTCTAAATCCAGCGTTATACAACTTACTAAAAAGAATTTCGTGGTCGACCATGTCAAACTCCTTTGTCATGTCTATGAACAATGCCATTGTAGACTGACTATCATAAATGGCCTTGAATAGTTCACAAGACACTTTTAAGATTGCGTCTTCCGTACTTTTACCTGCACGGAAGCCGAATTGATCTTCTGAAAAATATTTTATTTTGTCTAGAAAAGAAACCATTCGTGCCTTTACAAGTTTTTTCCAAAATTTTTGAAAATGTGGAAAGAAGCGAAATTGGCCTGTAATCTGCTATATTTTTGCGGTTCCCCTTTTTAAAAATTGGAACAACTTTGGCAATTTTCAGTGATCTGGGAAATTTTCCAAGTTTAATACTTAAATTGAAAATATGACACACAACATTTACTAGTTCCCAAGATATTTTTTTCATACTTTGTATTAATTTATGTATTTCATCAGGTGAGAATTCTTTAAAGCAAAAACTAAAAAAAAAATAAATAGAGTGGCGCGACAGCTCTTGAAGAGCCAAGGCCTAAGTGGCTTACTCTCATCAACAATTCTCTAGGTGCGTATGAAGAATTGAGGGGACCTACAATTTTACGCCGGTTCCGAACGGCAAAGTTGAGAAGCACTTTTTCATGACAGATGATACTCTTGGAAGCTTTGTCAGTTCTTCGCAAGAGGCAGTGTCCGTGAAAGATGAAATAAAAACTTTGGGC
The DNA here is from genome assembly GCA_920937365.1 of Sphaerophoria rueppellii. Classification (NCBI taxonomy): domain Eukaryota; kingdom Metazoa; phylum Arthropoda; class Insecta; order Diptera; family Syrphidae; genus Sphaerophoria; species Sphaerophoria rueppellii. The sequence goes on from CAKKXW010000002.1 coordinate 45,956,353, forward strand.
CCGAGTAGGATTCGAACCCACGACGTTCTGCTTAGCAGCCAATGCACCTAACCATTAAGCTACGGACATTAGCAAAAAAGCAAAAACTATTCATTTCAATTTTATCCCTTTTTAAAATAGTGATCAAGTACATTGAGTTTCAAGGTCTCAGTAATGCTAACAAAATAATCGTTAAAATTGCTTGCTATTATGAGCGGGTTGGAAATAATAACATTATTTGAAATAATATTCGAAATCTCATTTGATCTTAATTGCTTACCTAAAATAGAGTTAACAACCTGCCATTCGTTTTTCGTACTACCTCGATATTGATTTAAGCGGTTTGTATAATAGGAATCACGGGAACTACTGGTTTGCGTTTTTAATCGTTTGCAAAGTTTCGAATAATATTTTTTTAAACTTGAGTTAAGTGGATGTTTTTTTGCACTTATTAGCAATGCTGTTCTTGAGTTTAATTTGCTTTAACAAATGTGATGTCATCCAAGGTTTCAGGAATTTAGTTCTACTTGTGTTTTTTGCGCATTTTTTAGAATTTTCAATGTGTTTATTTAAGATTATAATAAATTGATCATACGCTTCGGAAGGATCGCTTTTTGAAAAAACTGATTCCCAGAATTCAAATCTTAGTTTATCACGCAATAAACTGAAATCAGTTACATATTTTATGCTTCGTAATTCTGTTAGCGGTAAAGAGCATAGACGATGATCAGTTATATTATAACCAAAAACTTCACTCAAAAATTTTGTTTTGTTATTTTTGTTAATACAGTACAGCCTCGCTAATCCGGACACATAAAGTTTCAAGCGTGTCCGGAGTAGCGCAATGTCCGGACTATAGAGAAAAAAAAATGCAAAGGAAAACTTTTCAAAACATTTTTATTTCATACACATACGTACGTATGTAAGCAACATGAACGCATTTTAATTTGTTTACAGAGTAGGAAAGAACGTGTTAATTTTTGGTTGGAGCGCTTTATCTAAATATATCTTTTCAGCCTTTTCGCGTAGCCTCTTTAGGAGAAGGATATCCATTTGAGAAGCATTATTTTGTTCGGCCCACTGAATGCCCTTGCAAATATCTTCCTTGCTTCATTGTTTGAAATTTTCGAATCTCTTTCGTTTACATTTTCATCTTCACTGTCTTCTTCTTCATCTTCATCAACATTTTCTTGGATTTGCAAAGCGGACTGAATAATGTCGTTATCAGAAAAGTCGTAGAAGACTTCATTTTGACCAGTTGCCCATTTATTGATTTCATCTGTGGATGTGTCACCATTTGGATCAATTATTCTTATCATGCTATGAATTCTATTCAAATCAACAAGCGAAGAATCCGAGTCAATTTGTTGGCGTAATACTAATTTTTCTCTGTCCTTGAAACAATTGTTGAATATTCTTAGACCTTTGATTTAATACCTTTTGTAAGCTTTCTTATCCTTGGAAAGTGAATTTTCATCTTATTCATTTTTATATCAGAAACAGTTGACTTCGAAACTTTGAAAATTTCTGCTACTTGCCTTACTGATTTGCCAGTTTCAATAGCATCCAATATCTTACATTTCTCAGTAAGTGTCAATGTAACATGCTTCCTTTTCTTTAAACAAGCCATTGTAAATAATAAATTATGTTTTAAATTTTCAATGAGAAATTTAATTTACAGAATAAAAAAGAAAGTTACAATGAAATGAAATAGAGCATGAACAATCAAGGACGACAACTTCGAATCAGTAAATTTAAAGCGGTTAAAATGTCTTAAATTCCAGAGCCAACAAGGAACAGAGTCAAATTATTTATCTAAATACATTCAACATACGCATTTTAATACGCTGTCCGGATTGCAGAGGTAAAATTTTGGGAGTGTCCGAAACATAGAGATGTCCGAACTACTGAAGTGTCCGGGCTAGCGAGTGTCCGGACCAGCGAGGCTGTACTGTACGTATAAAATCAATGCACCTTGAGCTTATGGTTGTTACACGAGCGGGAACATTGACTAGACTTTTTAACCCAAAAGATGACATCAAAAACATATAATTATCAGTATCAATATCATTTACCTTCAAGATATCAATATTTATGTCACCAAAGACAATTAAATTTGTATCCCTGGTAATATTCAAAACATCGAGAAATTCTTCAATAAAATCACTTTTGCTAAAAAACTGCAATCTGTAAATGCAAATAAGTGCATAACAATTATTTTCATATGAAAAGTTGATTTTCATCATATCCGCGTTAACAAATTCAATTTTTGAATGATCACACACAATATCATTTTTAATGTAAATTGCAATGCCACCAGCAGAGTAAGTCCTGTAAGCGTGGTCGTGGCGGCCATTTGGCTGATGTTGTGTTCCATTATTAACGGAATACCTTCTTCTTTATAATGAAATAAATATCCGATCATTTATCTCAAAAAATACCATTTTTCTTTGAATATCAAAATGAAACCACTTAGTGGAAAACCCTTTATTTGTTCTCAATATCATTTTCCACTTAGTTCACAGAATAAGGGCTATTCCGTCACTATTCTGTGGTTATTCATTTGTAAATGTTTATATGTATTGTTTATTATTTGAACTCCTAAACAATATTAATTTTAATTCTAAGCCTGCATGTATATGTATTCATGATTTAACTACTACAAGCTAACAATCAATTTTTCGAAATTCTTTTCGACATTGAAAATAATCACACCTTAATTTATTTCTTTTCAAAGACTCTTCTGGGTATCTTAATAAACATTTTCCCATATTTTATTCGTATTTTCTGAGAAGTTCAATAAAAACATTAATTTTTTATGTTGGTACCGAAATATTGAACAGAAATAAAGTTCCTTAATGGGCGCAGCGCTGACTTACCTAAACAAAAGCAAGAAATCTTAGCTCAAATAAAAATAAAAGCTATAATAAAAACCACGTTTGTAAGTATATTTTCTTGTTCCATATGCAATAAACCAAATTGAACGATGTTTTTGATTGTTCGTCCATACGTTAGCAAACGTTAGCAAGCTGCTGTCTGACCAAATTCGTAAAAATTGCTTCTTGGTTTTGTTCGGGCAATCTTTCAACAGCTTACGACAATTACTGCTATAAATTCACCACACGTTCGGATTTTCTCATCTTTAAGTGGTCATTACACACATCTACACTTACGAAACCGTATATAACATCATACACCTATATAATATATTTGTTCTTCTATTCTAGGTAGCTAGCTATATGTACATGTTTCAGGTTGCGAACGAATTTATTTCGAGGAGCAAATCCTGCAGCTTTGGCTTTCAAAGTCAACATCAACAACAATTGTAACAGATGCTGTGCGTTGCGGTAATGGTCGGGGAATTTATGGTCAATCACAATGAATCGCAAGTGACGTAAAGCCAAGCAAATTACATCCTGTGGAATGTCAATGTGGCCGAACTGGACTGCAGTGGGTTTAATATTGAGTGAGTGTGTATCCTAAGTTACACAGTGGTATGTGGCTTTTATTAAATCTGGACCAAAAGAAGGAAGTAAACAACAAAGGAGAAAAAGTGAACATTCAGCATAACAACAAAGGTTCAAGAGCAATATTTATAATAATATTTTATTCCACAAAGAAATAGGGCAAAATGTTGACGTTTCAAATCTACTATGTTCTACTCGTAACTATAGGACTGTAAATCAATGAGGTTATGTTTGAGAGAGTTCAAGAAAAGCGATATTTCAATTAAAATAATTACGGTTTTGAATTTATGCTTTGCAAGATGTTACATAACGTATTGTAATTAAATAAAAAAAAAAATGGCTTAAATAATGTTGTTTTGTGCTTAAAAATAGACTCTCAGAAATTTATTAAGACTTAAATTTGAGGGCATTGGAAAGGACGTAGGTATATAAAACTGATGTAGACTTTTGGTCAAATTGAATTCTCTTTTTATCTACAAACATGCCAACTTAAAAGTCTCAAGCGAATGTTAAGATTACAAATAAATTTACCATTTAAGTTGGGTTGAAACTTCACTGCGTTGCATTCCGTTGTAAGTGCTTCTACTAAAACGTTAAATTAAAATTACATTTCCGGTCGTAAATGTGTCCAAAACATCAAGCAAAGAAACCTTCACACGGTGAGTAAACCATAATACTTACCTTCGCATAGAGCGCGAGAGAAAAAGCCATCAAAGTTCCGGTAGCAGCTAGAAACCCATTCAAATGTAATTCTTTGAGAGAATTGTTAAACTACGAATTTTTATAAGACGAATTTTTATGTTTCAAGCAATCTTCAGCCAAAACGAATGTTCCTTATTTCAGCTTAGATTCCACCGTGTGTCGGTGTTGACGCCACAGACCGGAGGGACGACGACAACAAAGTCTAGAGTTACTGAGGCCATAAACATTTACTAACGTTCTTAACTGTGATGACACTAAGTTTATGGTTTTGGCAATAAGTTTCCCTGGTTTAATGTTCCCAGTTTTTGCTAATATTAAATGGAAGGCACGAGTATATGTTTAATACTTACATACATCTTCATTGAAAATCATGTTCTAAAATCTAGAGTCTAGACAAAAACAAAATCATGAATAGTTTGTGCATAAATGAAAAACTTGTCCTTTTTATTTTATCATTTTAACTTGCGACGCATACATAATAAAAACAAGTTTTATTTGTTAAAAAATTCAAAATGGAGATGTTAATTGAATATAACATGACGATGAAAGAGATGTCGAAAAAAGTGGGTTTGATATTATTTGTTTGAACTCGCTTTAGAAAACACACAATTTTAGAACTCTAGAATCTATTTTTGTAAATAAGAAAAAATATACTTACTTGTTTATTTGTAGTGTCCGTGGCTAAGTGTTTGGGTGTGTTGGCTGCTAAGCAGAACGTCGTGAGTTCGAGTGCTACTTGCGCCCTTGGTTTTTATTTCATATTTCACGGGCACTGCCTCTTGCGAAGAAAATTGAAAAAACTTCCAAGAGTATCAATCTATCATGAAAAAGTGCATCTCACCTTTGCCGTTTGGAATTGGCGTCAAATTGTATGTCCCCTCAATTCTTCACACCCACCGAGAGAATTGTTGATGAAAGTAAGCCACTGAGGCCTTGGCTCTGAGTCTCTGGACCTTCTGGCTAGGTCTATGTCGTTGTACAACCTTCTGCACTTTACCAAAGTTGCTCGAGAGTGGGCTTATCCACTCAATTGCTTTGATCTCGGCGCTGGTATTATTGCCAGTGCTTATAGCGGAGCCTACGTAGACAAACTCCTCTACTACCTGGAAGTTGTATGCGTCTATTGTGACGTTCTGTCCGAGCCGTCGGTGTTGGGTGTGCTTCCTCGAAGACATCATATACTTCGTTTTCCCTCATTTACCGCTAAACCCATTTTTGCTGCTTCTGTCTCAATTCTCACAAAGGCGCAATTGACATCACGCTGTATTCTTCATAATTATTATATCAATATCGTCGGCGTACGCGAGAAGTGAAAAGATTTTTGGAAGATAGTGCCTCTGGTGTTGACAGTGGAGTTCTGTACTAAGTTCTCAAGAACGATGTTAAAGAAATCGCACGACAGTGCCTCGCCTTTTCTGAATCCTTTTTTGACGTTGAAAGATTCCGTTAGCTCGTTGCCAAACTTGATGGAGCAGCGTGAGTTCTCCATCGTCATTTTGCACAAGCGTCATTTTGCACAAACTAGACTAGCTTTTTACAGTTCGTCTCTGTAGATGCTGTCATACGTGGCCTTAAAATCGATGAAAAGGTGGTGGGTATCGATTTGGAGTTCATAGATTTTTTCCAGATTGACTTTCATTGCCTGAAGCCACATTGATAAAACCAATCAGATTGTTGACGAAAGTCTTCGGACATTCACATATTACGGCAGAGAGGAACTTGTGGGCGATTTTAAGCAGACTGATTCCTCTGTAGTTGACGCAGTTAAGAGGATCTCCTTTTTTCAGGATCGGGCAAACAATGCTTAGATTCCATTCACCGGGCATGCATACCTCTGAATTTATATCACGGCAGCTAGTCCATCTGCTCCAGCGGCTTTGTTGGATTTCAGCCGCGATATTGCCGCTTTTACTTCTTTCGGATCGGGTCCACGGAATTGTTTACTATAATCGTGTCCGATGAAAGGCTCCTGTCTGACGGCGGGGTTTTGTTCGTCGTCGCCGTTTTACAGTCTACAGAAGTAGTCTTTCCAAATCCCCAGCATTGACTGCGATTCTGCTATGATGTTCCCTTGTTTAACTCTGCGGGCATCGGTTCTTGCTCGATGACCTTGCGCCACCCGTTTGACCTTCCCATCAAACCTCTAAACTTCATTCCTGCTGTTGGCTCTCTCAACATGCTTTATATGACGCTTCTCATGATCTCTCTTTTTTCTCTTGAGAAGTCTTGAGAAAACAGCGCTCCTCTGTCCTCTTTCGCTCGTAAAGCCCACGAGCAGCTTTTGTCCTTCTATGCAGTGCCACTTTGTATGTCTCCTACTTTGCTGTTTGGCCCTGCCTGCATTCTTCGACAAACCAAGGGTTTCATTTTGGTGGCTGTGTGAAACCCAGAACATTAACGGCAACTCTAACTGCTTTCTGGCAATGTTGCCACTGATCGTCGATACTTGATGTTGGCGGCATAGGACTCTGTAAGAGGTTACTTGAAACTCCATCAGAGAAAGATCTGCTGATCTCTTGCGATTGAAGCCGTCCGACGTCGAATTTTCTTACAGCATTTCTTGTTTGGCCGTTGTCGGGATATTCGTAGCACTCTACCTTGGCTACGACGAGGTAGTGGTCCGAGTCCATGATAGCTCCTCGGAAAGTTCGAACATCTAGAATGCTGGAAATGCCTTCCGTCGATCGCAATGTGATCAATCTGGTTGACGAGTGATTGATCAGGAGATCTCCACGTACCTTTATGGATGTTGAGATGTGGAAATCAGGTGCTTGCTACCACAACATTTCGCCGCGCAGTAAAATCGATCAGCCTGAATCCGTAATCGGAAGAGGTGTCGTACAGGCTGTGCTTTTCGACTGATCCACCAAAAATGTCCTCTTTTCCCAGCTTTCCGATAAAATCGTCGAAGACAATTTTAATGTCATAACTAGGACGTTGCTGATACGTTTTGTCAAGGAGCTCGTATAACTCGTCTTTTTTGTCGTCCTTTTTCTCTTCTGTGGAGGCTTTCGTGCATTTTTGGCTAATGTTACCGAATTTAGCCTTGATTCGGAACATTATATTAAATTAAATTTGAAAATTTGGAAGTAAACTATTTTGCTAATTTGCAGAAACTAGAATGAGCGTTCCGAAATGCGTGTGAGAAGCGCGGTGAGATTAACCTTAAACCACTCTGTGATTGAGCAAAGTTTAGAACTGCGCTAAGTTACCTTGGAACTCCTCCATGGATGATATTGTTGAGTTTCAAGATTCATACCAAAGATACTCTGACATAAATGTGAAACACTAATGACTAGAGGATCTCGGTATAGAGTAAACAAACCGAATAGTCATTTAAGGCAACATTTGCTTTCCACTTACACACACAATGTCAAAGCTGGACTCGAGTCAAGAGTAAAATAAGGCATGATAAATGTTTTTAAAAGATTTTTCCTCATACTTGATAGCAGAAAGGCCGAAAACGATATCGGACCACCGTAGTCCATGGGAAATCGTCTGAGCTGAGCTTATCTCTAGCACATAATATAAGCAACTGATCCGATTTCAAAGATTTTTCACAACTTAAAAGCTTAATCTGCCATATATATAACATTGTCTATATTATAATACTAGCTGACCCACCAAACGCTGTTTTTTAATTAAAATCTTAATCGTCCGATTAGAAAACAACATTCTGGAGTATTATAGGCAAACGCAAAACCTTCGGAATTACTAATCAGATTATAAAAATCTAAGCACTTGTGTATGACAGATTTAGCGTAGGGGAAGCATCTAGTGGTTAAGAGGAGAACTTCGTTAGGCATCGAGAACGTTCAGCGCCTACCAGTAGTTTATCGAACCAATTTTAGTTATATAAGTAGGCCACAATTCAATTGATTGTGAACTGCAATAAAGCAAAGATACTGGCGCAAATCTTAAGTCAGCCCTCGTTTAAGCAATAAAGTCGACTCTTCTTAAAGCACTCTAAAATTTTCTTATTTTTAAACACTTTAAACGAGTCTTCTAACTAGATTGGACTTTAAACAAAACATTGAGTGAACTCGCCTCAATGTGACACGTCAACAGGAAATTTAAATTTAAATTTGTCAGAATTTAAACGAAGACAAAAACTACAATTCTTTGAATTTTATGATTTGAATAGATAATTTCGTAAAATGTAGCTATTTATGACAAATTTTGGTTTGTTAAAAAGTAGGTGCTTATCAAAATCAACTTAGTGAACATTTCTTCCAAAAAAATGTAAGGTCACCAAAACTTGTAGTTCTGGAGAAACCGGAAGACCACGATTTGAAATCGGTTCTTGAATGTTCAGCTTTTCAATTAAAAATTGAACTGTGGTCTTATCCAAGCGATATCTTGAATAAAACTGGTTTTCATCAAATTCTGCAAATGGATTCACACGAATTTGATTGACTTTTTTCTTTCTTATGATTTCATAATCTTCAAAAATCTCAAAATCTGTAAAATCTGCTTCCTCATCAAACATTTTTTTGTATTTAATGACAAATTTCAAAAAAAAACTATGCTTTAAAAATTTAAACGAATGTTTCCCCC
>CAKKXW010000002.1:46031902-46047021 GCA_920937365.1 Sphaerophoria rueppellii
TTTTTTTTTTTTTTTTTATACTTTTTTTGCTTTAATTTCTCTTTTTTTTATGATTTTTCACTTTATTTTTACTATCTCTAAACGACGACACCAACAAGATCAAACATTCATCAACAATCCATTTCTACCTAACAACTACTTACAAACTAGAACAACCACAGCAGCAAATCTCTATCATTTTTATTTCACTTTTTAGTATTTTTTTTCTCTTTAATTTCGTTTTTTTCATATTTTTTTTTTTTTTTTGTATTTTATATTTGTTGTCCTTGTCAATGTATGTGCCACTATGCATGCCTACTCTACTTAAAACTAAACCCAAAACCCTTAAACTAAAACAAGTATGTTGTAAGCCGGCCAAGGCTCAAAACCCCACCCCGACTACTCATTATCAAGTGCTGACTGAAGCCACCAGAACTGGTTCTCCTGCTTCACCCTATCGATTCGGTCCCGTTCGGATACAACCCTACTGAACCGAAGGAGCTTCCGTCTTGTGCGAGGACGTCTCTACTGTAAAGGAGCCGCCGATCAATGGTTCTTCGCCTGACGTGGTAGATTAGCGGCAACGCCAATCTGTCCTATATCAGACCGCATCCATCTAAATAGAGGAATGCCTCTGGTGGAATGAAGCCGCTCAAGCGTGCACTATCAAAATATTCGTCATTCGGATAGAACGCCATAAAGATCAAATTATTCGTCGAAGTCATAGCTCTCGCAATGTGACCCCGAACAAGTTTTATCACGAAATTGTCAATTCTGTTGATACGAGCCTCGTTGTATAGAACCTCGTTAGAATAGTAATGTACATAAGAAGATTCCGGTGTCCGATACAAACCGAGACAGCGCCGAAGACACTGCCTCTCGAACACCCGAATCTTCTCCATTTGAGATGGTGCAACGTTGAACCACACTGGACAGCCATAAACGATCATCGGCCGTATGAGGGCCATGTAGCAAATTACCTTCACTCTGGGGTCAAGCCGACTGCTGTAAAACAGTCGTTTCGTCAGAGCGAAGGCTCCTCTGGCCTTAGTCAGAGCAGCATCCATATGTCTGTCGAAATATAGATACTGGTCCAACCAGATACCGAGGTACTTCACTTCATCGCCTTTCTCCTTTCTATCCACACATGCACTTCTCTTTTCTTTACACTATCTTGCTTCTTTCTTATTTTAAATTCACACTATCTTCTTAATTAATATGCTATAAGAGACAAAAATCGTTTGGAGAAAAAATGTAATGCCAAGTTAATATATTCTTTTTCCTATAACCAAGTAGGTAAGTAATAGGTATGATGCTTTATCACTGAAATAAAAAAAATGCTTTCTCGGGCTTCTCCTGGGGGTCAAATCACCCACCCTATCGACACACACGCGTCGCGCTCCTACCATCCACGTCGACGACTCGGGTTGAGACCTCCACACGACTCTGTGCACTGCTGCACTTTGCACACTATACGACAACGATAGAGGTGGTAGATCGAGATGCGGACCGGTTGATAACAAGATGACGACTGACCTAGTTTTAGCTTTTGGGTTTCGTGCAAGTGCTAGACAATTCGTCGCCTTGCAAATAGCGGTCGTGGTGGGTTGGGTTGGGTCTCTTTCGAGTACCAGAGGATCGTCGCTCTTTCTCCGGGAAGATCAGGGTGGCGAATTGGCCGTGACACGTGTCTCGTTGGATTCATCAATGATTCCAGTGAATTGAAGAGATGCACGTTCTTCAATTAAATCCAACTATTTGCGCGTAATTAGGCTCATCGACAGGGTGGATACAAATTCCTTGTTTGAAAAGACGGGCTGGTCGGACAGGATGATTAGGACGAATCAAGGAACAATATAAAAATAGTACCTGTTGTGGCGCTTGGTCAGCGTGACGCCTCCAAGCTGTATGGCAATTCGCTTGTTCTTTTTTGTAGTCTAATCCCTGTTTTGCATTTTGTTTGTCGGGCCTTGGGTAAAAATTAGGCGGATTGCTAAAGTGGATGACGATGATGATGACAAATTTTTTTGGGGCTTGGTTTTGTAAGAGATATCTAGTTACCTGAACTTTGTGATCTATACAGGATGAAAGCTACGCCAAGAAAGAACGACTTCGAGAAATGTGACGACGATTGGGCTATGGCATTCAGATTTTAACATAAGTTTCCGGTCATGCAGTTGACTTCGAAACTTCTCTTTGACGTTTCTATTTTATTTTCTTATTTTCTATTATGACAGGGTGACCCAACGCTAATGAGGGACGTGCATGCGGAAATCCAAACGACATTCGCAACACGGTATTGATGAGTCCCTCCTTCGTTGGGTTAGAAACTTTCTTTCGAATCGTTCTATACAAGTTGTATTGGACGGGTTCAAGTCTGAAACTCACAAAATAAATGCTGGTGTGCCCCAGGGCTCCGTTTTGTCTCTGACAGTTTTTTCTCATTTTCATAAATGATCTCTTGTCTGTAGCTTCTAATCCAATTCATTGTTTTGCCAAACTGCATTTGAATGAGGACAGCATCCATAATTCAAAAAAAAAAAATAATTATGATCTTCTGGTTCTTGAAGAAATAAAATACTTATGATGAATTAATGAGTACATTCCAAAATATTGCAAAACTTAAAAGTCTCAAAGGAATAAGGTAGGGATATTGGTAAGCACAAAATTTGCCCAAAAGCTATATCAGCAAAATACTGAAGAGCAAACTGCAGGCAATTTACCTAGCATAGCAATCATATTTATTCTTTTCATCAAGAAACATCAAGGCAAACAAAAAATTTGATTATTGCTCATCAAAAACGGTTATTTCGTTACTAATAAACGTCAGCGGAAACCGCTTTTGATCTATGCTACTACAAGGCTTTTCAACGATATGAGCGCAGGGTTTCTTTCTTTAGTTTTTTTTTTTTTTTTTTTGTTGCAAATCAACTTGACTAAATTCGGATATTCCAAAATTATTTCTAAAGTATCCGATCAAATGAAAATATAAATAAATCTTTAAAAAGAATAAACTTCTTGTCATTATTATCCATCAGAAGAAAAGGACAAATTTAATAATAAGAAGGACGTTGCAAGCATCATAAGGGCTTAGCCTTTCTGTGTAGATTTCTCCTATTCTCTGAGCTCTGCTATTGCTATTCGATACACAAAAAAGGAACACTTTTTTTCTACAACATTATAAGAACAAAGAGCACGAGACGAGACTCTAGTGATGGTTTTTGCTAATATAAAAGAAGACGAACTAAGGAAAACAACCCAGTAGCCCTAAACCTTGTTTTTGTTTTTCTATTATTTTGTTGCCTCGACTTATCTTTTTCAAATTTCATAGAAAACCCTCGTCGAGAAGAATTTCGATCTTTTCTTCCATTTCTCAGCTTAAATTAAATAAACCTTGTGCGTCCGAAGCAACTGACGACAACGACACGACCAACGCGACGGACGGTCGCGTCGTCCTCCGTTGTCAATTTCTTTACTTCTTACAGTATTCCTGTTGATAAAAAATGAGAGTTATTTTTTGTGTTTTTTGTGCAGACATCAACATTTTCTCACAGCCAGGTATATAGTATACAATCTACAATACTCTACACATCTCTCATCATCCGCACATTCTCTGGATTGGCCAACTTTGCGATCTAGGTTGCCCATCAGATTATGGCGATGCTTTTGACTTGAGGTAAATTGTAAATTGATTGAAATACTTGGACCAAAAGTTATTTGAGTTTTTGTTTAGAAAAAAACGTATCTTTCAGGTTAATGCTGCAAAGCATTTTTCTTCTATCTTGCTATATCTATTAATGTGTCACCCACTATTTCAGTGTTCAGGCGAAGAAAAGTCGGTCCGGTGGATTTCTTTTCTCACTGGCTGTTGTTTAAAAATAAACAGCTTTGACTGGTCTTCTTTATGCTGTGTGTCCTTCTCAATTGTCTTTCCATCTGCACGTTATTGCCATCATTCTTGACTGAAATTTTGGATTAGTTGTGCGTAATAATGTGCCGCTGTGCATGTGTTTTATATTGGATTCGAAATTTTATTACCGTCCAATCATCATTGTCATCATATCCACCAAGGGTCCTTAGCATTAAATCAATTTTGTTTACTCTCTGTTTTGACTTGTCGTTTTCCCTTACGAATTAGGAACAAAATACATGACCACTGGAATCGGAACATGGCACTAGACAGGTAGATAAGCGACAGGCTGTCCCAATGTTATCTCCACCGTTGTGTTGAAGGAATTTGTATTGGTGGAATTTCACAGCAATAAGTACCTTTGTGTATCTTAATAGAATTCCTTTTTAAGGTGGGTGCAGTGGGCAATGTTTTGATCCTTTTAGCTTTTTCTTTGTCTTTACTTCTATTTTTTTCTTCACTTACTATTAATCTTATAGAAATGTCCTTGCGTGACATAATATTCTGCCATATGTCTCAATTTGTTCCAACTGTGGCTTTAGTGGTATTTTATGTTTATTAAGGACAAATTTGCTTATTGTTTCAGGGAAGGAACCTACTCAATGCTGAGAGCAAATTTATTAGCTTTTAGAACATAATAATTGGAATAGGGACCGATTTTCTATTGTTTGCATTTTATCTTTTAGGTTTTATTTAAATATTCTTGTTGTATTTGAGGTAAATCAAAATAACGACGAAGCTTAACTTTATGAGATTTTTTTTTCTTGTTGACTTTATTATGATTCAACTTTGTTTTTTATGGGAAGAGGAGAAATCCGAATTTGATTGACGTCCATGAAAGAAAATGTGAAAAATATTTACAAGACGTGGGTTTCGTAGATGTGATAATACGAGTGGAAGGTATTATAATATCGGAATAGATTAATGTTGACGATTAGGTAAATACAATCGAAACAAAAGTAGGAACTCAGTAGAAGTAGGCAGTGAATAACTGAGGGTGTATTTGAATTATTAGTTATCGTAAGCAAAGAATTTATTTTCTATTGACGCACCTACACATTGTTTTGAACAAGCCAGGTGTTTTTGGCAGTAAGTCAGCCGTATGTACATAGATGAAGCTACTTATCCTGCAGAAATTAATATTCGTAACAATTTTATCCAAATTAAAGTTCGTTTTTAAACACTGTTTTTTCTATTGCGTGTGGCTTAAATTGTACATTTGTGTAGGATCTGGGGCCAAATGCTGTATCTTTTCCTACACACAAAGTGCTTACTTTACCCCCAAGAGGTAACCCCACCGGGTACTGGTTATATCACTAGATATAACTTGCGAAATTTGTAAGCGAGAGTGCAAAACGGAGAAACAGAAGCACTTAAGAGCAACGGCCCTTCAAATTTGAAGGTTAGTGCGAGGGGCCAACAGTCCCTCCCTCCACAGTAAAAAACTAAGAAGTTATGAGAGATATAGAAGCCTCGGATAACGACCCCTCTCTTAAAGTAACCAGACCCGGAACGACAACAGACTATATGTATTGAGAGTTTGTACCTGGGAATATAAGAACACTCTACACTCCAGGTCCAATTCAAAAACTTGAATCTGTGCTCAGTATAAGGCAGGTAATAATGCGATCTAGGAAATACGATGGATAGGATCAGGGATAATGAAAAGGAAAAATTGCGACATTTATTACAGCTGTCATCAATGAATGCACATATTTGGATGCGGATTCGTCGTGGGGAATCGGCTTAGATCGAAAGTCATGGATTTCAAGCCAATCCGGCTATAATCCGCTTCAAGGCCACAGTACAAAACATCATTATAATATGTGCACACGCCCCTACCGATGATGCTGAAGAGTCTAGCAAGGAGGATTTTTACGACCTCCTAGATAGAGATTACGGAGCCTGTCCAGAATACGACGTCAAAATTGTACTCGGAGATTTCAATGCAGAAATCGGGAAGGAAGACATCTTTGGCGGATTAGTTGGAAAGCACAGTCTCCACGAAGTTACAACAGATAACGGCTTCCGACTAATCGACTTTGATGCAGCTCGTAACACGGTGATAAGTAGCACTAGGCTTCTAAGACGAAAGATCTACACAGCAACCTGGCGATCTCCGGATGGTTGAACCATCAACCAAATCGACGCAAGGCACACATCCAACATCTTGAACGTGCGCACTTTCCGAGGACCAAATGTCGACTCTGACCACTTTCTGGTAGTGGCTAAGTTCAGAGCTCGACTATCAAACAACAAAAAAGACGTGCAGCCCCAAGAAAGAAGTTCATCATCGGTTGCTTTGGCACTCCCGATAATGCCAGAGACTACAGTGAGCGCCTGAGTGAGCGACTCTCCGCCCGCCGTCCTCCCAAATATCACAGATGTCAACACCTTGTTGAACCAATATCGCGAAATAATAAAAAATTTAGTCGAGACCACCACAGGTTACGAGCCACCCTCGAAAAAGAACTCGTGGTATGATGGTTACTGAGCGTTATTGAAATGAGAGACGGAAAATGCACGTTTGCAGATGCTGCAATGGAAAACAAGAGCAGCAAGAGAAGAGTACCGAACAAAAAGGAGAAATGAGAAGGAAGAAAATAGCATCCGCAGTTTCTCACCTCAAAGATGAAGAAGAGGCTTGGGCCAAGAACAACACCCGGCGTTTCTTTAAAAGGTCGAAACAATTAGCTTCTAGTTTCAGAACCGGGACACAAGCTCTTCGAAACAGCGAAGGAAACCTAGTCACCGAAGCACACGGAATTGTAGATGTTTTCAAGCAGCACTTCCAACAGCTGCTAAATGCGCAAAATATCGAGCGAACTAATGACGAAAGAGAAGCAAGGCAATGAAGAATCAGCCCCAGCCCCCAAGGCAGAAGAGGTATAAGGAGTGATCCAAAAGCTAAAAAATAACAAGTCCGCCGGGTTGGATGGTATAGCTGCCGAACTCTTTAAATATGGAGGAGGTGTTTTGATGAACCGCATTGACTGGTCTATAAGCTCCATATGCCCCATATACAAAAGTGGTGATCTTATATCTCATGCAAAAACTACCGCGGCATATCCTTGTTTAATGTTGCATACAAAATCCTTTCCAACGTACTCTGTGAGCGGGTATTGAAATCGGCCAACAGTGTGGCCTTAGGCCAGGCAGAAAAGCGATAGACCAAATATTCACACTGAGGCAGACCCTGGAAAATACCAACGAATTTCAAGTCGAAATCCACCATCTTTTCGTTGGCCTTAAAGCTGTGTAAGATAGCATCCAATGGCAAGATCCGAGTTATTCCAAACATGCGCAGGGTCGAACACAACGAGATGCGTTGTCATATGACTTCTACAACATAGTCCTGGAGCAGATAGTGCGCGCAAGGCAGGTGTGAGCACGGAAAATACGGTTTGGCAAAAGCACTGTATTCAAAACTGCTCACTCAAAAGACAAAGTGTCTGCTAAAACTTTGATTTTACCAGTCCTACCCTACGGCGGCGCTGCGCCGAGTGCTGGACGATAAGTTAACAAGGGGAATTGATACTGGGCACTTTCGAAAATAAAATTCTTCGACGGATTTTCGGTCCCGTATGTGACGATGGCGAATGAAGAAGAAGGTTCAACCGAGAACTGTACGAGATGTACCAAGATGTGGATGTAGTCCAGAAGACCAAGAAGAGACGATTACATTGGCTCGGCCTTAGCGAGCATATGGACGAAAACGCTCTATCCAAGAAAGTCTTCTAATCCCAGCTCCAAGTTCAAGATGACAAGGAAGACCAAACCTACGGTACAAAGACCACGGTGATGGTAGAACGCTTGGTTTCGGCGACAGAAGAGTGCACGAGGGACCGATCACGATGGAAGGCTGCAATATCTCAGGCTGAGGCCCTTCATGGATTGTGAGCCGAATAAGTAAGCAAATAATTGTAACTCATGAGGTGCATTGAACTACTTTTACGTGGGAATAAACTTCACCTCAAGTGGGAAATACCTCACTTTTTTCTGATGAAGTTATATGGTTATATCCCAACTATGGTGGGAAATTACTTCATCAGTAATGTGTGTGATGTTAATTCAGGCCCGTTATTAAAAGCCTTTAAGAGAAACAACCATCAGAATGAAAACAAAATTATTAATACATTGATTCAAAAATGCCATGTTTTTGATATTAACCAGCCGAAGTATAGACAAGGTTTTATGTTCATAGGCTGAGCCTCAGCTTTTAATAAATCGAACGCTCTTTTCATATTATTTAGACGAAATAATGGAAAAACCAGTAGCTTTTTGTACCATTAAGAGAGACTGGGATTGGTCCTCAGCTTTGGTATAATATCGTGGATATTGCACACCCTTCTGCGGATTGCCCGCGTATAACGGAACCAACTTCCTTTAGGGTCTTCTTCTCGAAACAGTGGGAACAGTGGAACAGATCTGTATATAGTTTTGGAGAAAGTAAGATTATTGAGCTAGACATTGAAAGAGTTTGACACCTTACTCTCCTTCGTTGGATAATAAACTTTCTTTCGAACCGTTCTTTACCAATAATACATCACAGACGGGTTGAAGTCTGAAACCCACAACATAAACACTGGTGTTCCCAAGCGCTCTGTTTTGTCCCGATACATTTTTGGAGAATTCTTTTGCACTTTATCCTTTCAGTATACTAAATCCACCGCAACGTTTGGAAAAGATATTTCACCAGGTTTTCTTACTTATTTCAATTCTTGGGAACGCAAAGAAAGGAAAATGTATTTTTAACACAGGAAAAAGTTGTTCTCTTGAATTAATTCTACATTCCAGCAACAAAACATTGAGTAATTCAAAATCCCACAAACATCGAAATTGGTATGAAAACAAACTCACTTTCACACATAAAAAAATAAAATATTTACCAGGCCATATCCCTATATCTTTATTAAAATGAATGAGTAATTAACACAAACGATTTAGGTCTAGATGCTTTATCTTAACCTTAACACGAAACGTATTATGGTTGCTTTAAAATATATTTAATCCCTCTGTGCAGCAAATATTTGATTAAAAGTTTCCATAGACCCTCCGTCGAAAATAATCTTTTTTGCCACAACCCACACACCCAAATATCAGCAAAGCTTTACCTTCATTACTCACGTTGAGTCTTAAATAAAAGTCAACACAAGAGTAATCTCAATACAAAGGGGCAGAACAAAAAAAAAGGATTGATGCAGACGGACTGAAATTAAAATTTAATAAAAAAGTATCCAAGTAAGACTCACTTTGATTTCAATCTCTTTTAAACTAAGCTCAGCCTCGACTCAGGTACTTAACCTTTTGGTTGCGGTTGGGCCTCCATTGTAAGCTTCTTAAAATTTCACAGACTCCTTCCTAATGGGAATAGCTATAAGCAATAAAAAAAAGGATTTCTAATAGTAATATAATGAAAGAATCTCACCCTATGTTTTAAGTAGTTGGGTAATCATATTATAGAGCAAGTGCTTTATCATTTCGTTAGTTTTTGCAGAGAGACACATTTCTGGTTATTGAAATTAGGCTCTTTTGTTTGAAATCGATTCCATAGAAACTATTGAAGTTGAGAATTAATTTCCCATATTTGCTATGCCATCATAAGGTAAGTTTTTTTGTTTAGGTTTCTCTTTCTTGTGTGGATAGGACTAGAAAAACAGATAGCGCAGCAGAAGTAATTCAATTTTTCGACATATCAGTTTATGTATATGACTTTGTAAATACATACATATATAATAATTGAGATAATTGATTTTTTGTATCGATTAATTTACTAGTAGTTTTTTTTTTTTTATAATGAGCACACACTCAAGGGGTTTTTATACCCTTTTTATGCCATAGACACAGTGAGTACTTTAGGAAAGAAGGAAGGGGCTAGAGAGGAGGTGCCGGTGTACATTGGTTTTAAATTCCTGAACATTGCAATGATCGGGAAAAACAGAGTGTGGAAGAGAGTTCCACATTCGCGTAGTACGGCTAAAGAACGATTCTCTATGCTTGAGCGTACGAAGAGAAAATGGCCCGAAGTCGGGCTCGAGTGTAAACTGATGGGCATTCCTGGAAGCGCGGGTATAACGGTTGAATTGTTTAAAGGGCGGAATGCAACTGGTTATTTCTCTAGACTCTAGAGCACTTACCGTAGAAGTAGCGATAAAACAGAGAGTGTCCGTGGCTAAATACGGCGACTTCTACCGGGAACAAAATCAGAGTCTATTTGGGTGTGGATTTGTAGTTTGTAGTGGCTCGACACAGGAAGAAGGTCTTGAGTTTCAACTCAGTGAATGAGCGCATCACGACAATCTGTATCAAGGCTAAGTTCACCAACATTAGCCTCATCTGCGCTAGGAAAAGGATGAAGACACGACCAAAGACAGGTTCTAAGAGCTCCTCGACAAGACCTATGAGCAATGCCCTAGCTATGACATTAAAATCCGTCCTTGGAAAATTTAATGCTATGCTGGGTAGAGAAGAAATCTTTGGTGAAATAATCGGACGACATATCCTACACGACACCACCTCCGTTAACGGATTAAGGCTAATCGACTTCGCTGCGTGCGAAACGTAATGGTAGCAAGTACGCATTTCCCATATCTCTATATCCACAAGCGAACATGGAAATCTACTGTCCAATCAACCGTCAACCAGATTCTCTAGCATGCAAGATGTCCACATATTCCGAGTTGCCAACATCGACTCGGACCACTACCTTGTTGTAGCCAAGGTACGAATGCGGATATCCCAATCAAGAACAACACGCGAAAATGCAAGGAGGAAATCCGACGTCCAATGGCTACAATTGCAAGAGATTGCTAGATCCTTTTCCGATCGTGTCTCCAAAATTCTTCTCAGAAGTCCTTTGCTGCCAGCACAAAAAAAAGAGAACCAATGGCAACAATGCCAAGCAGCCATCAGATATGCCACCTCTGAAGTGCTAGGGTTTACACAGCTAGCACAACCAAACCCCTATTTTGACGATGAATGCCGGCGAGCACATTCAGTTAAACAAATGGCATACAAACCGACGCTACTAGGAAGAACACGAGCAGCTCGTGAGCTCTACGAGCAGAAAAGGAGAGAGGAGCAAACATTTCTTAAGAAGAAAAAAAGGGAGCATGAAGGTCGATCGAGAAGATAGAGGGATGTCACAACAGAAACGAGGTTCAAAAATTCCACAAAAAGGAAAGAAACAAGCCACCAGGGCTTATACACCCCGACTTGAAGCCTGTAGAGACCATCATGGGAATATCGTAGTGGAACCGCAGTCAGTGCTGAGGATACGGAAAGACCAATTGTCCAAGCTGTATAATGGCGATGACGAGCAAAACTCCTTCAGCAATACAGAATCATTCAATTTGGGTGCAGAAGGTCAACAATACCACCCACCCGACATGGACGAAGTGAAGATAGCGATATCTAAACTTAAGTCGAACAAAGCCGCCGAACTTAACAAAGCAGCTTGAGATGGTTTGGTTATAGGAGCATGCACCAGCTCATCTGCAAAATTTTGTCGGCGGAAAGTATGCCCGATGAATGGAACCTTAGCATCGTATGCCCGATCCCCAAAAAAGGAGATTTCCTGTATGGCATCAACTACAGAGATATAAATCTCCTTAACATTGCCTTTAAGTCTGCCGTGCTGTGTGAACGTTTGAAGCCCTTCGTCAACAACCCGACAGGTCCTTATCAGTATTCAGACCCGGAAAGTCCACCATCGATCAAATATTCACCCTACGGCAGATCTTGGAGAAGCCCCAGGGACTTCAAATCGATACCTACCACCTTTTCATCGATTTGAAGGCTGCGTATGACAGTTTTGAGACGAAGGCCAGGAAGATGGGTCTAGCGGTTAACATGGGCAAGACCAAGTTAATGCTGTCGATAAGAAAGGACTACCAACGTCGACGTCTTGGAGCAAACGTCAACAAAGACAAATTTATCTTCGAGGTAGGACTTTGTCTAACTGGGATCCGCTATCACTTCAGACAACAACACCAGCGAAGAATCGCTTTTGCCAATTGCTGCTTCTTTGGACTCAGAAGGCAATTGAGTAGTAAAGTCCTCTGCCGAGCAACTAAAGTGACGCTCTACAAACCCCTAATCATCACGGTCAGAATATATGGTGCAGAGACATTGACCATGACAACATCTGATGAAAACGCTTTGGGCTGATTTGAGTAATTTTTGGTACTGTGTGCATATATGGAGAATGGAGACGAAGATTCAATCAAGGACTGTACGAGCTGTACACTGACCTAGCCAGAAAAGTTAAGGTCTAACGACTTAGATGGTTTGGTCATGTTGAGCGAATGGAAAATAATGCTCCGACTCGTACAGTCTTTGAATTCAACCCTGAAGGACGTCGCAGAAGAGGAGGACCGTGACTCAGGTGGAGCACACAGGTGGTAGAGGACCTGAACCAACTTGGCGTGCGAAACTGGAGACAGCTATCTAGGGACCGAGCTGGCTGGAGAAGTTTGTTGGGTGAGGCCCTGGTCCGACCTGGACTGTAGCGCCACCATAAGTAAATAAGTAAGTAAGTCCGTGGCTTAGTGGTTAGGTGCGTTGGCTGCTAAGCAGAACGTCATGGGTTCGAGTCCTACTCGTGTCCATAGTTTTTATTTTTCATTTCATCTTTCACGGGCACTGCCTCTTGCGAAGAACTGACAAAACTTCCAAGAATAGCAATCTGTCATGAAAAATTCCTTCTCAACTTTGCCGTTCGAAATCAGCGTTTAATTGTAGATCCCTTCAATTCTTCACACGCACCCAGAGAACTGTTGATCAGAGTAAGCCACTTTAGGCCTTTGGTCTTCAAGAGCTGTCCCATCATTCAATTTATTTTTTTTTTTATTTTGATTGTCTGTATCAAATTGACAATATGACAATACGAAGCATTTTGTCATACATACATTGATCAAATAGCTATATATCGACGTGGCTCAAGAAAGGGCAAATTGATACTTGATTAGGTAGAAATAGGCTTAAAAGCTGCATGCATGCAAGCAGAAAAATGATTTTGAGTCTACTATCTCCGGTCTCCCCTACTCATTTCATTTTGTTGTTCAAATTTATTTCAATATTTGAATTAGAATCTTCTCTTTAAACTTCAAGTATGATCTTCAACAAACCTTTTTCTAGTTTATGACTTGTAAGCTATGCTAAAAAAAAACTTTGTTTTCTGTCCGTTCTCTAACTGCATAGACTTCTCTCAAATGCAGGCTTTATAATCAACACAACATTAAATGAAAACAAACATAAACAAAATTTAAATGAAATATGCCTAACTCTCCTCGGACCGACCCACTCAAAAGTTGAAATGAAAATAAATCAAATAATACAACATCACAAAAAACAAATTTTCCAGTAATAGTTAATTTCCCATAAACATTTGTTAACACAATGATCTTTGTAGCCCTATACAAAAATAAGAAGAATTACTTACTTTTACCAAAGTTTAATGCATTCCATCGAAAATAATTAGAAAAAAGCTTAATGGCCCGGGAGAGATTATTGTCGTTCCCTCTATGTTCCAAACGATGAATCACGATTTATGGTGTACAAAATCCAAAGTAAAAAGTTAAAATACTAACAAACTTTTATAAGAAACCATATATCCTTCTTTGGAAACAGAACAAAACGAAAACCATGTTAAACAAAACAAAGAAAATAAAGTTTAGATAGAAATATTACTTTGTGGGTTTTCATTTTGGATTCTGACAAATGGACCAAGTGCCAAGTTTGGATTACTCTGCTGCATATAAATAGCTCGTATATTTGAATTATACGCGTGAATGCTGGAGATGGTCTTCGTCCATTAATTTCAAAAGCATCCATCGTCAATGTTTTTCATTTATACACAGAGCGGTTTGTATTTTGTGTAGGCATATATAACTATAGGTACATACCTAAGCTATATAATGTATATTGTTCGCCCCAAGTCATAGTTGGTTATAGAAATGGGTAAAATAGGAAAAGCATTAAATTTCAAATAGTACTAAAAGGAAAGTCTAGTCCTGTGTTTATGGAGCGACAAACAAATAGATGTGCGAAATGAAGTGTTAAAATGCGAAATAGTGTTCGACATTTGTGTTTATTTTTGTGAAATTTTGTTTATCACCAAATTTATAGATTTTAAATGGCACGTTAGTCTTCAATAGTTGACAATTGTGATAGGAGACAGATATTTTTCAAATTTGATTGAAGGGATTGGGCATTGATTACATTATCAAACTATAGAATTAGATATGCAGATGTGCAGTGACTGTATACGTTATTTTAATCTTCGAAATTTAATTGAAATTGTTAAAAACAATAAATTAAGATTTAAAACAATGGAAGTTACCAAAACAAAGACAATTTGAAATATCAAAATACAATGGTGAGTTTTTTAAAAAAGTTATTCTTGATACATTTCAAGACACACATTTATAAGGCTGCATTTGTTAAAAAGGTTTTTTCTTCGAGAACGCTTTATTTTTATGAATGAGATTTCTTAACCCATGGATTAACTTTTACTCTATGGTTGGTTAAACTGTCTAATAAGAGTGCCAGCACGACAAGTTGATAACCATGTTGTTGAATGTAAACCCTCTTAAATGAAGAATCTAAGCACTCGAATTTTGAGTAGCGCTACTTAGTCTTGTAGGTACTCTTATTTCTTAACAAATATTCGCACGATCTGCATAGACTGCATTTCAAAGGATGCAGTGATCTAAGAAAATTACATTGATGTTCCTCAAAGTAATTAATTGATTTAACAAATACTTTCAGAAATAATTCGACTTGCATTTGGTCCGTTTTTGAAATAAAAAAAAACACAACTTCATTGATAAATTAGTCCCTAAGATGCTTGTTTGCCGGTTCGAGTAGGAAGTTGTATCTCCAATGAAGATTCATTCTTTAATCACTTTAGTGTTGAAAGTTATTTTTTTTTTAAGATTTTTATTTAATAGGCAACAAAAAAAGAGTCTTTAAACGAACAATTAATCGTATAGGGTTTTGAAAAAGAGTGAAGATATAAGCCACTTAGGCCTTGGCTCTTCAAGAGCTGTCACGCAACTCTATTTTTATAAATATCTCTAGAACATGAATATTTTTAGATTTACCAAGCTGTTAAACAATGACAATGCCTACTACGTTAATTCAGTAGGCCAGAGTCACCTAAAAATATCTCACTGAGATCTCAATGTCACTTTGACTGAGACAAAATCATTTACTTACTTACTTAAGG
>CAKKXW010000002.1:46060935-46075324 GCA_920937365.1 Sphaerophoria rueppellii
ACGCATTATCCAATTAGCAACGAGAAATTAGAGTTCTGTAAAAATATTTTTGATCTTGCTGTGCATTTGCATACGTAAATGCTGTCGAACATGCAGCTTACGTTTAACATACACACTATGAGCTTTTCGAACACTGAATGCGTTTGAATAGAAATTATCCTTTTAGCGCTTACACCTTTATCACAGCATGAGTGAACATTGTGAGTTGATGCGGTTGCACAAGCATGAAAACGTCTATTGCGGTCACGATGTGATTAAACTTAAAATTCTTGTACAGCGTTATATTTGTCTCTGTTCCCCCCCCCCCTCCGTAAAATAGCTTGCACTATAACAATAAATAAAGAATGACGTCCTTCCTTACGCTACTTGATTGAGTTTAATAAAAGGAAAATTGCTTATTTGAAAATGTTCACTTTTTTTATTAAAAAAATAAATTGATTTTCTGATTTAAGAAGTTTCTGATTGTAATACTAAATGTTAACTGGGAGTTGCGTACAATCCAGATAGAACTTGTTCACCTGAACCTTTCTTCGGGAACTATCGGCAAATTATGAAAACATAATTGTATGTGGAGACATCAATGCAGATCTCTTTCTCTCTGACTCTAGAGCTAATCAACTTAAAGATGAAATTGCAGCAGTTGGTCTGTCTGTAGTAAACTTAAATGCTACTCGTTTTGGCCCAAATTCTAATTCTATCTAACCAGATTCCTAACCACATACGACAGCATAACTTATTTTGCCCTATGCAGTCTGGATATTTCGGGCTGAGCACAGCTGCTCTACGGCTATGGTTAAAGTTCTAGATGATATCCGAATTGATAATGATAATGGTTTCTTAACCCTTCTCTGTTTGCTGGATTTCACAAAAGCCTTTGATGGAGTTAATTATGGTATTCTATGTACAAAACCTAATTTATATTTTGGTTTAAGTAGAAGATCGGTACGTCTTATTCAAAAGACTACTTGGAAAACCGGAGTCAAAGAGTTAAGGTTGGTGACTCTTTTTCTGACTCCATTAATCTGCTTGCTGGAGTTCCACAGGGTTCGATTTTGGATTCTATCTTATTCTGTACATTTATTAACGATCTCCCATTATAGTGTGCAAAAATGTCATGTTCCATCATTTATGAATGGACTATTTGTAATGGCCTAACACTTAACCCTGCCAAATCTAAAATTATCGCCATTTCTAGACAGACATTTGACACAGTCGACCTTCCACTTATAATACTATCGCAACTTAAACTTGAGTTCGCGTCAACGGTTACTAGCCTCGGCTTCAAAATTAAAACTTAAAAAATTCTGGACTTCGCGTACTTGGTGCCTGAGTGCCCATGAACATTTTCCATACAATTTGTATGGAAGATTTGAAAACAACATAATTTTGATATCAAGGTCTATGTTCTGATAGTATTTATGTAGGTGTTTGAAAAAAAGCTTCGAACCAGTTTAACCTGAAAAATATGAAGTAAGCTTGAAAGTATATAAAAATCAACATATATATTTTGATGGAGAAGGATTTTTAATTTAAATTTTATACAGTTTTTATAAGAAAATCAACTTTCCAGGCTAAATTTCTCTTTTTTTGGTGCTTTGCTGCTGTCCTCAAAGCGATCATAATCTTTGGTGTTCAAGTCGTTGTAACGATAGCATTTTTCACATACTCTAATATAGTGCTTAGTGCAAGCTGCAGAATTGCAGATATCACAAACTGCTGTAGTCTTATTGTCTTTTTTTTCTTTTTTACACGTTTCACAGCGTTGTTTTATGTTATCTTTTCTTACTTGTGATGGTTTCGATCTCATATCCTATCGATTTCATTGCAGTTTTTAGACTTGCTGGTAAAGTTGGCTCTGAAATACGACTTCTGATATGTTTATCTGCCATTTCTAAGGCCAGTTCTTTTAAAAATGTCTTCCTCTTTTCTCCTCTCCTCTTCATTTGTAGCATCATACCATCTGCGCATGTATTGGGTACTACTAGAGAGATGATTTTCCCAATTATACTAAGGGAAACCAATGACTTAAAAACTTCAGGTTTACTTGAAAACATTTTAGAACTTTAGAACATTTTGGAATATGTCTTTGTCTTTCATTCGGACTTCTTATTGTTCTTTGGTTCAATTTCATCTGGCATCGACCACCAAATATCATTGAATTTTGCATTTCTAGCAGAATAAACATTCCTCTGTTAGATGCAACACGATCTTCTACTTCGTCTGGCCGATTTCCTTGCGGCTGCTGACTTTCCGCCTCATCATCCTCTTCAATATCAAAGCCAGCTTGCACAAATCGATTGTCCAACAAAGCTGTATTTGGCTCATAATTTGGATTATCAGCATCCGAAAAATCCCCGTTATGACCATCTTCATCTTCTGATGCAATTGGTTCAATCGATTCTTCTTCTGAATCGAGAAACCGAAAGTGATATTGATCAAAAAAATCTTGTTCTGCTGCAGTTAGTTCCTGATAAGAAGATGCATTTAGCAAATAAAGGATTCGTTCTATTATAGCATCCCTAGCACTCTAACAGAGCAGACATAACCAAAATGTATGAGGCTGCATAAACTACATACTTTGAAATGTACTTACTTTAGTTTATGGTTTATAAATAAAATGTTGAAGAGCGAACGAAAAACAGAAGTGTCAAATTTCAAGTTATAATTTTTTCAATTTGATTTATTTTTGAATAGACAGTAGCTACCCAGCTTGGTGATTGAGTAAAGGAAACAAAAGGATAATTCAAAGTGGTTTACAACTAGTAGAATACGAAATAATACGTTCTTGTGGTTCAAACAAGTGAAGGTCAGAATAACCCGACTGTAAAAACAAAACAACAAACAATATCGTTGCAAATCAACTATCAAACCAATAATTTCCCAACAAAATTGACTATGGGCACTGAGTCACCAAGTACGCAATTTTAGGTAATATTCTTTGCCGGCTTATCAAGGTTTCAATTTCAAGTCAAACCATTCCAAAGTGCATCGTTATGACGTAAAATTGTATGATGGTCCTTTGTAAATGCATACTTAGCATAGACATTATGTAAGAAATATATATTAACTTGAATTGAAATACGAACTGGGCACTGAGTGCCCGACACACGCGTCTAGGGTATCGTTCTCTTTCAGCTAACGACCATATTAACCTTGCTATTGGTCGTATTTATTGTGCTTTTCGTAAGCTAAATATGTTTGCCGGATTAACGCCAGTCGATGCGAAATTGAGAATCAGCAAATCATTGCTCTTTTCTATAATTGAGTATGCTTCAGTAGTTTACGCCAAGCTTTATTCCATCGCATTGCATAAACTACTTGTTGCTTTGGTCTGCAAAGGTTTGATCATGTTTCGCAATACCATCAATTGGTCCTAGGAAGCAGTTCTCAGCAGTTTCTTGATGCAAGATGTCTAATTTTCTTGCATAAAATAATTAATAAAAAAACACCTTCATATTTATATGACAAATTGAACTTTGCCCAGTCTGCTCGCACCTTGAATATTATTACACCTGCATGTACATATCTAAATTCATCAAGATTATTTTATGTTTATGCCATCAAACTGTGGAACTCCTTACCATTATCTTTAAAACAAGTAATAGGAATGTTAGAATTCAAAAAGGCATTGATTAATTATCTTAATTCATCTTAGAACACAAACAGTGAAAAGAATGTATTAAATACAAAAAAAAATTTTGTTTGTCTTTTAAACTTATAATTGTATCTTATTATTATAAGTAAAATTAAGCTTAAATTATTAAGTTTTCAAGTCCAACTTAAAGGTACTAAAAAAGACTCAGTCTTATTTGTACAAGAAGAAAACTTGAACCTTTTTACAATTCAAGAGATAAGGAAAAATAAGGAGAAGGTTAGTTTATAGGACAAAAAAAAAAAAAAAGTCGTAGCTTTTTATACATATTTTGGTATGCTATCCGACTTACTTAAATTTATAGACTACGGCGTTCTAATCATTATTTTCCTAACCATTTTTGATTTTTGATTTGCGTAATGTGTATTCGCAACTTATTTTTATCTTTGACTACAAGTAATAAAAGATAACAAAATAATGAAAAATGGTTTTCGTTACTCTTACTAGACAACCCGAAAAACGTTGTTTTGTCAAACAAGAGAAAGTTTCAGTTAAAATTTATATTTTTGTCCTAATTCTGACAACAAGACGGGGGCTCAGCTATTTTTTGTTGATCATTTTCAGCGTCATTTTAATCATTTTCGCCATTATACAGTCAACAGAAATACAAATTCTTAATCTCAGAACATAAGAATAGCAGAGTCCCTGATTGATTTTTGATTAAATTTATTTTTCACACACCACAATGTAAAACTATTAATGTCATCTTGTAGCAGAATATGATCATTACTAGAAGAGATGTTTTTAGTAAATCTTCATATCATCTGCGAAGTTGAGAACTTTGCTATAATGAACACATAACGGGGCATCGTTTATAGCTTAATTACAAAGTAGAGGTCCTAGGTGGCTACCCTCAGGAACTCCCGAATGAGCAAAAATGACTTAGAAACAAAAATTCCTGAATTTTACTTTATATGACCTATTCTCGATCCAAGTGATGAAAAATGGAGGAAAGCCATATGCATTTAGTTTGAATTTTATGATGCCGTGAGAGAGTTAGTCGAAAGCTCTAGAAAATCTATATGAACGCAAACGATTTCCTGACCACATTCCCAAGTGCTAACACATTGATTTATAAAAACGAGTAGATTTGTGACACTAGAAAGTTTCTGCATGAAACCATGCTGTTGGTGACGAATGACATTCTTGGCAATGAAAATCCAAACTGTCACTTTTAACTTAGGAATGCAGGAAAGCTGCATCGTGGTCTATAATTGGCGATATTGGCTTTATTTCAGTTCTTATAGACTGGTATATTATAGGCGAATTTCCGACTTAACTGAAATTGTCCTAATTCAGTCTCTACTGAGAGGTTGTTAAACAATGCTTGTGGATAGCCACGTAAATACTAAACAAAAGTTTGTCCACAACTGCTGCAGAATCAATGAAAGATTTTCTAATATTATTTGCGAATTCTTCACATATTTGATATTTCAGAAGTTAAGTTGAATAAAAAAAATAAAAAGAGTGGCACGACAGATCTTGAAGAGCCAAGGCCTTAGTGGCTAACTCTCATCAATAAGTCTCTGGGTGCGTCTGAAGAATTGAGTGGACCTACAATTTAACGCCGATTCCGAAAAGCAAAGTTGAGAAGCACTTTTTTCATGACAGATGATACTCTTGGAAGTTTTGTCAGTTCTTCGCAAGAGGCAGTGCCCGTGAAAGATGAAATAAAAACTTTGGGCATGAGTAGGACTCGAACCCACGATGTTCTGCTTAGCAGCCAACGCACCTAACCACTAAGCTACGGACACTACAGAAGTTAAGTTGAGGGCTACATTATTGCCAGTAAAGTTGGATAAACATAACATTTACTCTTCGAATTAATGCATTTCTGACGACTTTTCGGATCAGTCTCCAGAGAGGATCCTGTAGTAAGTAAATACTCACTTTAAATGTCATAAGACAGTTTCTTAAATTTTTCAAAAAATTACTTGGTTGTCTAAGGTCATGTATTTGAGGTATTTTTCAAAGGCCTTATTTCTTATTACGAAGTGTTTTGAACTCTTAAGTATACCAATGGATGGCTAAAAGTGTTGGAAGGCGTTGTTTTCATTTAAGGAACTGTCTCTTCAATGCAACTCATAAGTACATTATAGAAATTAGCGTCAATATCACTGCTGGACGCAGTTCTTGGATACCGGAATATAGCAAGCTATTTGAAAGCTGGAAAAAATCAGCTTTTCGGAAGTCAAATCGATATGAGCAATCATGGGGATTACAATTCTAAAGTAAATGATCGCTCAAGTCAAGAGAAATATGTAAGGAAGTGTGGGGGTGGTAGTTATCTACCGTTGATAAAACAGATGTATATTCTGAAACTGCAGTATTTACTGCGTCCGATGAGAATACTAGTTCTAGTATTCGATTCATTTTATATTTGATACAGCTTACTTCTTGTAAATCGGAAAAAAATGTTATCCAACAATTGAAGCTCCAGTTGGGATAAAATTTTAGAAGCTTCAAAATATGAATCGTCTTCAAAAGAACCCAATCAATTAGAGGAATATTGAAATCACCTAGCTAAAGAATACAGCTTTCAAGACCAGCAATACTGAAAACAAAGTCTAAGATTAAGGACAGTTCACTGAACACTACATTGTACATTAATTACAAAAATTGGTTCTTGCCGTAAAGTTATTTTAACACAGATGACTTCCATAGTAACTTTAAATGGGGAAACAACTACGAAAGATGAGAGACTATTTCTCACAGCGATGAGAACTCCCCCATCAACTTAGTTCATAGCATCCTTATACCGACGTTTTCGAATAACTTACAACTCCTTCCAGGGGCCGGATTTTTATGCTCTAAAAAATGAAAAATATGCGCCTAAAATATGCCCTTAAAATTACGAAAAATGCCGTAAAAAACCAAAAAATATGCTGAAAAAAAATTAAATAATTGCAAAAACATCGAAGTAAAACAAAAAATAAACAAAATTCAGACTTTTATTCATTCACAGCATAAACAAGTAAGTGTATACGTACATAAAATTAACATACAAAATAATTGCTTAAACGTCGATGTAAAACAAAACAAAAACAAAATTCAGACTTTAATTCATTAAAATATAAAATAAACATAATATAAACATAAAACATAAAATTCAGGTAGCTTAGACGGCAAAAATAATTAATAAATATTTTTAACTTTATTAATTTTTCAAAAATGTTTTGTTTGTGTGTATAAAAAAATTCTTTTTAAAGTTTTCGAAACAAAAACCCTGTCGATTCGGTCTTAAGAAACTTTTATACATGGAGAATGACCTCTCAACGTCAACCGAAGTAAGTGGTGCGTTTTTAAGTGATAAAATCTCGTTAATGGTATATTGCATATCGTTCATTATTTCGTCGTTTGTATTTAGCGAAAAGACTGTAGATATGTTTTTTATTTTTAAATAGCCTTCATTTTTTTTCACGACGCTTTCTATTTTCTTCGAAATAGATTGACCCACTGAACATTTTACAGAATTTATTTTTGAAATAGCTCCGTCCATTGAATTGATTTGCTCTTGGAGTGAATTCCACCCCTGTAATTTCACAATTGTCTCGCTCAGAAATCCATAATTTAAACTTATAAATGCTAATTGGTTTCTAATTAATGGTTGGTTCAATACATCTTTGCATTTTTTTATTGCTATGGCATCAACGTCATCCAACTCTTTTAGAACAGTTTCAAACTGTTCAAAATAGTTGGCATAGTAAGAAACTGCCTTAATCCAGGTTCCCCACCGTGTAATTGTTGGCTGAGGTGGAAGAGGAATTTCGGGATACTTCTCCTTGAACAATTCAACACGGGACGGAGCTTTTAAAAATATTTTTTTTCCATTTGACACTAGAGTGTCAACATCTTTGAAGTTTGATCTTATTTCTTCAGCCACTCTGTGCAGTCCATGTGCTAGGCAGGTGACATGTATCATTCGTGGATAAAAGATATTCAAAGCGCGACCTGCTTTGACCATGTAAGGCGCTGCATCTGTTAAAAAAAAGCAGGATTTTATTTCTGTCTATTTGATCTCCAAAAACGTTGATTGATTCGTCGAAAGCCCTAGCGATTGTAGCGTGGTTCGTTTTGTCCAGCTCAATCACATTAACCAAGAACTTCTTTTTGCTCATTTCCTCGTCTTGATGCAATATACCAACAACTACATTCGCAACAAATCGACCTTGTATGTCAATGGTTTCATCGATAGAAACCCACAAAAAATTGTCTCTTACATTGGCTTTAATTTCTTCAAACACACGAAAGTACACTTTATCAACATAATTTTTTCGAATGGTAGATTCATTCGGTATACTTTCGTTCGTGTATTTTTGAAGAAAATCTCTCAAATACTGGTTGTTTAATTTATCTAAAGCGATGTCGGCGGCAATGAATGTCTCACATAAATCCATACAAAATGAGTTACCTGTACCAGATGATAAGAACAGTTGCTGAGAAGAGGTAGCGGATCTTCTCTCAAAGAGTTCGATGTGTTTTTTGCTGTTTATGTGTTGATCCACAAGGGATTTTTTTTGGAATGAAATAGCTTTATTGCATACTTTGCAAAACAAAACACTGCCACTGCCATCTGTTTTGAATAGTTCAGCATTATCCGACACATATTTACGAATAGTCGCAGCCGCTGATGTCTTTTGTTTTGGCATTCTATCTAAAAGGATTTATTTTGTCATGAATACATGATTGAACACAAGTTATAGAAAATTGTATGTTTTCACCTTTTATAATAAGCACAGTAATTTAATTTGTATGTGATCTGCCTGACTGAACTTGAATTTGAATTTGGAATTCAAATGAAAAAAGGCCACAGATGAGAGCAAAAAAGATGTATTTTGCCACCAGCTACCAGCTAGAAAATAGGAATGCTGAGAATGTATGGTGTTTTTCACTAAAACATTCTCAGTATTCCAGATTGTGTGATCGTGGACGAGAGAAGAAGAAAAATAGCAGATAGAGGTTGACTCTTCTTTTTTTCACAAACACGACATCCAAAAACTGTAAATAAACGGAATTTCGAGAAGCGTAACTCAGTTTCCTATCTGCCTTTCTCTCATTCGTTTACATGACAGATGAACGTGTTTTGAGTGATGCCAAGTTATAATAATATTTTTCCAGATAGAATTCTTATGGTCCGTTTGCATTTGGATTAAATAATTGTTTTATTTGATTGCATTTTTTTTATACGAACGAAAAATATGCATTTATTCTGAAAATATGCTCAATAAGCCAAAATATGCATTTATACCCAAAATATGCAAAAAAATGCGCTAACGATTGGATGCCATTTTGAAGCAAATTTCACAATTCGAATAAGTAATTGACTCATTTACTTCTAAATGTGTCCCAAAAAAATATGTATTTGCATAAGAATCCGGGCCCTGCTCCTTACCAAAGAGCTCTGGTTCCAAAAATTTGTGGTTCAGCCAAGTTTCATAGAGAACTAAAACATCATGTGGAAATACGAAGTATTCTTAAATTTTGATAGTAGAAGAAGAGTCTGTGAAGTTTTTTTTTTTAGAGAAGAATAGCACATTATAGGCGGGGAGCCCCCATACAAGAAATTCACGTCGTCGCGCCTACTAAAATGTTTAATAAGGAATAAAAGATAAAGCCAAGGCGAATAAGATTTTCTTGGTCTGCATGAATTTAGTTAGCCGGAAAGGCCGCGCATACCTGTTGCAATTGCAATGTGGTGACTGATGGTAAAATGTATAGATCAATACGAGTTCTATTCCTGTTTCTTTCATTACACGCGTCCTTATGTAAGATGTATAAATACCTTGCTTTGCTTGCTTTCAAGCTCCCGAAAGTATCGCGCGATGACGGGAATTTCTTGTATGAGGGCTCCTGGGCTATTTATTTTATCTATGTGCTTACCGTCTCGGTGAAATCTTGAGTAACTTTTTTAACAGAAAGCTTCTCGAATCGGTTTTTTTTCTGGAATCCGTCGGGGTATACGTGTTAGTTGCTTATTTCAAGCAAAAGTCTGAATGATGGGTATTTAGAATCCAATTCGAATCCCCAAAGCATGACTTAAACGTGGCAAGAGAGTGCACCCCAAAGGAAGCTATAAGTGCTGAAATGGCAATGATCCGACAACTATGAGAAGCTGCCAAGCTGAAGTTGGAGCAGCACCAAACAACGATCCCGCATGCCAGTCAACCATCAGAGGTGAAGATTCTGAGTAACGTGCTAGTCCGCCCAGCAACAGGCAGCACCGCAACCAATCTTCGTCACCCGCCGTCAGTCACCAATAGTCACCGTCGACAATGCAACCGATCCTGTCAAAGTCATCAATGAACCAGTCACTCGTCTACAGACTTCAGCAAGACAAAAAGAAGCCGCCACTGTTCCCCTAGATCCATCTAAAGCTATAAGTCTGAAAGAGACACCATCGAAGATTTTATATCAGTGTGCTGAGGACTCCCTAAAGTTCCGAGACCAGGTGAATACATTAAACAAAACATGTTTTTCACTGACGGACATTCTCGTACCATTAAGTAAGGGGGGGTCTGTAACGAAGCATTACAATTTTCCAGTTTTGTTGGACGATGACGCACCTGATTACATCCCCTTGCCACCACACATGTGTCAAAACTAACCTGCCGTTGAATAGTAACAAAATGGGTGTAAAACTAACTTTTTCATCTGTTAATGATTTTGTTCAACATTGTATGCTATCTTACGATCTTGAAATTACATTTTTTACTAAACCAAAACATAAACAATTCGCAGTTAAAACTTAAAATTCAAATTATATCAAATTCTTGTAATTTTTTTAAGAAGTTGCCCACAATGTCATTTGCCCCTCTAACTGTTGGTTACAGCTGTCCCTAAAAAGTTCAATTAACCAAATTAAAATGAAAATACAATTAATAATAAATTACATTTTAATTAACCAGCGCAATGTTATCGGAGCGTGCATCATATTGTTATATTTATTTGCGGCAAATTATCCTCTCTTGCTGGACACATGTTCAAAAGCCAGCGGTGGGCAGCTGAAGGCTTAAACATGAATATAAATAACTACCTCATTTGCAACGTTCAATTGTATTATATGTATTTACATTGGTCCCTTAGCAAAGTTTCACCTCAGGCACCTCTTCCAAATGTGTAACTCCAATCACAACTACGAGCATCTTTGTAGTATTGGTTATTTTCAACCGGAATACACGATTATCTACCTTTTGGCGCAACGAAACCTCTGCTTCCCCAACTAAACATAATGGCAAAACGCCAATATTTGCTACCGCTTTTCCTGAAATAATACGCTGTGTTAGTTTTATGTTGTTTTTATATTCAGAGGACTTCTGCATGCCCATAGTATCACAGCTCTGTGTACACTCAGTATATAAATATATAATTTTACTACGGATATTTGTAAGCGTCTAATCTGGCACCCCCGCTATATATCCTTTATTATTCCCTACAGTATACATACCTACAGAGGCTTATTGTTCCGCATCGTCTTTTGTGAATTTTGCGTACAAACTTTGAGCTCGATTTAATAACACAAAATAAACCAAGAAAACGAAACAGCAACATGTAGCCAAAAAAAAAACATTCAACGAGATATCCTTTGAAGGTAAAACAATTACTGGCAGCCGGATGTGCTGAATGATGATGAGGCACTGAGTAGAGTCTAGGGGATATTGTGGCAAAGACTTTTTTAGGGGTTATGGGAAAAGCGGTTGTACAGTTTTCTTTGTTTATTCTTTCTTTTTGGGACATTCAAGCTAAAGAGTTGCTACAAATGGAACTTGCTGAAGAACAAAGGCAACATATAATTTCATGCAAATATTTGTCTTGGGTGAATTTTAATTGATGCCTCATGTTTGTATCTCTGTGGTATTTTTGTTTTAACTAATTGTCTTATCAAATGTTTATTATAATGATAAGCGACATAAAACGAAGAAGGGCTAAGTGGTTTTGAATTATGCAAATCAGATGTGTTTGACAAAAGATCTTTGACAACGCTTTTGCTACATCTTTTCTGTTAACCTCTTGGTTAATTGCACAAATAAGGAGCTATTTATGTATGGCAGTATGCATAAATATTTAAAGATTATTTTTTTAGTCGTCATTAAAGTGACTTATGCGGATGGCACGGTTGGTGTCAAATATAAGACAATGATGCATACATCATTTTTGTCTTTAATAATGATTAACAACATGATGAACAATGCGAGGAGTGAAAATGATGATCCAAAAGGTCTTAGTTATTATTTGTTTTCCTGTTAAATTAAGAACTCAGAAGAGAAAGGTTTTGGAACTGAGAAAGTTTTATTGAGAATTTCAAAAACGTGAAATTGTCAAGTCTAACATAATGTCAAGCAAAAAGTTTAACGACTAATCAACTTTGAATAAAAGGGGTAATTTCCACAAGGTTTAAGGTCCGATTCAGATCACCTTTTAGTCGCAGGTATAATTGTTTACAAGCTTGACTTAAATTGAAAAAACAACTAACAACTCGTTTAACAATATTTCGTGAGAAGAATACTCTGTATGATAGGATATCTTTTTTATAGTTTAGAATTTTAACTGTTAATTGGCTAAATTAATTAATTGCTATAGTGTCCGAAGCTTAGTGCGTTAACTGCTAAGCAGAACGTTGTGGGTTCGAGTCCTACTCGTGCCCAAAATGTTTATTTCATCATTCACGGGCACTGCCTCTTGCGAAAAACTGACAAAACTTCCAAGAGTATCATCTGTCATGAAAAAATACTTCTCAACTTTGCCGTTCGAAATCGGCGTTATATTGTAGGTCCCTTTAATTCTTCACACGCACCTAGAGAATTGTTGATGAGAGTAAACCACTTAGGCCTTGGCTCTTCAAGAGCTTACGCGCCATTCTATTATTAATTAAGTACATTGGCTACATAAAGATAAATTCTAATCTATATATAAAAAGAACAGGGGTGGAATCGTGTAAGCTAATAGTTGACAGTTGACACTTAATTTCCTTTTCTTTTTTCCTGAATTTGACTGTCAACTATCAAAAATCAGCTTACACGATTCCTCCCCAGCTTATTTTTTGTGTTTGTTCGCTAACCGGCCAAACTGCTTGACCGATTTTCTTATTTTTTTTCTAAACTAAAGAGGAATATGGGTAGAAGGTTTAGGAAAAATAAAATGTATACTTTTTAAAGCACAAAGGTTGCAAATGTTTAAAAATAATACATTTCTCACTATAGTAAAATATGAACTAAGCTGATCGATATACAAGTATATTTCGATTGAAAATTTTGACAAGTTCTTGCTACATATTTCCAAATCTTAATCTCGAAAAAGGATTTTTATATTTGACATTGGGCAGGTTCAGCAGCGTAAGACACTTGAAGGTAAGGCAAGTCAGTTTCCCTGAACGCTTATTTAACTTAAGACATTTAAAATGTCATTAATTTCAAATTCTGAAATTCACTTCGAAATTTTATTGTTAATTAAAAACGAAAAGTGCCAAGCTTAAGAAAATAGATATTCAGGAACTCCTTCGTGGCTGGAAATTTATATTTCCGATGCAACTTCCTCGTTTGCAACTCTTGCATTGGAAATATAAATCTCTGCGAAATTCGCATCTGCAAAATAAAATGAAGCAAACCATAAATATTTTAAGTTCACTTTAATGTGTGTTCTACAATTTGAAAATCTTTTCTTTCCGAAAGGCGTTTGAAAATCTCTTCGCAGTCTTCAAACTCATACAATTGACCATTTTGACAAATATTAAATTTCATTTTTTATAAAAACTTTGAATTAATTAAAATCGAAGCGTATTCACCGAATAAAGTTCACCTGCGATGTGAATTTCTTGTGACATACAAAAATACAACAAATAGCTGTTACTTGATTGTAAGGCAAATATTTTTGCCTTATTTTCCAGTCTGCTTTCCAATGAAACTGACTACGCATTTTGCCTTAACTTCAAGTGCCTTACGCAGCTGAACCTGCCCATTAAGAAAAATCTGCACGACTTGGTCGTACGAACTTGCTCCTGCATGCTAAAACTAAATATTTATGATTAATTTTATGTTCAAAAAATTGCAAAAAATAGTGTTAAAATAAGAGATAATTTTGGTCATTTGTAAAAAATATGAAGAATTCTTCTTCTTCCTCGGTCCCTACGCTCGTCGACAATGACACTCCAGTTGTTAGCTCGCTTGCGAAAGCTAACCTTTTTGCTAGGCAGTTCGCCGCCAACTCTTCGCTGCCAGAGAGTGTCATGACTCTTCCAGTTCTTGAGCGCGTCAATGATTCCATGGGACAAATCTTCTTCCGCACTCGTGCTGTGGCGAGAGTATTAAAGGATCTCAACATACATAAATCCGCTGGTCCGGATGGTATCCCCGCTAT
Source organism: Sphaerophoria rueppellii (assembly GCA_920937365.1). Taxonomy (NCBI): domain Eukaryota; kingdom Metazoa; phylum Arthropoda; class Insecta; order Diptera; family Syrphidae; genus Sphaerophoria; species Sphaerophoria rueppellii. The sequence goes on from CAKKXW010000002.1 coordinate 46,074,938, forward strand.
TATTCTGAAGAGGTGTTCTTCCACGCTGGCAAAATCCTTGCGTAAGCTTTTCCATCTATCCTATTCTTCTGGGCTCGTTCCGAGTAGATAGTTGGAAAACAGCATTTGTCCAGCCTATTCCAAAAAAAGGCGAATCTTCTTCTCCCTCTAATTATCGTCCGATTGCACTTACGTCCCTTCTTTCTAAGGTCATGGAAACGCTGATAAACTATCAGCTTAAGAAATATCTTATCTACCTTTTCGAATGCGTTCCTAAAACGGTCGCACCTTCTTGTGGAGAAGTCTTATTATCGCCCCTATGGTAGGCCTGGTCGCCTAAATACATACAACTCTAGGAAATTATGAGAGCGGTGTCGTGCTCACGCCTTCTTCTAAACAGGGTACCTT
>CAKKXW010000002.1:46106925-46124901 GCA_920937365.1 Sphaerophoria rueppellii
TTAATAGGCCGTAGGGTAGGAGAATAATACAAAATTATATATAAGATTATACGTGCGGAACATACATCATCCATAACCCATTTTTAAATCTATTAGAATCTTACGAGGTATGGTATCAAAACGGCGCACTCAGCGCTAATTGTGTCCTACGCGTAGGTAGGACAGCCATTTCTACCTAACTACCTTAATATCTAGTTGTTTTTCCAATTTGTTTTGTTTGTATTTGGGATAGTGATGGTGTAATCTGAAATTGTGTCTGTGTGCTCTGAAATGGTTTCAAAATACTCCTTAAAATTCTGGAGACCAGCTATAGTTGGGAAGCCAATGCACTATGCACTACGCATTGGGCTAACAACTCCACTGATTTTTTGTTTCCTATTGAAAAGACATGCATTTTTACAAGCTCCTCAAAGTATGCTATCTTGTTCCGCTTTCTTCCTAATTTCCTATCTTTGTGTCACAACAGTTTTGTTGTGTACACATAGAGGTTTTTGACACTAGTCAGTTCATTTGTTAATAATTTGTTTTTTGTGTTATTTAACACTGCAGTTAGGCTGCAGTCGTCGTTTTCAACATGTTAAAAAGGACAGTGAAGAATAAGATTAGCGGAACGGCTATTTTTAAATAAAAAATCAACTTTAATTAAAAATAAATATGTAGGTATGCCTTCTGAGTTCAATTTATTTAACAACGTAAGAATTATTAAAATTTAAATGTTTACACAAAAAATTCAAAACATCATGCGGTTTATGTAAATTTTGAATTAATTTTAATTAATATTTTTAGTGGTTTCAAATTCTCTTGTTGTTTTTAAAAATAAAGTTATTCAGAGAATTCCTAATTTGAAAAAAGTACCCTCTATAACGCATGACATTTTTAAGTCACTACAATCAACACATCTGTTCTTCAATTTATCATTTGTTCAGTCTCCACGTAACTAACTCAATAAAAAAGTGCTTTCGCAGGACAATATTCCGTAATTACTACCTTACAACTTCTATTTTAATACCTTTCTCTACCTTCGAGATAATAGGAATACAAACAATACCCGCACAATAATGTACAGGTATTAAAATGAAAAAAAAAAAATTGAAAGTGAAAAGCAGTATAAAAGGAAAATGAACAAAAAATCCTCTGAAAAACTTCGTAGAGGACTTGGAATCCTTTCTCTGATTCTAGCCTTGCAGTTATACTCCATGAGTATTTTAAACACCTAAGGGTCCTTACAACAAACGCAGCTCATGCATTGACGACAATGATGACAATTACAAGGACTGACGATGACAATCGCAGTATTCGGATTTCTTTCAATTTGCTTCTCTCTTCTTTAAAGTACAGTTCTTATAAATGTTGGAAAAGCCATTTTTGCTTTGGCTAATCCTTTATTATGCATGTATTCTTTTTAAGTCCACATACCTTTAATAGAACCCATACATTGTGTGTTTTTACATTTAAGAATTGTAGTATTTTATAAAAACGTTGGGAAAATTTCTTTTTCAAAGTCAGCGAAGGAAAGTTGCAAAAACAAATTTCTATAAGAAATAATTTCAAAAGTACTGGAACAACGTTTATAATATTATTAACTATCAAGACCAACGAACGACGAATAAATGGAGGAAAAAAATTGATATTAGATAAGTTTGAAGCCCTACTTCCTTATAAATTCTCAACAAAACGATAGAAAAAATATGAGTGCGATAGATGTGGTCCACACGACTAACTTCCCAGAGTAGAAAAATAAGTAAAAACATTATTTGTCTTGCAAAATCTCCGGCAAATGCATCCCGTTGGAGTTGTACAATGTACACGAACGTTGGTTTTCAAAGTAAAGTTCGATAATGAGGATTTGAGGACATATGTACATTAAGTTCATTGAATAACAGTGGCGCCATCTGGTCAAAATTGGTCATACCAACTCGTGGACTCATGTACAACTACTTTGCACAGTAAAATACAGCCTATTTCTCCTGTATATTGTAGTTTTCTTTTAGTGTAAGAATTTTTCTAGTCGGAATAGTTTATCCGAAGATTAATTAATTAATCAAATATAGTCTATGATACTTCTGAATATTTATTTATTTATTTGTTTAAGTCGTTAATAACTAACGTTTACAAACTTATGAACTATATATATCTATGTCTAAACAATTATTACAAAGTACAAAATTATCATGAATTAAAATTAATTAAAAAAAGCCTGCATTTATGATAAGGCATTATAAAATAAAGTTTTGAAAGATTCGCTTTTTAAATTATCATTTGTCGAAATTATAAGAAAATAATACTTATTAAAAATTAAGACCATTTAATTTATTGGATTATTGGCACCATACTTTGATCTACTGAAAGGAAGTTGTAGAGGTAAGAGGTTGTTGCAGCCTTATGCTTGTACAACTGAAACTAAAGTTAAATCTACTTAGAACTGATGGAGATAATATAGAGCCATTCATCACATTAGTAATAAAACAGAACTGAAGGTATTGCCTATGATGGGTGATAGAGGGAAGTTTAACTAACGCAAGTCTATGAGAGTAAGGAGGATGAATATTATTTCGAGACCAAGAAAAGAAACGTAGGCAGAAACGCATAAGCCTTCTTTGAACTGCTTCAAGTCTATTTGTGTGAATTGAGTAACACACATCCGTATTCTAGTATTGGCCTTACAAACGATACAAACAAAAGTTTTAAAACATAAGGGTCCAGAAAGTCGCGACTAAATCTCTTTATGAATCCTAGCATTCTATTCGCTTTTTTAGTTATATACTCCAAGTGAAAGTTTAAAGTTAGTTTTTGAGTCTAGGGTTATACCAAGGTCAGGGATTTTGTTTGCGCGTAAAAGTCATACTTTTACACTTGTCGACATTTAAGACAAGACGGTTTAGATTGCACCACTCCCGAAAAAGAACAAGGTCTTCCTGTAATAACAAGCAGTCAGATTGTGATTTAATACTTTTAAAAATTTTAACGTCATCTGCATATATTAATATTGAAGAATTTTTAATGGTCAAAGCTAAGTCGTTAATAAATAATATACATAAAATTGGTCCTAAGTGACTACTTTGAGGGACACCGGAGTTGACTACAAAATTAATTAAGAGTTCATTTAAGAAGACTACATTGTAATGTCTGTTACTTAAATATGAGGATATCCATTTTAGAAACTTAGAGCTAAATCCAAGATAGTCCATTTTCTTGATTAGCGTTGTATGGCATAACTTGTCAAAGGATTTGCTAAAGTCAGTAAACACACAATCTACTTGTCCATGGTCTTCAAACATCTAAGCAGAACGAGGTAAAATTTAACAAGTTAGTAACAGTCAACTTCTTTTTTCATAAAACCATGTTGACTTTCACAAACAATATTTTTTTTTTTTTTCACACTAACTATAAGATTTTTGCATTATTGTTGAAATTATTGCAGAAGTTACCATAATTTTCATTATACATATTATAAGGGTTGTCTTAGATTTTTGATTGACATTAAAAAACCGTTAAGGCGATTTCTCTCAAAACCTAATCATCTCTTAACAACACAATGCCGCGAATGAGACCAATTTTATGACAATAGGATGAGTGCTTCGCGAGATAATTGAGCTGAAAAAACGTAACGCACATATGCACATACGAACACACATACACACACACAGACATCATCCTAAAAACGCTTGATTTGTATTCTGGTGATCTCGAAACATGGAGATATGCAAAAATTGAAGATTCACAAAATCGGACCCATTAAAATAACTTTCTCTGGGAAGTTAATAATATGCATGTAGTAGTATTTGATTAATGACACATACATTTGCTTATTTACCCCCTAAAAATCATTTTTGTTTTCGTCTTGGTTGTTCATTCGCAACATATTAAAAATGTATATTTGACATATGAAGATATGTCAAAATCAACGAATAGTCCTTCATTCGTTGGTCTCATGTTAATAGATCTCATGTGAATAGTCTTTAAAAGTTTAATTTTTTTTTTGTAGAAGTTTACAAAATGAAAATAGGAAATCTTATTTTATTGTATGACTATATTTAAGCTTTCAAAAAATGTTTGATTAAAGCAAACATTAAACTTTAAATTAATGATGGATATTGCCAAATTATTAGGCAACCTCATCTTACCGCACTATTGCCGTATTGTCTTTTTTTAGCTTAAAATTTCTCTCTGAAGAAATTTATAAACGGAAGTAATTAGTGCACCATTATTTTATTCCCAACTCGCTAACACCAGTTTTTTCTTTAATTTTTTGTTCAAGCTCGTTTGTTTTTGCAGATGCTCTGACTTTGGGGTTTGTTTCAACTAAACCAGAAAATTAAAAAATCACACAGTGATAAATAAATACACTACTTAGTCTAATGTACATCGTACAATTTATTTATGTTCAAATGTACATGCGGTAGTAGTCGGAATTGCTCATTAATGTGGTGGTTTTTCTTTTTTTTTTTTTTCTTTTTTTGATCGCTTAAGGATATTTGCATACAAGATCAAAAAAACAAGGTCTTGAATTGTTTACTTTTCAAGTTGTCATTTACAGAATTTAGGAGAAAATTAAGTTTAGTGTATATGACAATCAACTGATTTAAAGGACTATTACCACCATAGTTTGACCTACAAAAGATTTGGCACCGAGGTTGCCGTAGTCTAATACTAGATTGCCTGATGTTAAAATTAAGTCTGCCAAGAATCAACGAAACTAAAATATTTCCATTTCTTATACCGTTAATGAAACAGAACTGGATGTATTTACGAAGGTTCGCAAGTAATAGGAGATTGATTAATACTAGCCTATATGAATACATCGGGAGTGCTGATCCTTGGGTCCATGGTATAGAAAACGTAGAAAAAATTGTACGAATCTTCTTTGAACTGCTTCGACCCTTGAATTGTGAATAGCATAGTAAGGTGCCTAGATCACGCACTCATACTCAAGAATGGGCCTGACAAATAGGGATCTTTGAAATCATCATCATTGACAGCATACATATTTCCTAACAAGGTTTTGTCTGGTATTACTGATGATACTTTGGTCGGTCCCGATGAAGTTCCAGCTATTGTTCTAAAGAAATTTGCTTCTTCGATTGCTAGGTTTTTGTGTTTTATTTATAATATATCAATTGAAAATGGAGCATTTTTGAGTGACTTGAAAACTTCCTTTATTACTCCAATATATAAAAGTGGTTCGAAACAAGACCTATTTAAAATTATAGGCCAATTAATAAATTATCTGTGATTCCTAAGTTGTTTGAAAAAATTATTGGCGATAAACTTAATTTTCTGTTAATAGAAACAATATCTAAGTTTCAATATGGCTTTGTGATTGGAAGGCAAACTTGCACAAATATAACACTTTTTACAAACTATGTTCTAAATAATATTGAAAATGGCTATCAAGTGGATGTTGTCTTCACTAATTTTGCAAAAGCATTTGACAGGATAGATCATAATTTATTGATACAAAAACTTAATCAAATAGGTTTTCATTCCAAAATGCTTAATTGATTAAGTTCATATCTTAAAGAACGCACTCGACATTTTAAAATTGATTCTACAGTTTCTAAATCAATAAGGGTGACATTTGGAGTCCCTCAAATAAGCCATCTTGGTCCTTTCCTATTTCTCCTTTTTATTAATGATCTACCTTCTGTTTTCTCTACCTCATCATGTCTTTTGTTGGCATATGATCTTAACATTTTTTCATGTATTAAGAATCAGTTTGATTTTTATCTATTACAAGGAAGACCTTCGCAGGCTTTATTAATTTTACGTTTACTCGTTGTTTATCTCCTTCGTCATATCCTAAAGGCAAACTAGGCAGCCAACAAAAGGGCGCACAGGCGCAGTAATTTTGAAAAGTGGCAAATAATGCGAGTTCATACGTGGTTGTTGAACTAGCAAACTCATGAACTCGAACCGAACTTGCCACTTTTGTTAAAATAAAAATCGGTCCTAAGCAATTCCACTTACGTGATTGAACAACGATAGCAACTTAGAGGTGCTTTCACCAATGGCTTTTTCTGTCAATTCCTTTATTTGGCCCGAGTTGTAGCTATTTCACGGGTGCCACCCCGATCATCAGACTCCTTTATTAGTGGTGCTGTGTAGTTGTTCTTTAATTTTTAATCGAAAAGCTTTTTGATTTCACATTTGGGATTTGAACCTGGACCAGCCAGTTGGGAAGCCAATGACACTACGCACTGCGCTAACAACTCCACTGATGTTTTGGTTTCCCATTGCACACTTTTTATTGTTTATCAATTGCAATGAATAGACATGCATTTTTACAAGCTCCTCAAAGTATGCTATCTTGTTCCGCTTTCATTTTTTTTTTTAATTTCCTATCTTTGTGTGACAACGGTTTTGTTTTACACACAGAGGGTTAGATTATTGAAAGTTTTTGACATTAGTCAGTTCATTTTTGTTGTAGTTTGTTTTTGTATTATTTAACACTGCAGTTAGGCTGCAATTCTACTTACTACATTCTATAGGGAAATATCTTCTCAAACAATATGCTCTAGAATCAACAAATGCTAGCAGGTCACAGGCTCACAGCGTACCACCTGCCTAGCAACCAAACAAATATGGCCAAGCAAAGACCTGAAACGGTCAAAAGGTTTGATTTGCCTGAACAGACAAAGTATAAGCTCCACAGTTGGAGTCATAACAGGACACTGCCCTATAGGTAGACATGCTTTGAGGCTAGGGGTCTACGCAGACAACTTCTGTAGAAGCTGCATGAACGACGAGGAAGAGGAAACAGTCCAACACCTTTTATGTACTTGCCCGGTACTCTTCTTCTTGGTAATCCCTTCTACGGTCGACAAAAGATGTCTCTCTAACTTCATTAAGTACAAAATGGTTTGTTTAAATTCATTACTCTCCTATGGTATCACAATGGACCCTTGAGGTCTAAGTGAGTCAACAACATCTAGATAGCCACTCCAACTCCACCAAGAGTCAACTGGGTTTACCTATTTGGTTTGCCAACTCCGCAATTGACTTAGCTTCCTTCTAATTTTTTAAAGTGCTTTTGAAAATTGATTTTACTTATTGTAGTGGCAAACAACCTAATGCTTGAAATTGAAACTCATCAGCGGATGGCAAAGATTTTGACGGATTAAAATCCTCATATTTTCTAGATTGATTTTCGGGGCAAATCAGAGAAACGAGTTGCAACTCGGTTTTCATAACAACCAATTCGAGGTAACTTGGATTACAAAATTTACGGTTCGGCAGTCGGCACATCATTTACTAAAATATTTCAAACCGAACCCGTAAGATCTTTTGGACAATACTAATTGATCTCACGCAACACGGTGCAGCCTTTTCGGCCAAACTATACTACTAGATATTTTTAATATAGGAGCGCCGATGCGATGCTTGCCTATGGCGCCCTCAACGTTTAATCCGCCACTGGATATCGTGCTAAAAAAAAAGCAAATGAAAAGAAGGCTTTATTTTTTACTTTTACTTAAGATTTAACAAACATTTTGATTTTATAGTCAGCAATGCCAATTCAATGTCAGGGTTTTGTAATTCGGAGTGTGGAATCCCTGTTACATCACGTACGCAGTAAGAATTGAGAGAGTTCAAAATAGAGGCAGGCCGGGTTGGAATATAGAAAATATACCTCCTTACAATTCACGATGTCAGCTTACTGGCTTATATACGTCGGAAGATATCTTCAATCATATTTATAAGAGATATTTTATGTTATGATAAAAATTGTACAAAAATGAATCAGCAACCAGCAAAACGCAGGTAGAAATCAGGTTGCGGTATGAAATGATAGGAACAAAGTTTTGGTCTCGGATACAAAGCAATATGCAGAACATTTTTATATAACAAAATCTTCACTCACCAAGAAGGTGGAAAGCAGGGAAAAGCAGTCGATACACAAAATGTTCTATAAACAGAGAGGCTAGCTAGCTGCACTCCTCTACTGAGTGTTGCAAAACCAAGTAGTGCACACACTGGTCAATAAGAATGAAGACAACAATATCATTTATTCAATGAAACCCGAAATTGTATCAAAAACTTTGTTTTAACTGTTTTCCATATGTATGTATTTTCACAACGATGATGTCTCACAGGGCTAAACTAAAATCGTGAAGGCGGCTATCGTTGATTTGCTCCATGAAAGTTTTTTCTGTCTCTCATCATCTCTTTTTATGAATCCATATTTTAAATATTCAATTTTAGCAAAATCCTTGAATATACAAACATTCATAAAATAAAGGTCCAATCGATTATTATTTATTTTATGTACACAACTGAATCTTGATTATCATGTTCCATTTGTTGATACAAATGGAACTGGGGCCTGGTGTAATTTTCTGCTGCACTATGAAAAGAACAAAATATATACTTATTACTTCCAAGTTCGCCTGAGTGTCTCTATATAAAAGTCTTTGCTTAAGGAAATCAATAGAGTGATTTCAAAAATCTGTAGGATAAAAAAAATTTATTTCTGTCACGTTATAATGATTACCACAATAAAACTTTAACAAGGTGCAAATGCCTACATTATTGAAATATCATGACTCTCTTACCTACCCTTGAAATCTGTTTGCATTTTTTTCTAGTCTACCTGATGATAACATTTTATTATGTGCGAGTGTCTGTATGAGTATTCATTTTTCCTCTTAAAGAAATATTAAAATTGAATAGAATTCAGTAAAGCTGATTTGAAATAAAGTACGGAGTCGAATTGGAAAAAGAATCTTTGATAGCCTTATATACCAGTGTTGGTCTTGGGAAAGTGGATTGATTGGAAAGTCTTTTCATAACCGCAAAAATCATCATCGTCGGCGGCCTGGCCTAAGAGGTTCCTGCCATTAATTCTGCTCCAACAGGGATTCGGTCATGAATCCCGAATCCCGATTCCCTATCCGACGCCATTCAGTTTCGCGCCCCAAAACATCAGGGGCGCTGGTCTATGCCATCCTTGCAGCTGAAATTTGGTCCGCCCCACTGCCACGTTGATTCAAACCATTATCTTACTTACTTACTTACTTACGGAATTTCCGAACTGCTCTCTCTAAAACCTTTACTCTCGAACGCGGTGAAGAGTTCAGAGCGCTTTTGTATAACTAACCTAGTCTCGGATCCGTAAGTGATCCGTCTTATGAAGCAGTATTTTTGAAGTATTGTTAACGTTTTTCGTAGTCAACCTTTTGTCTTAGATACACTGGCATTACTAACGCGCGATACTATAACTCTTATTTCAGGACTAAAGGGCTAACTATAATGGACGGAACAAAGCGGACGGAGCCGTCCGTAACTGAGCGAATACAAGAAATTCGTATATTGTGCCCTAAATAGCGGATTGCTCCGTTTCGTCAATTTTCGTTCAGTTTTGCTTACGGACGTAAACTGCGCTCCTCTTCGCTTTTTACGGACGAAAATTTGAGAGCTGACTGGTTTTGTTGATTTTTCTGAAGTGGAATTCGATTTATTGTTGATTTCAGGTAATTAATTTCTTGAAATTGATTGTTTGTTGCATGGCAACCGAAATTTACAAATTATTGAAAACAAAATACATACATATGTTTTTGATTGATACTTCCGTACACATCCGTTCATTATGGGTAAAGTGTTCACATCGCAGTTCGGAAGGAAGCGTTTCGTTCTGTTCTGACACTAGCTTCCGCTTGCTTCCGCTCATTATAGTTAGCCCTTTATCCTTTTTCATCGAGCTCTACGAGGTCGAGTCCAGGCGCAATACTGTTTCAAGAATATATTTTGTCTTCATTGTGCAAGGCAGCTGTGTTTTAGGTATATTCGCAATAGACTCTCGGAAAAACTTTTTAACAAAATAGCTGTCTGAGTCGATATAGGCACTTTGATACGTATCGCGATCAGACTCGACAAGTAGTGGCGGTGATATGTCAACATTTGGTCTGTTTGGTTACGATATGATTCCATGAGTTGATACCCACCCACATGACTATGACTCATTGTCCATTATCAATTAAAAGCTCTAGCAAGCTATGGGATCTAATGTGTTGTCTAAATATCGCCTCCGTACATACTTAAGAACGATTTTTACTTTATATCTGGAGTAGTAGATATCTTTTTCGTCCCCAGTACGCCCGTGCAGGTAAATGGGGTCCCTAAATATGCTACGCTTGCAAAGGGTTGATGACAATAAACTAAGGTTTGAAAACCTACCTAGAACAAATGGTATCTTAGATGATCCCTGTAGTAAATGGGATACTCACCAAGACCCCATTTCTTGGTCACCTTTTCTCTCGTAGGGCTATTATGTCAGCGTTATATGTGGGCAAGGTAGATATAGACTTGTTACTGCTCAGCTCTTTCTCTCTAAAGCGATTTATCGTTACATGTGTTGTTACCATTTAAATAATTAAATATGTAAGTAGAACGTTTCTCCTTTGAAAAAGATCCATCAAATGCAGTGGAAAAAGCAATGACAAACATAAGTGAATTTGGTTGTAAAAAGGGAATGTCTTGAAAATGCCTGAAATACTTTTATTTCTTAAACGTTTCTTTTTTAACTGTGAGACATTTTGTTTTTTCTACATTTTAGTTTATTGCGATGTTCTCATGTGTTCTTTCACTGAAATTTCTTTTGCAACATTAAGGCGGAATATGCCTTAAAATATACCAAACATTTCTTTAAAATGGCTGGAAAAAATTCAGACTTATAGGTATCAATTACAAAAAAAAAAAAAAACAGCGTCTCACTGATCGCACTAAGCAAATCGAAACGGAAGAACTGTAGTTTAAAAATTATTATGTAGTCAAACATTTACAAATCGCGCAACATAGTTCAAGGCAGATGTTAATAAAAAATTTAATGAATAGATTCTGTCAAAAACCGTGATATCTTTTAGCTGGACTCGAATTGGTAATGGTTATGAAAGTAATTGCTTGCAATGTAATATCTCTAAGTGCTTTCTCAAAGGATACCTCTACCTGTACGATTGTCGCACAGAGTTAATGTGATTGATTTGGATACATCAAATGCAAATTTTGAAAAGTCTCAAATGCTTACTTCTTCTCTTTGCTCTAGTTGTATACAAACGAAAAAATTAAACGTCAAAGTCCCTTTGACATGCATTTGACGAGAAAACTTGCGACATTTCATCTCATTCAATTATACTTGTAGGCTCAAGATATAACATATAATTTCCAAGGTATGCATCACAAGCTCACATTTTCTCTTCTTTTTTGACACTAACAGAATTGTTCAAAGAGAGCTTATAGCAAGCACAGTCTTACGATCAATGGTTTGCCAAACATAGTAAAGACGCTGTAATACCACCAGCTCATCAATTAGTGCAGTGTTAGTTGCTAGTAAGCAAACATAACATAACAAACACTCACATAGATTAAACAAAAACAACAAGAATAACAATAACTAATAGTAACAAACATTAATTAAACAAAATTACATTTAAAGTTAGAACACGGGTCTTGAGAAAATATTTTAATTTATTCTTGCTTAGATTTAAATCAAATAAATCATAAAGCTAATTCCGGGATCCTAATGTCACCTGTGTTTTGTACAACAGTTTGGTTTGTCCCCAGCTAGAGTATGCATCGCAGATGTGGTCTCCTTTATATGATGTTCATATTTAAAGACTGGAATCTGTGCAACGGAATTTCACCCGTTTTTTGTTAAAAGGGTTTCAGTGGATTGATCCCCTAAATACCCTTCCATACGAAAATCGTTTGTCAATCCTTAATATGCAAACACTACAACAGAGAAGAAATAATAATGATATTGTATTTTTTCATCAAATTATAACTGGAGTCACTAATGCTCCTGAACTTCTCTGTAAAATTTTGTTTTGCTCTCGAGGGGGAGGTTAAAATCTTCGTAATCAGGATCTGATTAAGATCCATATTCACCGTACTAATTATGGAATGCATGAGCCTTTGACACGTATGGGTAAACTTATAATCTGGAACTCAAAACTTTTTGATTTTAATTTAAGTGAAATTCAACTTAAAATAAATTTGAAAACCAGTGTTCCACTTTCTTAATGTCTTATGTTGATTTTGTAATGTTATTTTTTCTTTATTTTATGTTACTTATTTATGTGTGTTGTGTTATTTGTTTTAGTTTCGTTATGTGCTTACTAACAACTAACACCACACTAAGTGATGATAGACGGTGGTATAACACAGTCCCTGTGTTGGCAAACCATTGGTCGTAATATGGTGCTTGCTATTGGACTATACGACCAATTCTGATAGTGCGTAAAAAAATTAGTCTGGGTTGCAGTTTGAAAGACTACTATGTGCCGCTCATAAAATCCATATTTTAAACGATGTTTTGGTTCTTGTACCATGTTTTTCCTGCAAAAATTAAAACCGCCACCTATAGTCAAGCAGTGCAACCGTTACACCAGTAATCACTTGATGGAAGAATACCATGTCGCTGTTGTTTCGTCTATTTGACAATGTTTCCATCTGGAGACTTAGTAAACGATTTTCATAAGAGGGGACTTTCAAAAGATCACTCCATAGACCTTTGAGGGCAAAACGAATAAAATTTCTTTTAAAAGATTCCAGCCTCTCAATATGAATATTGTAATGAGATGAGGTTACTAGACCTGGGAGCTGAAATTATTTGCGAATTCTTCACATATTTCAGAAGTTAAGTTGAGAACTACATTATTGCTAGTAAATTTCATTGGATTAACATCACATCTCCTATTCGAATTAATGTATTTCCAAAAACTTTTCAGATCACACGAAAAAGAGCATTCAATAGTAAGTAAATACTCACTATAAAGTTCATAGGACAGTTTCTTAAATGTTTCAAAAAATTAAATATAAACTAGGTATAGGTACTTGGTTTTCTAAGATCATGTATTTGAGGTATTTTTTGCAGGCCTTATTTCTCTTATTGCGAAGTGTTTTGAGCTCTTTAGCATACCAAGGATGGATAAAAGTGTTACAATGGGTTGTTCTCATTTAAGGAACTGTCTCTTCAATGCAATTCATAAGTACAGCAAAAGGAGATCAACTGTCACACACCTTCTTGCCTTAACATGGATTGGAAACTGATTGTGTTTACTCTGATTTTTCAAAAGCTTTTGATCAACTACCTCACTAAGTTATCAAGTTGAAACTACAGTTATTAGGCTTTCCCCCTGGGCTGGTTTCATGGATTTCTTCTTACCCTGAGGATAGAACTTATCAAGTTAAATTCAGAGACATGTTTTCGAAAACTTTTAATGCTAAATCTGGTGTTCCACAGGGTAGTCATTTAGGATCTCTTCTCTTTATCTGATCAATAAATGATGCACCGTTATGTGTTCGTGACAGTGAAATTCTTATTTTTGCAGATGATATGAAGATCTTTAAGAAAATTACATCTAACGATGATCGTATTCTTCTGCAAAATAATATAAATAGGTTTTCTGTATGGTGTAATAAGAACAGTTTAAATCTATAGGCCCTTCGAAATGGTCAGGCAATGACATTCTCAAAAAAATGAGAATCTTCGACTTATGAGTATTATATATATCTCAGCAGATTCTCGAATCGTGATTTTACAGAGCACATTAACAACATTGTTAATAAAGCTAGTTCTATGTTGGGGTTCGTTAAGCGTCAAAAGAATTTGTTGATCCTAACGTCACCCTTTCTCTTTATAATTGGCTTGTTTGTCCGCATCTTGAATATGCTTCACAGATTTGGAGTCCTTATTATGACGTTCATATTGACCGGTTAGAATCGGTGCAACGTAATTTTACTCGTTTCGCATTAAAAGGTATTCAAAGGCATGATCCTCAAAATATTCCTTCTTATGAGGATCGAGTATTACTTCTTCAAATGCAATCGTTGTCGCAAAGAAGGACTAACAATGATTTAGTTTTCCTTCATCAACTCATAACAGGCGTCACAGATGCATCAGACCTTCTTACTTCTAAGTGCTATACTTTTTTATTATCGGGGAGGAATTATCACCTTCGCAGTATCGATCTATTTAAAGTCCCAAGACATAGGACCAATTACGGAATGCGTGAGCCCTTGACAAGGATGAGTAGGCTTTTGAATTATAATACGGATCTTATTGACTTTCATATTAATAAGAATAAATTAAAGACTATGCTTAAAACCAGTGTAGCACGCTCTTAATTGTTTTAATTGTTGTCTAATCATATATTGTTTTTTATTTGTTTGTATTTGTATAATTTTGTCATTTCTTGTGTAGTGTTCGTTTGTTTAAGATTGCCCACTAACATGATGAGCTCACTAACGTGATGAGCTGGTCTGTTTACACAGTTTTCTCGGTTAAAGAATAATGGTCGTTAGATGTTGCTTGCTTTAAGCTCTCTCCGACATTATCTGATAGTGTAAACAAAAATGCAATAATTGCTTTAATTTCATAATTGCGTCAGTATCACTGCTGGACGTGTTTCTTGGATACCAGAATTCAGTAAGCTATTTGAAAGCTGCAAAAATCAGCTTTTCGGAAGTCAACTCCATATGAGCAATCATGGGGATTGCCATTCTAAAGTAAATGACCGCTCAAGTCAAGAAAAATATATAAGGGAGGGTTGATAAAGTAGATGTAGATTAACACACCATGGCAGACAAGATCTTATACCGATGTTCAGGAGACTTATACCTCTGTAGTTCGTTCAGGGGATCTCCTTTCTTGAATATCGGGCATTAGATGCTGAGGTTCCATTCGTCGGACATGCTTTCTTCCGACCAAATTTCGCAGATGAGCTGGTGCGTGCTCCGAACCAAATCATCTCCAGCTGATTTGCACACTTCGGCGGCTAGCCCGTCTGCTCCAACGGCTTTGTTCGACTTAAGTTTAGATATTGCTAACTTCACTTCGTGAAGGTCCGGTGGGTGGAGTTGTTGGCCTGCTGCACCCAAATTGAATGGTTCTGTATTGCTGGCAGAGTTTTGCTCGTCGTCGTCACTATATACAGCTTGGAAAAGTGGTCTTTCCATATCCTCAGCACTGACTGTAGTTCCACTACGATGTTCCCGTGATGGTCTCTACAGGCTTCGGTTCGGTGTGTATAAGCCCTGGATGTTTGTTTTATCTTTTTGTAAAACTTTCATACCTCCTATCCTATCTCCTCGATCGCGCTCTTCTCACGCTTTCATTTTTTCTTTCTGAGCAGTTTGTGCTCCTCTTTCCTTTTGGGCTCGTAGAGCTCACGAGCTGCTCGTGTCCTTCTTTGCAGCAATGCTTTGTATACCTCTTCATTAGCTGCATGTGCTCGCCCGCGTTCATCGTATTCACCAGGCGTTTCGTTGTGGTGGACGTGTAATCCCTGCACTTCAAAGGTGGCATATCTAATGGCTGCTTAGAAGTGTTACCGCTGGTTCTCTACATTTTGTGCTGGGAGCAAAGGACTTCTTGGGGGATTTTCGGGAAGGGATGAAGCAATCTTTTGCGATTGTTGCCGTTTGACGTCGAATTTTTTCATAGCATTTTCGCCTGTTGGTCTTGATCAGGATACCATACCTTGGCTAAAAAAAGGTAGTGATCCGAGTCGATGTTGGCTCTATCACTGAGTTGAAACGCAAGACCTCCCTTCTGAGTCGAGTCCCAACTACAAGTCCACATCCAATTAGACTCTGATTTTGTTCCCATTAGCAGTCGCAGTAGTATATATCACAGTTGTTCATTTTACGTAGGCTCGGACCACACCATCGCATTTCTTGGGGTTCTGCTAGTTGTTCGGCTGCACGTGGTCTGTTAAGGGACCTAATATTCCAAGGAAAAAAACGAAATTCGTTGTCCTTAAATCCTTAATTAATTCCGTCCGTATCAGAGGCTTGTTGGTGGTTTGGAGCTATATTTGTTTTATGTGTCCGGGCAGTCACCCCAACGCACGACCCCCAACCTGGAGGGCCAGGTCTTTAGTTTAACTCTAAGACGAGGAGTCGGCCAAACCGCTTCCTATAGATGTGGGCTGCGAATATAGGTAGTAGCCCTATAAGTAGTTCATATTGCCTGAAACTTTAGGCGCTACCGTTGATTCCATATTGGGAGTTCTTCCACTGCCGCCTGTTAAAAAGGAGGCATGCCTTAGTGGACGCATACCTCCGCTAAGCTGCTGCTATGGCTACAAATTTACAACCAATTTCAATTTTCTCTGATATGAGCTAAGACTTATTTTTGTTTGTAATCAACTTGTGTTAATTACCAATCAAAATTCGTTGACCTCAAAAAAGAATCGTTTCAAATTAAAGAAAATGAATAATTTTCCTTAATTTATGACTGAACCGCTTTTCCTTTTAATTTTGCCAATTACTTTAGACCGCTTTTAAGAAAGTAATGCATTTTTATAACAAGATCTTGTATGATGATTCCAAATAACCGAAACACACCCAAAGAGGCTTCCTGTAGAAATGAAATGGCAAACATCAAAGTCAAAGGACGAAATGAGTTAATTTAAACGAAAATTAATCGACATTCCCGAAGGCATAATTAAAAGTACGACACAGTGGTTACTGGTGAGGAGCTAAAATTAAGCAACTAATATAGGCAGCAAGAAGAAATTGGCAAAAGACTGACTGAGAGCGTGAGCATTTTAATTAAATTTGATTTCACATCGGACTAAAAGGACAAAGTGAAATGTTTTGAGATTTCTTAATAACTTAAGGTCATTTGCAGAATATTCGATTAATCGAAACAAATTAAATTGAAGCAGAGATAGACTTTTGGTAATGTACATGTAAATGTGTTGGATTGTGTCAGTAAATTTTCACTTAACGCTAGTAAGCTGTTAGTACAGTTTGTTGACAAGAGAGGCACTAAAGTGCAAGCTACGGTTCATGGCAAGATATATATATATTTTTTTTTTTTTTGGTAATCCGGAATTGGTACATAGAACTTTCCGATTCCAGATACCAAACGAACATGCAAATACATTTTTTTGCTTCTCCCAGTGGCAAATTTAATCCTCGATGAAAAATTTTGGTGAAAAGAGCAAGGAATTCATTCAACACTTTTAAGAGGAAAGCAAGGAAATGATTTCATTGGAATAAAGTGATGCCCTTTTTCCTCTGTACAATTTTTCTGTTGTTTTCATTAAGGAAAAGTCCTGCACAGCTTCACGAGTTCGCAATTGGCATTGAGCACTGTGCGTTGTATTCATAAGAATAAACGAACAAAAAAGAAACAAAAATATTGGCTAGCTACTAGCGTAGCTGATAGTTTTTTTCTTTTCTTTTAAGGGTGAAAATCAAAGATAAAAAATAAGTAACAAGATGGGAAACAAGGCTGTCAAAGTGACAGTTGCCTAGAAGCTTCGGACCATAGTTACTGTGAAAGTATGGGTGTTTTTACCAATACTATCACAGTAAATATGGTCCAACCATCTGAAAATGCGAAAACAAACAAGAGAGAAATGTTGAAAATGCGAAAACAAACAAAAGAGAATAGAAAAATCTCAGCTCATCTCTGTGTTTTTGTAACATGCATGTAGACGAAAAGAATAAAGTAAATGAAGGAATATGAAAATTGCGGGATTTGCATTTGGATTTGGAGTGAAACGTAACCCAGTGGCAAATTTCATCCTTGGTGAAAAATTTTGGTGAAAAGAGCAAGGAATTCATTCCACACTTTTAAGAGGAAAAATAAAGAAATGATTTCATAGGAATAAAGTAATGCCCTTTTTCCTCCGTACAATTTCTCTGTTCTATTAACGCTTTCGTTTCTTCGCATACATAAACGTTGTGATTTCAGTAAGGAAAAGTCCTGCACAGCTTCACGAGTTCGCAATTGGCATTGAGCACTGTGCGTTGTATTCATAAGAATAAACGAACAAAAAAGAAACAAAAATATTGGCTAGCTACTAGCGTAGCTGATAGTTTTTTTCTTTTCTTTTAAGGGTGAAAATCAAAGATTAAATAAGTAACAAGATGGGAAACAAGGCTGTCAAAGTGACAGTTGCCTACAAGCTTCGGACCATAGTTACTGTGAAAGTATGCGTGTTTTTACCAATACTATCACAGTAA
>CAKKXW010000002.1:46147855-46162379 GCA_920937365.1 Sphaerophoria rueppellii
CTAACTTTATCTGCACCGCCCAGGTAAAGGCCTTTGTTTATTACCTTTAAGAATATAAGACCAGCAGTACCTATTGAAGTCGTTCACCGGACTTCGTAGACGGTAAGGTTTAGTTCTTCGGTTTTGTCAGCGTCTGGTTTGATAGAAGTTGACCCAAGGTAATCGTGAGGTTGAAGCGTTCGACCATGCCGTTACATTGTGGGTGGAGTGGTGTTGTTCTTGTTTTCTTGATGTGAAGAAGCCCACAAACTTTCTGAAATATGTTTGATTCAAACTTCCTTCCCTGGTCGGAATGCAGTGCTAATGGAACCCAGTTGAAGATAGTTTGGTCTGCGACTGTTTTGGCTTCTTGATTTGGAATGGCAGATGCTTCAGGCCACTTGCTGAAGTTATCCATGACGACCAGAATATAAGAATTTCCATTATTTGTTTCCGGAAATGGACCCGCCACGTCTATTTCAATCCTTACGAATGGTGGTCCTACATTATACTGCTGCATTCGGCTATGATTCTTTTTATTCGGCCCTTTGATGTCAGCACATGTATCGCATTTTCGGCACCACTTTTCGACGTCTTCCCTTGCATGTAGCCAGTAGAATCGTTGTCGAACCTTTTCTAGCGTCTTGTTTACTCCTAGGAGACCTCCCGAAACATCATCATGCATTTCTCGCAGAACGTCCATAATCTTCGATCTCGGCACGACTAGCTGCATTTCTTTCCCCTCATTTGAAATATCTAAGATTATCAAACAAGTTCCTACTCTTTTATCCACAACTTTTTGATCTTAAATCGCTTCTTGATAGTGATTAAACAAAGGCATATAAATCAAATCTTACAATCTAGCCCAAACTCAAGTATGTGTTCTGTATGGAAAAAAAAAAATCAATTAAAAGGCTAGACAGAAGACTCATAAATAACGGCACTCTTAAAAGCGAAGAAAAATACCAGAAAAACACAATGATATCCCAGTGACACACTGAATCTCGATAGCAAACATAAAAGCAAAATACAAAAATGTTTTTTTCAAGTGTTCATGTTTAACATGAAAACACTTTTTCGAGTATCTTGGTTATTTTCATTTATTCTATAAATCAGAATACAAAAGCGTATGTTACTAGTCCTCAACCTCAAAATATTTTACTTTACTCGTATCTGCTGTACGGCAACCACTTCGAGTATACATGCAAATGAAATACTCCTCGCAATACAATTCGCTTTTCCATATGGTTGCTCCATCCTACACAAAAGGATACCATATGTATTTCATGAATGCAAGCAGAAGCGAAGCCTCTTGACACCGGAAATAGTCTTTGAATATGGTACCAAAAACAACTCGTAAAGTTATTTTATTTTCCTTGTACCATCATCTTTTGGTTCTACAATGTTTAATTTCGGGATAGTGTCATTTTCAGATTCAAGAGTTTAGCCATTGCCAAATACTTTTTATCTAATGTTGGCATTTGCAGACGATTAAAGTTTGGCATCGCAATGTTCAGTTAAACTCTTTCATGGCGAAGACACTATCACATTGAAATATGAATGTTATGTGCAGTATCAGCTATGCCATTATACAAAAAAAAAAAAAAACGTAACCACTAAAATTACTCAACGTTTTTAAAGTCCATTACATTATATCCCGGCGAAAATTGATGCTAGCAAAATAAAAAGGTAGGAATTTTCGAGTTTGTTCTTTAATAATTAAGTATTTTCAAAGAAATTGTTTGTATGTGCATCTGCATTTCTGCAGTTGCCATTGAGAGCCCTATGGGCTGCAATTTTCTTTTGTAACATTCGCATGTAGATCAATGTAGATCCTTTGTGATGCCCCGAAGTATTGTTACTTAATGGGTAAATTATACCTGTAAATCCTATGGTTGGTCGAGCCATTGGAGGACTTGACAAATTTAAGAAGGCGGTTCCTGGTATTTAGATAATTTGTGGTAGTCACTTTAATAATGAACCACAGCAACTGTCAGGCGAAGCGAACGAACAGGTCCAAGGCAGATCTGCAAGCAGAGTGGATTGCATCATCAAGCGACCAAAAACACATCTAACTTCATGGCCAAGCCAATCTGCTTCGTAAACGTTTGTCTGCAAGAATACCGAGAATATTCGTCACTTGGTTGCTGTAATTCAAAGTATTTAGTTCACTTTTCCTTTGCCTTGTATTTGCGCCATTTTTACTCATCGAAATTATAAACTGAAAAAGACTGAATAAAATCTTGCCATTTTGTGTAATATAAATTTAACACAGTGTTTTGTTTGATGAACTTAGTTCGATCGCAGCTAGCAGTTTTTTTCTTATTCTCTGTGCGGCCCCTAGTTACATTGAGACCACAAATTGGTGACCCCGACGTGATATATTCACGCTCCCAGCAATTGCACATGTCTTGCTATCTCGTTCAATGTCCGACTGTTCCGACAACGAGGACACCGAAAAATACTTCACGCCCAGTGCGCAAACGGTTCAAACACGTTCCCAAACAAAAGAAGAACTCGACGAGCAACTCAAGTTAGAAGCAGCAATGGCAGAACGTCTTGAAGCATACCTAAGGGAGGCACGCAGCCCTAGACTGCCTCCATTCGACGGCCACAAGTTGGACTTATGGTTTCGTCGGGTTGAAACGGAGTTTGCCGCCATTGGCTTAGACGAAGATGACAAAAAATACTATGCCGACCTACGCGCCCTCGATGGACCCACCACAGAGTCCATAACCGACATCCTGGACACT
Source organism: Sphaerophoria rueppellii (assembly GCA_920937365.1). Classification (NCBI taxonomy): domain Eukaryota; kingdom Metazoa; phylum Arthropoda; class Insecta; order Diptera; family Syrphidae; genus Sphaerophoria; species Sphaerophoria rueppellii. The sequence continues at coordinate 46,150,588 of CAKKXW010000002.1, forward strand.
CCACCAAACAAAGATAAGTATACATTTTTAAAATCGCAAATCCTTGAAAGACATGGGTACTCTTAGAGAGATAACTTACGCCAGGTGCTGAAGGGAATTCCGTTGGGCAACTTGAAGCCATCCCAATTGTTAAGGGAGATGCGAACTCTATCCGCCGGTTCCCTTCCGGACGAACCTGTAGCCTCTCTTCCGCTGGTGTCTCAACAACTTGACAAAATCGAACACCTAACACGCACGGTCACAGATCTGTTATCGAAGCTTTCACTGACTAACTCTCCGGCCCATACTCCGAGTCCGCACTCACGGAGCAGCGTTTCAACCCATGCTTCAAGACCACAATCCCGTTCGCGAAGCCCTGGGCGACGCGGAATGTCTCGCAATCACCAACGGTACGGAAGTGAGACACGACGCACTGTGCCTGCCTCCATGCTCATACAACAGCAACCGTTAGGGAAACGAGAACCGCTATCGGCAGTAGGGGCCGTGTTCGATAGCGACCATCATCACTCAACCGAGGCTCGCCTACATCTCTACGATGGAAAGACCAAACAGAATTTCCTTAACGACTCCGGCGCCGCCATTTCACTCCTACCAAGCAAGACATTCCGCCTCAGCCGCGAACCAGCCACGATGATCCTGTACGCTGCCAACTCAACACCAATCAAGACCTACGGTACGCACATACTAGCTCCGTGCTTGAATCTCCGTCGAGATTTCACCTGGATCTTCACGATAGCTGACGTCATGAAAGCCATCATAGGAGCCGATTCCCTGAGACATCGATTTAAAGAACCAGCAGCTAATTGACTCCCAGACGCAGTTGTCATCAAAGGGGCACGTTCACCGCTCCACCTCCACAGGCATATCAACAATTCACCCCGACACACCATGTCTGAATCTCCTGCGAGAATTTGTAGATGTTACCAAGCCAACGCAACGGAATCACCTCGGCATTTCAACCTTTCAACGCTACATTGACAGCATCTTCCGAGATTTAAGTTTTTTTTACATCGACGACATTCTCATCATGTCTACAGACGAAATTCAACATGAAAGTCACCTACGCGAGGTGTTCAGCAGACTCAGACAACACAAAGTTACAATCAACAACAACAAATGCCAGCTCAACAAAGATCATGTCGAATTTTTGGGCTACAGCATCAGTCCTACCGGATTCGCCCCAACGTCCGATCGTCTATGCAGGATCGCAGAATACCCCCAGCCAAACATAGTCCACGAGCTCAGACGGTTCTCTGTATGATTAATTACTACAGACAGTGCATTCCCAAGCTAGCTGAACTCCAACTGCCGCTCCATTGCTACAAAAAAGTCAATCAAGAACGACAAAACCCAGATAGACTGGACTTCGGTGACCGAAGAATGCTTTTCCAAGTTGAAGCAAGCGCTCTCAAACGCAACTGAATCCGCAATTCTGTCACCAACAACCAAACTTCATCTAATCACCGACGCCTCAACCACCTGCATTGGAGCGGCATTGGAGCAGATCGAAGACGGCGTGCCCAGGCCAGTTGGATTCTTCTCAAGGAAGCTAAGCGAAACCGAAAAGAGATACAGCACTTATGATCGGGAACTGCTCGCCATCTTTGCAGCCATCAAATACTTCCGTCACTTGCTAGAATGCCGGCAATTCACTATCATGACAGACCATAAGCCGCTCATTCATGCCCATAGTCAAAGACATGACAACGCTTCCGAGAGACAAATCCGACAACTCAGCTATATATCGCAGTTCACCACGGACATAGTCCACGTGAAGGGCGAAGAGAACGTAGTCGCCGACGCTCTGTCAAGGATCGAGGCAATAGAAACTTCATCGCTACTGGATCCAGGGCTCATCCACGAGGAACAACTGACGGATCCTGAACTAGCCGATATCCTAATGGGCAACACGTCTCTCCAACTGCGAGAAACCGAGGTAAAACCGAATCTGATGATCTACTGCGATGTGTCCCAAGGCGAACTAAGACCATACCTGCCACAGAAACTTCGAAGAATGGCATTTGACTTGATCCATGGACTTTCTCATCCGAGCCAGAAGCAAACATCAAGAGCTCTGATACAAAAGTATGTCTGGCCCAGCATTATGAAGGATAGTGCCACTTGGGCACGCCAATGCCTCGCCTGCCAAAGATCCAAGGTCCATCGACAAACAAAGTTTCTGCCAAACCACATTGCCATTCCTGACAGCAGATTCAGTCATATCCACCTGGACCTCATCGTACTGCCAAAAATCAGTGATTTCAACTACTGCCTTACGACAATCGACCGGTTCTCAAGATGGCCATCAGTAGCCGTTCCACTCAAGAACATGACGGCGGAAACAGTGGTGACAGCACTTTTCGACCATTGGATAATTCATTTCGGGACACCGACGACGATTACTACGGATCAAGGCGTTCAGTTCGAATCGCAAATCTTCAAAGCCTTCACGCACTTCATTGGAGCCGAGAGACGTCGAACCGCTACTTACCATCCACAGTCAAACGGCTTGGTTGAACGTTTCCACCGGACTCTCAAAGCAGCTCTCATGTGCTCCCCGAAACCTTGGACGGAGGCCCTTTCCACAGTAATGTTAGGACTAAGGAACAGCCTCAAGGAAGATTTGCAAGCTTCGCCAGCCGAGATCCTATACGGCACCAACCTAAGGATACCGGGAGAGTTTTTCATTCTCGACAATACAACGGCCGATCCACAAATCTTCCTACAGAAGCACCGAGAGTTCGCTAGAAACCTTAGACCAGCGCCGACAGTCCATCACATCAAGCCAAAAATTTGTATATTAAAGGACCTGTATACGTGCTCGCACGTATTCATCTGATGCGACAGAGTGAAGGCACCGCTGGAGCCGCCTTATGAAGGACCGTTCAAGGTCATGGAACGACCAACAGACCGCTTGTTCACCATCGACTACAAGGGAAAAAAACAGAACGTGTCAGTCAACAGGCTGAAGCCCTGCTATATCAATCAACAAGATCTATCCACGGACGTAACAAGCCCAGAGCAACCACACACGGAATCTTCAACGACCCAGCCTCAACACCTTCTCAATTTCCGACGAAGTCAGAATACAACCCAACATGAAGACTTGACTCCTTGGGAGTCAACCACACTTGAAAGCTCGCCTCCTCCAAGACCTCCTCTTGCTCCATCACCACGCCAAGTGACTTTCCAAATCCCTAGGGAAAGTTTCTCAGGGGGGAGTAGCTGTGGCAGTCACTTTAATAATGAACCACAGCAACTGTCAGGCGAAGCGAACGAACAGGTCCAAGATCCGCCTTGGATGCAGACTAGATTGCATCATCAAGCGACTAAAAACACATCTAACTTCATGGCTGTGTATGTGCATCACTGACCACCTCTTGTCGACCGAGCTCATACGCGATGTCGCCAAAAATGCCGGAAGATGTTTAGGTTTTTTTAAGACGGTGTAAGAAATTTTTCTCCGCGTCTGATCTGGATATTATCTATTAAACCTATATCCGTTCAATACTTGAGTACAATTCACATCTCTGGGTTGGTGCTCGAGCTACTAACTTAAGCCTCTTGGATGGAATACAAAAAAGAGCTGTAAGAATAATTGGTGATGGAGAGATCACTGACTCATTCACGACCACCGTCGTCGTATCGTAGCGTGTCTCTCTTTGTTCTATCGCTACTTTTAATGTAATTGCTATAGTGAAATAGCTAACTCGAGCCAAACTTCGGACGTACTGTCAAGAATAGGGAATCATTTTTGAGCCGTACTACGCGAATGTGGAACTCTCTTCCACACTCTGTCTTTCTCCATCGTTACAGTGTTCAGGAATTTAAGACCCTTCCTTCTTTCCTAAAGCACTCCCTGTGTCTCAGACATAAACAGGGTATAAAAATCCCTTGAGTGGGTGCAAATTATGCGAAAAAAAAATTGAAGTCTCTTTTATCAACCTTCTCATGGGTCGGAACTTACACGTACAATTTTATTGTTTTTACGGAAGTTAAGAATTTGTTTAACTAAAACAAAAACAATAAATCAAAACAAAACAAAAAAATCACAGCGTAAAAACAGTTTCATTTAGTGTCTTTATTGTACTTTTGATAACTCCTCCATATGGATATGGTTAACATTATTTAGCAGCCTTCGTGCTGTGTCAACATCATCTTTTATTAACTAAAAAATCAAACGAAGAATCACTCAAACACCAAGCCTATGTCAAAATCTTTGGCTTTTTTGAGATAGGTATTATCGCTCACCGCCTGCAATAACGGCACAACTCAAAAAAATTGAAATTTGAACCGTGAACGCCATTATGATTAAAATTAAACGACCTACATTTCTGTAAAATCGGCACATTGATACTTCCTCTCAATTCCGAAAGATGGGGATAGTGCCATCAAACTTTCAAAGTTTTTACGCTTTCTCTTTATATCAATAATGGCACTTATCTCATTATTCTCTTGATCGTGAGTTTGTTCGCATCTCCTTCTTAAAGCAAATTTGGCACATTACAGTTGTGCCAGGATCGAGGTAAGTAAAAATTGCTCAGTTTTAAAAGCAATAACGGCATAACTCGAGTTATGCCACTATTACACCGCTTTTGGTAACAAATTCAATATTTACACCTAGAAAGAACGGCACATTTTGATTTGTGCCACTATTGCATCAAAGTGCATTATGAAAACATTACGATTATAATTATTTGTGCCATTATTTTATTTATTTTTTTAAATTTTTATTTTTAAGTTTATATGAATAAGAAATTAATTTTATATTGCCTGAATAAAGAACATTAATTGGAGAGCTAACGTGATTTAGTTTTTTTCGACTTTTTCAATTATTACATCAAGTTTTTGGTAAATAGTTGAAGAATTTTGTAATATGCCGTTATTTTTTGAAATGGCACTTGAAGTTCTGCGATATACTCTGCTTAATGCAATAATGACACTGTCCCAATAGGGCGGTTGCCGCCCACTTTTTAATCTCGGATAGATATTATTATGAAGGTAATGATTTTAACTTCAAAATAGCAAATCCGTATCAGGATAACTCAATTTATAAGAACAGAAATCTAATTTGAAAAAAGGCATGATTTTAAATCTCTTATATCTCAAAAGTGAAAAAAAGGAGTTGTGCCATTATTGCAGGCGGTGAGCGTTATGAAGTTTTCACGTTCAAGTTAAATTAAAAAGACAAAATTTGTTAAATATATGTATAAGTAGCTCAACATTTTTCAAACCAAAATAATTTTATTTCATTAAAATATTCAAACAATTGTGGGCGCTATGAAGTTTCGCACAAAGTGCCTTTCATTTTTTTGCCTTGAGACATAGCCTTAACAATCTTCTTTGCACTTAATAGTCGATTGAGTAGTAGGTTACTTTAAGAAACATGCATCATCTGAATTCATTGCACAAAATGGCAAGATTTTATTCAGACTTTTTCAGTTTATAATTTCGATGAGTAAAAATGGCGCAAATACAAGGCAAAGGAAAAGTGAACTAAATACTTTGAATTACAGCAACCAGGTGACGAATATTCTCGGTGCTTTTGCAGACAAACGTTTACGAAGCAGATTGGCTTGGCTGCACATAGATGTTCGGTCTCATTGATGCAAGTGCCAATCATGGACAGTGGCAAGGGGGGTATATCTCGTTCCTACAATACAGGGCAGACTTGAGTTTTCGAAGCATTAAGCTCTACCTACACGATTTTAAATTCCCCACTGTACAATGCTGTTTAAGTCAGAGTTTAATGAGCTTATCATTACTTGCCGTTCCAGTTCCACATCCGAAGAGGAGGGACGTGAGTCTGGACTCTGGAAACGAATAAGAAAAGCTAAGGGTGCTATCGTCAGCGAAACACTTTATTGGATTAGAAGTAACAAACTAGAGATCATTAATGAAAATGAGGAAGAGAGTTGGAGGCAAAACGGAGCCCTGGGGCACACTAGCATTTATATTGTGTGTTTCAGACTTGAAACCGTCCAATACAAGTTATATTGAACGGTTCGAAGAAAGTTTCTAATCCAGCGAAGAAGTGATCCATCAATACCGAAATCACGCAATTTATTTAAAAGAGCAAGATGCCAGACTTTACCAAATGCCTTTGAAATATCAAATGCAACAATCTTACTTTCTCCAAAATGATGTAAAGATTTGTTCCACTGTTCGGTAAACCATCAGATCACCAGTGGGCCTGTTGCTGCGAAAACCGTACTGCCGGCAGTTTATCAGCGTATCCATGACCTTTGAAAGAAGGGACGTAAGTGCAATTTTACGATAATTGGAGGAAGAAGACGACAGTCCTTACTCATTGATTCGTAATCGAAAACTGTGGAGTTCAATGGACTGACCCATAATTTGTTGCCAAATTAGGTACAAGTTCATTATGATTTGGCTGTATTTATGGAAAGAGTGAAGTCTTACAAATTTCCTTATCTAAAAATATGGCTAAAATATTGTATTTCATAAAAACTTACCTACTCCCAAATAAGATTTTTAAATTAATGATTTTTGGCAATTCAATGAAAACTAAATACAGTAATCCCCGCTTAGTTCAACATCCCGCTTAATTGATCAAAAAAAAATGGCTTCGAAAATTTCCCGTATTAGTAGTAAAGCTTTAAAGACAGTTAATTGAACCCCGCTTAGTTGAATTATTCGCTTAATTGATCTTAAAAATATGCAGCAAAAAAACTAAATACATGGACATTTTTCGGATAATTGGAAGAACAGAAAAAATATAAGGTATGTTCAGCGACACTGAATTGCATAGTTTGTTACTGTTTAGAACAAAAAAGTACAGCTTTTTGGTGTTCATGGACACATTTACTATTCCAAACTGTTCTGATTTGGTGTTCATTGAGTCTGTCTAAAAACATATTAGGACAAGATTTTCTGCTCCATCTTTTTGGGTAGAACACATTTTGTATTCTTAACTGTTCCAAACTGTTATGACATTTCTCTCTCTGTGCTGTACTGTGCTGTGCTGTCTTTTTCTCGCTGAACAAAACTATAATGAAACAAATCTAAAATAGATTCTCTTAACCCTAAAAGACAAACATGTTTTCCGAACATGCTCAGTTGCGTTATTCTCTACACGTGTTGATTCTTGGAAGTTTGAGGATGTGTCGAAAAGAGAAGCAAGTCATTTTGCTTATAGTTATCTCATAGAAAAAATAAGATTTCTTCGCGATTATCTCCCTACAGGGTAAACTACGAAACGAACGGACACGAGAAAATAGAAAAAAAAATGTCAACACCGGACAGTTCACAAACCATCCCCTACCCCTACAAAACGAATTTATAGCGCACACGAACAAGATCGGGAAACATGTTCGTCGTTTAGGGCTTCCTTTAATAGAACTGGGAAGCACTTAAATTGTCAGCACTGTCAGTACAGCGAACTATACATATGTATAACAAATGGAAGCTAGCTATTGTTTGACTGCTATTACACATTAGGCGTGTTTTTTTGCACGCGTATATACGCTTAAAATGAACAGTGCACAAAAAAACGACAATTTTTTTGTTTTAGCAATTTGGCATCACAATTTGATGATATGTAAACGACAGGAGAAAGAAGAGCAACGTCAGCGGGAATTTTTTCTCCAGAGAACAGAAAAATCTCTTGCTCAAAGAAGAAAACCAAGAGTCCAAGAGAATGAAGAAAAGAGATCTGGATAGAGAAAGAGATACGAAGGCATGGAACATACAAAAGTAGCCAATGGTTTCCTTTGATTTGAAATATAACAACAGCAAAATCATAGCTTGCTTTGGTAATTATTAAATGAAATGAATTTCGAATGAATTTCGGAATGAATTGTTGAAAATTCATTGAAAAAGGTATATGGTAGCATTGTTTTTATATCCGCTTATTTCATAAGCGTGGATAATTATCGCCGCTAACTAAGCGGATATAGAAATTTATTGTTGTTGCATTTGCATGCAAATATTTTCTTTAGCGTATATACGCGTGCAAAAAAACACGCCTATTGACTCATGTTTCATGATTCTTCTTCGAATTCTCTTTTGAAATTAAATAAGGAACCAAATGTTTGCAGCACTCTTTAATGAAGACTTCTTAAAATGAAATTAACATTCTTTTTCAAATAGCAAGGTTCTTTGAGCAGATTTTTCTGTTCTCTGGACGTTCTTCTTCTTTCTCCTGGCGTTTTCACACCTTTAACTAGTGATGCCAAACTGCTAAAACAAAAAAATTGGTCGTATTTTTGTGCACTGTTAATTGTAAGCGTATATAAGCCTGCCACCTACTGAAATGTTTATAGAGTGAATTTTTGGGATCAATATTATTCGTGCAATTATACGGGTTTCGTTTAATTGAACAGATATGTCAATTAAGCTGGATTTCATTAATTGAACCACCCGGATAATTGACCGAAAAATCTGGGGAATACTGTATGTCAATCCGGCTCATCTTAAACTCAACATAGTTAATGTCCTCATTAAAATTATTTCTATGTCAACAAAGTAGTACAAGGTTTTATGATTCTATCAAAGTAATGTGCCAAGTTTGGGAAACATCGATTTCGTTTCGTGTTAGTTATTTACTCGCTTAAATTATTTATATTGAGCAAAAATCTTCATCTTCAAAATCTCTAATAGAGATTTGGCATGTTTTGATTTACTTTCCGATAGCACAATTTAAATAAGATTTTTACTTAGATTTATAGTCGAAAACGTGTTTATGTCGGGATCAGGACACAATAATAAAAGCCAAGCCACACCCACGCTCAAAGTCAAAAGAAATAGAAATGATGAGCTAAAACAACATAAAAACATCTCAACTAGAATAACACCTAAACACTTCTTGTATAGCACATATTAGATCCATCTCGCTTGTGTATTTTTTTATGTTGTGAAAATCTAAGATTTATTGCTTCGTGTTAGTTTTGCAGCAAAACTTGCGAGTATTTGTACATATTATTTTTTGCTGAACACACATTCCCGGGAGAGTGCTTGTTATCCCGATAGCACCCTTTACAAACAATAAATCTTTTGTAGGTTTGGTATTATTTACTATTAATTCCATTGAAGGGTGTCATTTGTAATAGCTCCCTTTTATGCTTCAGCTCCTTTGCTTTCGTGCAGCCACCTCATAAGGGTTATTGCAAACTAATAGTTTCTATGCAACACATGTTTTTACATTATTCTTCTTCTTGAAAAAGAAGACTTCCTAAAAAAAAAAGTATTTCAAGGGTGAAAATTGTGAATGGGGGCGTTGGTTTCCAAGGCTATACGAACAATTTTCTAACCTTCCCTTCAGCTTGGTGGGGACCATGCAATAGAAAAAAAAAAAAAAAAAAAAAATTTAATTTCATGTTGGCATAGGTTGAGTGTGAACTGTGCAACAGTTGGAGTTCAGATTTTCAATATAAATTCCTTAGTTTAAAATTGTGTTTAAGCAATTCAATACCAAGTGCATTGAACAGCAAAATGTATAATACGTGCGCATATTGTATTAAGTGAGTGCCACCTAGTGAGGAAATTTGTTTTAACATTTCTGCTATATTCAATATTTTGTGTTATTTTTTTTTTTATTCCTGAAAGTAGCAACGCGATAAGATACTCAGGCCGTTCTCCTGCCCAAGAAAGAAGGTTTTTGGTTGCTTTAAATTTTGGAAATCATTGGTAGATGTCCTTGTTTTTCTTGCAATTTTTTGGTTTGAAAAAGCGTAACGGGTACAATGGTTGGCACCCCTAATTTTTGTACTAATTATTGGCACCCCTCATGAAATTAAGAATTTACGAAAAACTACTATACCTATAGGAACTTAAAATCATATTTTTACATAAGATGTATCAATTTTCTACAATTCTGCATTTTTATTGAGAATTATTTCAATCTCATTTTATTTTTATCAGTAAAAAAGTAAAGTCGTTCTAAATTCGTAAAAAAGCGCTAAAAATACAGTGTTCCCGCTAAGGAGACTAAATTTTGTAACTGTCCGTTTTTCAATTTTTTTAAAGTTTTTGGATGAATAATTATTTTCTTAAATATGGAAATATAACAAATTAAATATTTTCAATTGTTGTTTTGTAAAAAAATTTTTTTTAATTGTTAAAACAGTGGTGCCAATAATTGGTCCAATATAAAGTTGTGGTTTAATTATTGGCAGGGGGGTGCCAATGATTCGTGCTATGGGGCATCAGTTATTGGCACTGCCAATAATTGTATTTTAGAGACTGCCAATAATTGTTCCCCGTATCAGTTGTTAATTTCAGTTTGAAAAATGAGACAAAAAAGGCACAAATATGGCGAAGAAAACAATCAGCATCCTTTAATAATTAAATAATATTGTATTTATTATAATTTTTAACTCCCAGAAGGGTGTATTTTAATGTGAACTTAAAATGTTTGCATATTTCCATGTCCACCAAAATCGAATCAACCCTACATACCTACGCAAGTATGTTTTGCCTACATTATCTCGCGAACCACTTATGGTACTGCACTTGATTAACTTCATAGATTAGTTAAGCGGTTTTTTAAAAGGAGTGAAAACTAAAAAATACGTTACTAACAGAATTTGAGATGAGGTAAAATCCATTTTTAAGTTTTTAAAGTTAATAACCATTTTTTGAGTACCTGGTTTTTGTTGATGTACTCCTGTTTCACAAGACAACATCGACTGAAACACAGTTTGAAATGTCTTAAAATAAATTATAGAGCATTAAAAAAAAAAAAACTTAAAATTTAAAATGTAGGTATGTTAGAGATTTTTTAATGAAATATAATTTTAATTTTTTTATTTGCGTTAAATGAAGTGATTTTGTTATAGTAAAAAGTTTTTTTTAAACTAAATTTTGATCAAAATAGCTAGCTTTCACGAAAAACAATGGCATTTCTCTCATTTTTAAGGGTGCCAACAATTGTACCCTTGGGTGCCAACAATTGTACCTTGGTGCCAATGATTGTACCTTTTCGCAGTCTTTTCCCATTTTGAAGTTTTTATACGATTTTTTGTTTATTTAAATTTTTTTATGATAATATTCAAGTTAGAAATTCTCTAAGCTTTAATTTGACATAAGAAACATATAACTCACTCTTTAAATGTGAGAGCAATTCGCAATTTAAAGTGAAAAAAATGCTTAGGGGTGCCAACCATTGTACCTGTTACGCTATTCTTTGGGCGTCATGTCCAATCGATTGAGAAAAAAACATATACGATTAAATATAAATTTGTAACTTATAAAAATGTCTTGTCTAGCAAGAAAATAAACAAATTCAATCAGATATAGCTACCTAACCGAAATTTAGCTATATTTTTTATGTTTTCTAGAAAATTGTTTCAGCGGTTACTTTTAAATTGATTCTAAGCTTAGTTAAAACGAAAAATCTGTATTTACTAAGTCAGGTGAAGAACTGTGATTGGCGGCGCTTTTACAGGCGAGACACACACACTGCTCTTTCGGTTCAATGTATCAGATAAAGTTTATATTGAACAAAAACTTCCCTCTTAACTCGGACAAACCAAATGGCCCAATTTCCCTCCATGAGGAAAGCCTTGAAGTGGCGGAGCGGCTTACTACTTCTATGAAGCTAAGAGCTATGCGATCGTGAAACTTGTTTTCACAGAAGGGCTCCCATGGTTGACATGTCGAAGCGGAGTAGGCTGATACAAATAATTACCCCACATGCCACATCGAAGGAGTGTTCCCACCAAGGCAGCGAATGAATTTCTTTTTTGGAACCAACGGTGACGCCTTCAGCTCCAGTTAGGCCGAACTACTTGGTTAACACCTTTACCGGCTACATCGACTTATTTGAAGCT
>CAKKXW010000002.1:46166882-46180402 GCA_920937365.1 Sphaerophoria rueppellii
ACGTAGGGAATCTTTGTAGTAGTCGGTCTGGTTGTTTTCAGCGTTAATATTTTGTGTAAAGAGTAGAACTAAGGATAAGTACCTTTTAATTATGACTACAACCCTTATATAAGAGTATTTTCCTTACCGTTTATTAAGCGTAAAGTTTTTCGATACATGTGTGTTGCTAAAACGAAAAGTAAACGAGTTGTGCGGATGTTGAAAGACGGAAGGTACTCATCATTTAGCACTCACGCACTTCAAGGATCTAAATAGGAAAGACGTATGTAAATTCACAATGTACATAGGCATCATAAGGATTTAAAAAATTACATAGCTTTTTGAAATGCGAATTATTTGCCATTCCTTTTATGAGAATATATTCCCAACATCAGTATTAATTTTCCATGAATAGGAATCAAGATGAGAAATGTGTTTTATAATTGCGACTTTTGTTGGTCTGGCTGATGATGTTTCTAAGGGATGCATGCTTTTATGTTGTCAAAAAAAGAAGAAGTTGTAGATTTGAGTTTCCTTAGAAAGCTTTTGTTGCTTTTGCGTGTTATTTTGTGTGAATGTTGTCTTTTTTGTTAACTTTTCCTTGGAGGAATAAAATAATTATGATAGACTTTTTCAATATGATAATAGAAGACAGCAGAGTTTTTGTTTAATCAAAAATGCAAAGCAAACAGCACATTTTGGTTCATTTGAAATTAACATTTGAAAGGGAAGTAAAAGCATAGGTACTAAACATTTCTATTATTTTATTATATACACACATACGTCAGAATGTTTTTAAATAAAATTGAACAAACGATCGTTGTCATTTGTAGACCTAACTTACTTACTTACTTAAGGTGGCGCTACAGTCCGTTGTGGACTTGGGCCTCAATCAACAGTCTCCGCCAGCTAGCTCGGTCCTTAGCTAGTCGTCTCCGGTTTTGCACTCCAAGTTGATTGAGGTCCTCTTCCACTTGAGTGCGCCACCTGAGTCGCGGTCTTCCTCTCCTCCTACGTCCCTCGGGAATAGTGTCGAAAGCTTTCCGGGCCGGAGCATTGGCGTCCATTCGGTCTAAATGACCGAACCATCTGAGTCTTTGGACCTTGACCCTTTGGCTAGATCCATGTCGTTGTACAGCCCGTAAAGTTCGCTGTTGTATCTTCTTCGCCATTCCCCTTCAATGCACACGGGTCCAAAGATGACCCGAAGAACTTTCCTCTCAAAACAGCCTAAGGCTTTTTCATCTGATTTTTTTCAGGGCCCATGCTTCCGCACCATATAGCAGGACTGGGATGAGTGTGTTGTACAGTATTACCTTAGTTGCTCGAGAGAGGGCATTTCCACTCAATTGCTTTCTTAGCCCAAAGAAACAGCGATTAGCAAGAGTTATTCTTTGTCTGATCTCGGCGTTGGTGTTATTGCCCGTGTTTATAGCGGAGCCTAGGTAGACAAACTCCTCTACTACCTCGAAGTTATATGTGTCTTTTGTGACGTTCTGCCCGAGCCGTCGGTGTTGGGTGTCCTTCATCGAAGACAGCATGTACTTCATTGTAGACGTAACGTCATTATAAAACAAGATGGAACCATTGGACACACGGTTTATATTAAACCCACCCACACCGACAGATATTTAAACTCTATAATTCCAAACAACGCAACGTTTCAGAAAATTTAACTCACGGAAATGTATATAGTTTTTTCCATATTTTCAACTCAAGACTTAAAAAATTAACATTTAAATAAATAAATTATATAAGCTATTTTGTGTTTTATTGTGATCAGAAACACTTTTCTGACGCTGCTTATCTTTATCTTTGTGTAAGATAAAGTAAGAGTTTATCGGTTAAGCAAAACAAGAAAGCTATACTGGAGCAATTGCATTTCAATTGCTAAGTTGTATGTAAAATGTATGTTTAAGGTTCATTTGGTGAACATTGGGAGATATTTATGTAACAATATGGAAAATGCATTTGCAACTGTACCAATCTTGTCGAAACACCAGAAAAAATCCGCCAACTTCTAAAAAATCTCTAAATGATTGGATTCCCCTGGATAATATACATACGTACCTACATTATTTGCATATCCTATTCAAAAACAGTCATTTATTCAAAGCAGTGAATGATATTTTAATTTTGACAATTAATAGAAAAGTAGCAACTTAAAAATGGCATCACACGTGTTTAAAGTTAGGAGTTTAATGCTTAACCCTAGGACTAAATGTGATTATGAATAGCTTAAGCTCTAGTTAAAGTAAGTAACAGCTTAACAGCAGTTTACAAAAATGTCTATGACCATGCCCGAATTTGTTTAAAAAACAGTTAAATAAAGTGTTATCAGAAAGTAAACTTGCTCAAGAAACATAGTTCTCTTCTGAGTGTCGTGGGATGCGTTTCTCTTTTGATAACCAAAAATCGGCAAAATGAATTTTGCACTTTGTTCCGAAAAAATAAAAAATAAACTTTAATCAGGAAATTAATTGTATAGACTGCAATGCTCTCTTCCATTATGCTTGTGCAAACCTCTCTGAAAATGATGCAGAGCTTATAAAGTTAATGGAAAGCCATATCGATGTGATAATTGTTTTGGAATTAGATATCGATCACTTCATATTGCTACAGTTTTTGATACACCTAACAAAACGATTGATCAACCAACGTCTTCTAGAAACATAAACATTTCCAACTCAACACCATTCGTGAGTAAAAGTGATAGTGCAAGTGGTTCTCAAGAAAAAAATCAACTTTATCTATAATAAAATCACTAGTTTTTAAGATAAAATCACAAGCTTGGAATCTACTAACAAATAGTTGCCTAGTTTCATAGAAGAGGTAAAAGTTGAAAATAATGAGTTAAAATCAAGTATCGAATCGAAAGTAGACTCAATTGACATTAACAAAGTTCTCTGAGTAATTGCATTGACATAACTGGATTAACCGATATTGAGGAATCAAACTTTGTGCATAGCCTAAAAAATCTTCCACAATGCTTTAAGTGTGCAGGTTAACAAAAAAGATATTGAAAAACGCTATGTTAAGAGAGTAAGAAATAACACTCGCTCTCCCCCAACAATAAGTCAATCGTCTTTGTAAAGCTTTCTGATTTGACACTCAAACAAAAAGTTAACAAAAGATCAAGCAATTTAAACACGAACGTTTTGGGTGACATCGCCAACTTTTTTTCATTGGAACAGTAAATTTCACTACCCCAAAGTCTAAGTAAATTAAAATATACATATTTTAAAGAAGAATCCACATTTTTTCCTAGGATCTAGAAACCATGATGGACCAATGGTCCTTTGTAACTTTTGTTATGACAGGAAGTCCCAAGAACAAAGATAGTTAAAAGTACAACGCTCATCAATATTTTGAAATGCTCCTAACTACATTAATCACCAATCAGTGTATTAACGCCTCTAGATAAATAAGACCAAAGTATCATATCTGCAAATTTCTCGTGTCAAATAAATTCAGTTCGAGAAAGAGCTTCGAAAAGAACCGTATGGCAATACGAGAAAGCCAACTGGGAGGTCTCAACAACTTTTTCCGGATCTTTAACTGGTCACTATGCTTCCTCGATAGTGGCAAAGACTCCAGCGCAGATGTGATTACTAATATGATTATTTTGGGAATGAAAACTTGTATCCCGAATAGGGTTAAAAGCATCAAAACCAAGGAAAGGTCATGGTTTGATTCAAGCTATAAAGAGATTCTCAGGGAAAAAAAGTAAAGTTCCGGTCCAAACTGAGGAAAAACGGAACAAGTTTAAACTAGCCAGAAAGGCCGGCAATGCCCATATCCGTCGGACCAAATTTTTACATGACCAAAAGTTAAACCAAAAAATCCTGCAATGTCACAAAGGTAGTAAGAATTTTTGGTCATTTGTAAAAAATATGAAGAATTCTTCTAATGAAGAATTCGTTCTAGGTCCCTACGCTCGTTGACAATGACACTCCAGTTGTTGGCTCGCTCGCGAAGGCTAACCTTTTTGCTAGGCAGTTCACCGCCAATTCTTCGCTACAGATCTACTACTGTCAGAGAGTGTCATGACTCTGCCTATTCTTGAGCGCGTCAATGATTCCATGGGACAAATATTCTTCCGCACTCGTGCTGTGGCGAGAGTCCTAAATGATCTCATTGTTCTAAAGAAGTGTTCTCCCACGCTGGCAAAACCCTTTTGTAAGCTTTTCCATCTATCCTATTCCTCTGGACTCGTTCCGAGCAGCTAGAAAAAAGCATTTATCCAGCCAATCCCAAAAAAGGCGAATCTTCTTCTCCCTCCAATTATCGTCCGATTGCACTTACGTCCCTTCTTTCTTAGGTCATGAAAACGCAGTTAGCTCAAGAAATATCTCAAAAGGCCCAAAAGGATTTCATGGTTTATGTCACCGAACAGTGGAACAAATCTTTACATCGTTTTGGAGAATTTAGATTGTTGCACTAGATATGTCAAAGGCATTTGATAAAGTCTGGCATCTTGCTCTTTTATCGAAAATGCGTGCTTTCGGTATCGATAAATCCCTACTTCGTTGGATTAGAATACAAGATGTATTGGGCGGTTTCAAGTCTGAAACCTACAATATAAATGCTGGTGTGCCCCAGGGCTCCGTTTTATTTGCGAACTCTTGCCTGTTACTTCTAATCCAATGAATTGTGTCGCTGACGATAGCACCCTTAGCTTTTCTTATTCGTTTCCAGACTCAGATCACTCCTCATCGGATGTGGAACTGGAACGCCAAAATATGATAAGCTCATAAGCGTAGAGTTTAATGCTTCGAAAACTCAATGCTGTCTTGTATCGTTGATGCGAGATTTACCCCCCTTGCCACCGTCCATAATTTGCACTTGCAACAACGAGACCGAACATATCAAGAACGAGCACATACGCGATGTTGCCGAAAATGCCGCAAGATGTTTGGGTTTCTTAAAACGGTGCAAGAAATTTTTCTCCCCCTCTGATCTGGCTTTTATCTGTAAAACCTATATCCGTCCAAAGCTAGAGTACAATTCACATCTATGGGCTGATTCTGATTCTCCAGCTACTTACTTTAGCCTCTGGGATGGAATACAAAAAAGAGCTGTAATAATAATTGGTGATATAGACATCACTGGTTCATTCACTCCTTTAGACCAACGTCGTTGCGACTCTCTGTTTTATCGTTACTTCTACGTTTCACATATTATTTTTCGTGCTAATGAAAAGAGTTTGAAGATCGGCTTGGTTATCGTGAAATAGCTGCAACTCGAGCCAAAAACAGAATTGACAATTGAATTGAATTGTTACTATTCACATTCTAAAAATTAACTTCTACGGTAAGTGCTCTAGAGAATTAGCCAGTTGTATTCCTCCCCTTAAACAATTCCACCGTAATACCCGTGTTTCCAGCAATGCCCATCAGCTTACTCTC
This sequence comes from Sphaerophoria rueppellii, assembly GCA_920937365.1. Lineage (NCBI taxonomy): Eukaryota > Metazoa > Arthropoda > Insecta > Diptera > Syrphidae > Sphaerophoria > Sphaerophoria rueppellii. Next base: position 46,172,270 of record CAKKXW010000002.1, read on the forward strand.
AAGCCCAAATTCGGACATAATCTTTAGTATAGAGAATCATTTTTTAGCCGTACTACGTGAATGTGGAACTCTCTTCCACACTCTGTCTTTCCTAGTCATTACAGTGTTCAAGAATTCAAGACCAATGTTCACCGACAGCTTCTTTCCTACCCCTTCCTTTCTTCCTAATGCACTTACTGTGTCTCTGGCAAAAAAAGGGTATACAAATCCTCTGAGTGGGTGCAAATTATAAAAAAAAAATCTGATTTTAACTCCACCGTTCCTTTATTTTGTTTTTTATGGCTCAAAGGAATCAGTTATTAAGTTCTAACCCAAACGCTGCAAGCTCAAGCTCCAGATTCAGCAGCTTTTTTCTCTACAAAAATCGTCAGCTCATCCGTGACCACCTGCGCGATAATATCAATTCCAGGGTGTATCCTTTTAAGATTCCATTTTGTAAGGTTGCTTTGCTTAAGTTGATTAAAGGCATATCCGCACTTTCTTTAATTTTTTTATTTGGAAAGGAATTTTTTTTTTCAAGAAAACCAAAGAAAAACAAATAGAATGGCTATAAAGCTTCCAGTTCATTAAGTCATGAGATATGAACAGAATTCGGATAAAAATCGCTTATGAAATGTGCCTCAGTGCGTTTCAAGCAAACATTGCCATCCAAAACGAATTATGTATATTTTTTTTCAACTTCAATGGTTTATATATAATTATAATGAATTGAATGCATTTACAATTGCAGTCATGAATCAATTTACTGACCCACCAGAACTCATTCATGATTGAAAACCCTGCACTAAAGCAGTGTTCATTAAATAAGGCATTTAATTTTTTATAAATAGTACTTGAGTGGAGAAAAATTGTATTAATACGTTTTTTTTTTTATATTCATTGCAATGCATGCAATAAATGAAGGTAATTGCTTAAATAGCAAAAAGTAAATGGGAAGCTTAGTGAAACGTGAATTCATACAAACATACAGGTGCAAGTGGATTTAATGGTTTTTGAATATATAATGTAGAGCTACGTATTAATAAAATGATTTGAAAATGTCGCCTTAGATATGCAATTTATTTTCAACGGGATCCCCTTAATCTATCTATCTTCTACCTATCTTCTTAATTACTAGACAAGAAATGAGGTTTATTTTGTTTTCATTTCATTTTATTATACATTCTTTCTTAGAACATTATACAAAAACTTACATAAAAAAACCAATGCATATTATGGGAATGATCAGTTGATAATAATTTGGTGTGTTTGTAATCTTAAAAAAAAAGTTGAGAAGATCAATTGCGTCTTGAAGTTATTGCACAAAAGTTCTGTTACCTTATTACTTAATCTAAATCTTTACCTCATTCACTAGTAAATGGTTTGAGAGGTTTGGTATGCAACTTTGAAAAGGACCATATAGTGGTACCTTTTACTAAACTGCTTACACAAGAAAATAGTTTTAAAAAAATATGGTTTTATAGCACTTCCCGGAAAGGGTGCTTATAAGATCGCCACTCTGTAGTACAGAATTTTACGAAGTCTTGAATTTTCGTAACATCTTTCAATGATTTTTCAATTTTCAATTGTTTCGATATTTCCATTCAATATTTTCATAAACTCGTATTGATGACTGAGGTATCAACAATAAGCCCGAGTTGCTCCCCAAATTTATTCTTCTGCTTTCTTGAGTATTTCTTAGTTCACTTGCTTGTGATTTCAAGATCAGAATGTTTATTGAAAGTCTTCCTTAGTGATTTAGTTGTCATTTTGACCAACGCAGTATACTTAGGTACAGAGCAAGTGAAAAATAGTTTCTTTAGTTTAGTTTAGTTTCGCTGGTTCCCAGAACTACGACAGAAAATATTGTGTGGAATACCCATCTCGCTATGTGTTGTCCCCTTCCGCGAATGAGCTTTGAAAGGCTGATCCTTGCCTGACCGTCAGCCCATTCATTACCGTCAAGGACACCGTGACCCGCAACCCAGATTAAAGCGATACTGAGTCTGAGCCTGAGTCTTCGACATTCTTGGATTAATTTAGAGATTGATGGGTACGATATTCTGATTTTAAAAATCCCGATTTTAAAAATCAATGTTTTATAATTCCGTTTCTTATGGTCACGTTTTTTTTGCAATCAAAAACAGTGGGTTTCGTTTTGAAAAGTCACACGATATCCATACCACTTGTTATGAGAAAAATTGTGTCAATGCTCTGTTTAATGCAAAATTAAAATAAATAATATATTCCAGAAGATTCGAGATAAAAATTACTCGTAGTCTATGTTCCTTCCAATACCTCCAAGAATATATGTACTAGTTAACCCGGTGAATCTCATCTCGCCTCCCTTCAGATCAACTACAGAAATAATGTTACACAAATTTTGTCAAAATATAAGGTGATTAATTTCAATTCAATTGATGATTATGATGATGATGACACTCTGTGGTGTATTAGTACATTCTTATATTTATATGATTAAATAACGTTTACCGGGTCAGCTAGTAAGATAACAATTATCCTGCTGAACCCAAGTTACAATTTAACTTGTATAAGGCTTAAGTGAAGCTATTTCTTGATTTGCATATGGCTTGTATAAAACCTTACACAAATACGTTTGGCACAAGTAATGCAAGCCATTGTTTCCTTAAATCAATTATGACAAGGCCTTATATCAATTTATGTAAAGAAGTAATGGCTTCTTGGATGAAATCTCTACAAGATCTTATAACAATCAATTTAAAGAAGCAATAGCTTCTCAAAGGGTATATAAATAAGGTCTTACATCAATTTATTTAAACAAGCAATAGTTTCTCATATGTTTTCTCAAAAAAAATAATGTAAGGTCTTACGGAAGTTATTGTTTTTTTTTCCTATTTTTTTGTATCCGACTATTTTGTTTTTCTGCTTCCTGAAAATGGTAAGATGTTGAGCGTATCTCGATTAAACAGAATATGTTAAAGAAACATTACAGACTTCCTACCGGATTTGAATTTGGGACCCCCCGCAAGTCAGTCGACCATTCATCCATTGTGCTAAAGTAACTTGTACATAAGGAATAGCACATTTAAAACTAGTTGTTTCATGTCAAACTTTAAGAGTTATGAAACAATTATTACATATTAATGAATAAAATTGTTTAATTATGTTCAGATTGATGATGAACAAAGCTTTTCGTTAAGTTGGTTAAGTTGGAAGCATTAAAACTGAATTAAAATATGGGTGGTATACGCATAGTAGTATGAATAAGATCTTTGAACAACGTAGAAAAAAAGTTTGGGATTTAAGGGAATCTATCTTTTTATTGTAAGAGCTTATTATATTAACCTTCAGAAAATAAATTAATTTATTTCTCAAAAAAAAGTACAGATTAATTACAGAACAAGCTCAGGTAATAACGATACACCAACATTTTCATTCAAATAACGATGGAATAATAGTTTTTCCATTCAATAAAAAAAGAAGACACAAAAAACATGGGTTTTGAACTGGGGTAGTCCTACATTCCTTAAAGTGTCAACCTTCTTAAGAGAGCTATAACTATATAATTTGCACAAGGAGGTCTTATCTGTGTTATCAAATTGCAGACTGTTATAAGTAAATTACAAAAGGTCTTATTCAAGCAAAATAAAAACAATCATCCTTAAATAAGTCTTAAAATAACACAATAGAAGCTATTGCATCTGAATATTCAGGAATCGGACCTTAAACAAGAAAAATTGTTACTTGGGAAGTAACCTTGTTCCAAGCTATCTCCCATCAATTTGAGCCACATTGGTTCAGCCGTTCGTAAAAAGCATTTTAAAGAGCCGTCCCCTGGTTCTAAGCTACGTGGATATCAATTTTGAACCAAACCTGTTCTGCCGTTTTTATAAATATTTTATATGGCAAAACAATGTATCGGGTCAGTTAGAAGGATTAAAAGCGTCCTGTAACCGTATCTTGGTTCTAAGCTATCTCCCCGCCAATTTACAATTACGGTTGAACCGTTTTTAGAAATTTCTTATATGGTAAAACAACGTTTACAGAAACAGCTTATAATGTAAGAAAGTATCATGCACCCGTTTCCTGCTTTTACTACCCACTTATTTTGAGCCAAATTTGTGCAACTGTTTTTAGGAATCACTTAAATTGGTCCAACCGTTTAGGAAGAGTTTAGTGACATACAGCTGACCACGCGAACCTCATCTCGACTCTCTTCAGATTATGTTGACTTGATGACACACTCTGGCGTATGAGTACTTTATTTCTATTTTTTTTTTTATTTATCATTGGTACTGTGAGTTTTTATATTTCACATTCTACGTTTGGCTTGGACAAATGTTCAGTTTATTCAATGATTTTCAGTTTCATACCATACATTCACTTTTGTATAAGTTGTCCTCAAGATATTTCTTGCAGCTAAAATAGCTCATAAAAATTAATTAAATCACAAAATAACGTTCATTGGGTCAGCTATTAGGATAAGAAAGTATTGTATAGCCGTCTCCTGCTTCTGAATACCTACCCACTTATTTTGAGCCAAATCGGTACATCCGTTCTTAGAAATAATTTACATGGCGAGACCTCGTTTAACGGGGTAGAAACCATGGGTGATTATGGTTCTTAAGTATCTAGGGCACCACCCGAACGCATCCAAAAGATATGAATTAAATCAGTCCAGTCGTTAAGGAGGAGTTCAGTGGTATACACCCATTCTTTGAAATTTTTTATATTGCAAAATAATGTTTGATGGTTCAGCTAGTAAGATAAAAATTATTATACAACTGTCTCCTGGTTCTAAGCTACTTTCTCACTAGTTTTGAACCAAATCGGTTCAGCTGTTCTTAGAAATCGTATCGTATAGGTATATGACACAACATTGTTTACCGAGTCAGCAAGTAGAATAAAAAGTATCATACATACAAAAAATGATTGATATTAATGCATAAGAAATTAATTCACGTCAATCCACGCTTGCAGTTGCAGTATAGATACCTACCGACTGCAACGCCACGGTTGTACTCGGTGATCGCTGTAGGGTGAACTTTTATACTCTTGACATCAACATATATGAGGTGCACCCCATGAAGATTGGTTACTCGTGAAAGCTCCACGTAGACTTGGCCACAAGGGAATATGGAGGTGCCAATGTCAATGAAGCAATTTCTTAGACTAAGACCTTAGCTCTTGTGAATTGTTAGAATATACATACATCACATAGAATTGTTCCCTGCCGGAACATTTTTTCCATTCGCTCAACACGATCCAACCATCTAAGTCGTTGGACCTTAACTTTTCTAGCTAGGTCAGTGTCTCTGTACAGCTCGTACAGTTTTTGGTTGAATCTTCGTCTACATTCTAGATTAATGTGGGCAGGACCAACATTCACTCAAAGATTTTTTCTCTCAAAGCAGCCTAAAGCGTTTTCATCAGATGCTGTCATGGTCCATGTCTCTGCACAATATATTAAGACCAGGATGATTAGGGTTTTGTACGGCGGCACTTTAGTTGTTCGGAAGAGGACTTTACTACTCAATTGCGTTCTAAGTCCGAGGTAGCAGCGATTGGCAAGAGTGATTTTCCGTTTGATTTCTGCGCTGGTGTTGTTGTCTGAGTTGATAGCGGATCCCAGGTAGACAAAGTCCTTAACTACCTCGAATTTAAATCTGTCTATGTTGATGTTTGCTCCAAGACGTAGATGTTGGTAGTCCTTTCTTGTTGACAGTATTAACTTGGATCTTCCTTGCCTCCGTCCCAAGACTCGCAAACTCATATATTTTATGATATTTGGAAAAAAATTGGGTTTTTACCTATTTCTATTGCAGCACTTGGGTATTTTCCAAGAACTGATAGTTTGAATAATTGAATAGTTATCAAATTGACCACATTTCTCCTTTGAAAAGGTCTGTATCAGAATTTTTACTATGTATTTGAAATAAAAAATTTTAATTGATATTTGGACACCACACTCCTTTAAGAATTAAAACATGTTGGTAAATGCAAACTTTTCCACAGGTAAATCTATGAACAATAATTTCCAGAGGTAAGTCTATGAACAATAATATCCTGTCTAAATCCAAAAACTAGTATGAAATTTTATGTAAATTCTTCAAATAAATAACAAGCACAATCAAATAAAACCAAATTAATTTGCACCAATAAAAAGTTGCAGGCTATCTTAAAAATGCAATTCACATTATTTGATTGTGCAACAAAATGGGTAATTACTTATTAGGCTTAGATTTTAATAAAGTCAAACAAGATGCTAAATCTTAGCTTTGTTTGTTTGTTCAAGACGTGTTCTTTGCAGATGTTAATCTAAAAGATTGAAGGAGCCAATTGATCTTAATGCAAAAATTCATATTTTGAAATTTTAAATCAAGATGAAATCATATTTCTGATTTTATAAAGAAATGTTTTGCAATTGGTAAAGAAACTCAATTTTGAGTCTACGACATTACGTTGAGAGTGGGTTGGCAATACCGACTTTCTGTCTGTCTGTATTCGCACCAACAGCGATTAAGCACTGTTTGGATTGAATTCACACTTGAAGTGGTTTGACTTTGAGCGTATAAACTATTTTTTTCCCTATGTAAATACTTGATCATTTTAATTTTTTTGTACTAAGAAAGTTTTTGGATATGATATGAGCAAGTGCGTGTAAATGTTTCTATTCTTCATACTGAGTTCCTTTATTAATAAACATTGGCTAAAAATGGGCTAACAATAGCAAAGTATTTTTGATCCTTTATGACCTTAGCTAAGGTCCAACCTCCTCGTTTCCACAGTTTTGGAAATATGCTATTAGAGGACTTATCGTACAGAATGAACGAAGACTTGCAGAGGATTTATGAATGGACTATTTGTAATGGCCCAACTCTAAACCCTGCCAAATCTCAAATAATCGCCATTTCTAGACAGAAATTTGACACAGTCGACCTTCCACCTATAATACTATCGCAACTTAAACTTGAGTTCGCGTCAACGGTTACTAGCCTCGGCTTTAAAATTAATCGTTCTCTTTCAGCTAACGACCATATTAACCTTGCTGTTGGTCGTATTTATGGTGCTCTTCGTAAGCTAAATATGTTTTCCGGATTAACGCCAGTCGATGCGAAATTGAGAATCAACAAATCATTGCTCGTTCCTATAATTGAGTATGCTTCAGTAGCTTACGCCAAGCTTGATTCCATCGCATTGCATAAACTACTTGTTGCTTTTAATAGCATAATTCGTTACGTTTTTGGTCTGCAAAGGTTTGATCATGTTTCGCAATCAATTGGTACTAGGAAGCAGTTCTCAGGAGTTTCTTGATGCAAGATGTCTAATTTTCTTGCATAAAATAATTAACAAAAAAACACCTTCATATTTATATGACAAATTGAACTTTGCCCAGTCTGCTCGCACCTTGAATATTATGACCCCTTTATGTGCATATCTAAATTCATCAAGATTATTTTATGTTTATGCCATCAAACTGTGGAACTCCTTACCATTGTCTTTAAAACAAGTAATAGGAATGTTAGAATTCAAAAAGGCATTGATTAATTATCTTAATTCATCTTAGATCACAGACAGTAAAAAGAATATATAAAATACAAAAAAAAAAATTCTTTTAAACTTATAATTGTTTCTTATTATTGTATCTTATTATTTTAAGTAAAATTAAGCTTAAATTATTATATTTTCAAGTCCAACTTAAAGGTACTATAAAAGACTCAGTCTTATTTGTACACCACATTGAAAAATAAATAAATAAATATGAAATTGAAATTAAAAAAAGGTGTTCATTGAAAAGTCCCGTTGCTGTTATGCTGTTATAATTTGTTTCATTTTTGTAAACGTGAGCGTCATTGTTTAAGCTGTAATTAATAAAAAAAAAACGTTTTTTTGGAGACTCACAAAAGTGCACTGAGACTTCAAATAAAAAAAAAAAGTCGCCCTCCTTTCCTTATATTTTTTTTGCTTTTCGGTTCCTTTGTGAACAAGACTGAACACTTTAATGAAAATATTCATTTACGAATAAAGAACCAAGATAAATATTGAAATTCTTAAATCAAAATAAATTCGTTTGAGCATGTTTTTGTTACTGCGAGTGCAAATGTTTTTACTTTGTTTAATATTGTCGTATTGTCGTTGCCCTGAAAAGTTACTTGTGGAAAAAAATTAAAG
>CAKKXW010000002.1:46201082-46213898 GCA_920937365.1 Sphaerophoria rueppellii
CTCATTTTTAAGGGTGCCAACAATTGTACCCTTGGATGCCAACAATTGTACCTTGGTGCCAATGATTGTACCTTTTCGCAGTCTTTTCCTATTTTGTAGTTTTTATAAGATTTTTTGTTTATTTAACATTTTTTTATGATAATATTCAAGTTAGAAATTCTCTAAGCTTTAATTTGACATAAGAAACATATAACTCACTCTTTAAATGTGAGAGCAATTCGCAATTTAAAGTGAAAAAATGCTTAGGGGTGCCAACCATTGTACCCGTTACGCTATGTTGTTTTTAAATTATTTAGATTTATTAAGATATTTTGTAATTTGGTTTGACTTTGAGCAAGTGCTGATTATCTCTTTTGAGTTTACATTTTAATTTGCCGCAATTATCGAAAACATGATACATATCTACGTAAATCATTATTTTGATGATTTTAAAATTACCAGACGCAGTCACTGATTTTCAAAAAGCTATAATTTGCGGTCAGTTTTGAATTTTGTTTTGTTAATATTGTTTTGCGTAATTTATGATAAACACAGCATCCAAGCGTATTTTGATCTCCTTTCGTCGCTCCGCTTTCTAATCATCCTTCAATATAATCCTGGTTTTATTATGTGGGCTTTTTGGTAAAATATTCATTTTATATTGTTTGGGGTTCTTGGTTGCGTTGAGAATATGATGCATGAGATTTAGTCGGTTGAGTCCTCCCAACTTGGTCCATATTCAGAAAAGCCGATTTTCTGTTCTTGAACAGCTAAATGATTTTAAGGTCGCTGAAATGTTTGATATTTCGCCAATATAGTTATAATCACCACTGAATTTGTCTCGTATGTATATAAAAATAACCGCGCACTCAAGGCAATTCAAAAACTTTGAGTAACACTATCAACAGAGTGATTTAAATAAATAAATAATTAATAATATTTTGTTCTTGTCGCATGTCAAACAAAACTTTCTATTTAACACCATATGCAAATCCCACAGTAACATTTAATAATACGTTTTTCGAATGGGGTAAATCGAGTTACAGTGATATCTATCATTTAGTTTATTGTTCACGAGGATGATGAGAAGGGAAGGAAATAACCACAATCCTTGCAGATACCAGAAGTTTACTCAACTTTGGAGTTTAAATAGTTTTAACCACAAGATACTACTGAGAATGTTTTCATCGCAAAACATTTGTTGGTTGAACATACGCAAATTTAGGTTCTGCAAGGATAAACGATGACTGTTTTTTCCTCAAAAATTGTATACTCCCTTAAGAGCAAATATAGAAATCTTAATTAATTATGCCAAGTCATATCTCTACCAGATGGATTTGAAATAGGTTTATAAAGTTATATAGGTACATATATATTCAATAACTCATCGCTTCATCGTTTGAGCTTAAATTAAGTCATGTGAAGTGGATGGAAAAACCAAGGTTATTGTTGCACTGTAAACGAAAGTTTAAGTTATAAACAAGAGTTTCAACTAGCAATTAAAGTTCCAAGAATTGATGACATTAAAATTCGTTGGATCGTTCAAGAAAAGTTTTTAATTTCGATTTAAGATATAGAATGAAGTGGATAATAAAACAACCTCTTTATTGGACTTTCAACTATGTTTTAAGTATATTTAAAAGAAGTAAAACAAAAACGATGTTCGAACGGTAGACACATACACGTAAGCGTCCTCAGAAACCTCTGTCTATCAACTCCTACTCTCCACTCCCCCGTGGTGAACATCTGGTGCCCAGTACCTTCAACCGAAGATTGGGTTCCAACCCCAGTGGGAAGTTGTTGGCGGCAGCAAGAGAAATAGGGGGATGCGAGGTATGCGTCCACTAAGGCCTGCCTCCTTTTCAACAGGCAGCAGCGGAAGAACTCCCAAGATGGAGTGACGGTGACGTAGCGTAGGAATACAAGAATCATTCGGCCGGCTCTTCGTCTTAGAGCTTAACTAGAGATCGGCCCTCCTGGTTGGGGGTCGTGCGTCGGGGTAACTGCCCGGCCACATAAAGAAGACATGATTCCGAAACACCAACAAGCCTCGGATGCGGACGGAATTTATGATGTCGACCCACGCAAACGATTTAAGGACAACGAATTTTAGTTTTGCACTTGGAATGTTAGGTCCTTTAACAGACCACGTGCACCCGAAAAAATAGTGGAAGACTTCTATAAAGCAGATAAAACTGCACTCCAAAATATGCGATGGGATGGTCCTGGCCTACGTAAAATGAACAACTGCGATATTTACTAGGACTACTGCTACTCGTCCGTCTGTGTAAGATGACAATGGAAAACTCTAGCTGTCTCATCATGATCGGAAAAAACTTAATTGACGCTTTTGATTTAAAAAAAAAGGATTTAGACAAGGCGATGCGTTGTCATGCGTTTTCTTCAACATCATTCTTGAAAAGATTGTGCAAAGCTCCAAAGTCAACACCAGAGGCACAAACTTTCAAAAGTCCGTCCAGCTACTAGGATACGCAGACAACATTGACATAGTTGGAAGAACACAGCGTGATGTCAGTGGAGCGTTTGTGAGTCTTAAGACGGAAACCAGGAAGATGGTTCTAGTGGTTAACGAGGGCAAGGCCAAGTAAATGCTGTTGACAAGAAAGGACTACCAACATCAACGACAAAAACAGCGCTGACCTCAAACGAAGAATCACTCTTGCCAATCGCTGCTTCATTGGACTTAGAAGGCAATTGAGTAGTAATATCCTCTCCAGAGCAACTAAAGTGACACTCTACAAAACCCTCATCATCCCGGTCCTCATGTATGGTGCAGAGACATGGACCATGACAATATCTGATGAAAACGCTTTGGGTTGCTTTGAGCGTAAAATTCTTCGAGTGAGACGAAGATTCATCCAAGAACTGTACGACCTGTACAGCGACACTGACCTAGCCAGAGAAGTTAAAGTTCAACGACTTAGATGGTTGGGTCATGTTGAGCGAATGGAAAATAATGCTCCGGCTCTTAGAGTCTTCGAATCCAACCAGTAATAAGGACGTTGCAGAAGAGGAAGACGGCGAATCAGGTGGAGCACACAGGTGGTAGAGGCCCTGATCTAACTTGGCATGCTAAACTAGAGACAGCTAGCTAGGGAGAGCTGGCTGGATAAGTTTGTTTTGTGAGGCCCTGGTCCGACGTGGACTGTAACGACACTATAAGTTAGTAAGTAAGTGAATTTCAGTAAACAGTCGATGAAATATTGATTTGTCCAGTCGACATTGTTTTTGTCGACCATTCTTACGCTTCCCTTGTTATATTAAGGGGTCTTTACACATTTATAGATATGTTGAAGTTCTAAACTTAGCAAAGAAAATAAAATTCGATTGTATAAATTAATTTTTAATCTATCCTTCTAAACGGTGTTTCTTTTTGGTACGATTGTGCCAAAACTCACAAAACTTAAGCTCCAAACATGCCAAAATAAAATTATAAAAACTATGCTCAATTTACGTTGGTACTATTTAACTTACAGGCTTCATGAGCAAAGCAATGTCAATCTTTTGGACTCCCTTATCGAAAATCTAACACAAAAATTGTATGCAAATTGTTCTTTCTCCGAAAATGAATTGATTAAATGTTTATCTTCGCCATAAATTTGTGTATAGCTACATGCTTACCATATTATATCACAAACTAAACGTGGGAGTTTTGAAATATTAGTTTAATAAGAGTTTTTGTTTGAAGCTTTCCCTTGAACATTTAAATTTAAATTCATTATACATTTTATTATTATTGAAGTTTAAATTAAAGTTGTAAAGAAAAATGTATCCTTAATCTCTAAAATGATCATGTTGTTATCAAATGTAAGAAAAATAACGTACATTGCTACTTAAATAAAACAAAATGAATAAAAATCAAGATTTTTGTTGTAGGGAAAGTAACTACTTGTTTTGCAAAAAGGTGAAATTTATTTTGCAAACGAGTTAGCTAATTTGATTTGTATTTTAAACCTTTATGTTTTTGTTTAAGAAGCATTTCGTTTATGTTAAATATTTTAATTACTTGTGGCATCACAATTAGTATTACATTTTGTACAAGGAAAATTTGTTTTGCCAAAAGAAAATAAAAGAAAATAAAAACAAAAATTAATGCAATTAGCGCAACTATTGCAAATTATTCATTTTATTCAACAATTGACCAATATTTATAATTGCGATACTGAAAAATTGGCATCCATTAACATTCAAACCATCTGTGATGCAAAAGAATGTTTTATAAGTGTTGTTTGTGAATGGCCAGTTTTCTTGAACAAATTTTAAGAAATTCAGTTAAATCTGTTCTGTTGGAAGATGAGGGTTATACAATCACCCCTTGATTAATGACACTATTTAAAAACCCAATCTTTACATACAAAAGATGGGGTCATAGTAGAATTCGGTTCTAAACATTTTCAATGCCTCAGCTTTAGTTACCTTTATTTTAGGCCTTTAAGACTTGCTCAAAAGAACCGCATGTACCTAAAGTATTTTGTGAAAATCTAACGTAAAATTATTTTATATATTATTTTTTGTCATGATTCAATCTTTTATAGCATCAAAAATTCATAACCAAGTTGTAAATATTTCAATACATAATAAGTAATAACTAATGAAAATTATAATAATTACAAAATAAAATAAAATAAAGTATTTCAAAAATCTTATAAACAATTTCGCCAAACAGAGAAAAATGAAAATAAATAAATATAGATACATTAAATTGAGTACAATATTAAACCATAGACGATAAAAGTTCAAATAATTTATTCTTGAAAATGGTTGGAGAGGAGGTTCTTTGTAAGTCAAATGATAAGCCATTCCACAATCTAATTACAAAAAAAAAGATCTTTCGGCAATGGTGTGCGTAAAGCGCGGTAAAATTAATTGTAGTCCTCTTTGAAAATGTGCGAATGGAAGCATTTCACCTAAATACGCAAGACTTCTGTTATGAATTATGTCGTTCAACAAAATAACATTACGGAACATCAAATATTTATCAAAATTTGATACTAACAGCCATGAATGTAAATAAGACACACTTTCATGCCTTGGAATATTGTAGAGAAAACGTAGACAAGCATTAAACGCGACATGAAGTTTTCGTTTACACTCATAGTCAAGAGAGGGATACACATTACAATTAAAAGTAAGAGAGGGCATAACGAGACTCATCACAAGATGTGTTCTTAAAACAGGATCCTAGATGTTCGAAGAAGATCGTAGAGAACGCAGACTACAGTAATCTCGTCTCATAGTATGAGAAACAGCGTCGCAGCGGGTTAGTTTTTTGTTAATTTGGAAACCCAAATATTTAACTTTTTGGGTAAATCATCAAGAGTAACTTCAGTCCTCGAACAAATCATAGAAAGAGTTTTTGATGGGATAAGTAGTAGTTTATTTTCAAAAGACCACTTTTGAATATTTGTAAGAACTTCGTTAACCCGGACAATGCAGTCATCCATCAAACCTAATTCACTAAAATTATAGAGCAGAACATCATCTGCATACATGTGAATATGACAACTATAGACAATATCTGGAAGATCGTTAATAAATATTGAGAAAAGGAGTGGTCTTAAGACTGACCCTTGGGGCACACCCTGATTAACAATAAATGTACTTGAATTACCTTCATCTGCAGTCTATTACAGAGATAGTTGCTTAATAGTTTTAAGGTTGTTTTTGAAAATTGAAAAATTAGAATTTGATGGTCAACACAGTCAAAGGCTTTCGAAAAATTCAAAAGCACCATAACACCCAAGAGATCCTTGTCAAGAGCAGCTCAAAAATGAGAGGTTAGTTTCTGAACAGCAGACTCACAACTATGTTTGTAACGAAAACCAGACTGCCATATAGATAACTTTTGAGTGAATTGAATGAAGTCTAGCATTTGATTAAACATTAACCGATCAAATATTTTACCAAAAAAGGTAACAAGTTGATTGGCCTATGGTCCGAAGGCTCTGATGAATTAGCATTTTTGGGTATGTGTACAATAATTTCACTTTTCCAGGCTTCTGGGAATTGAGAACTTGAGATATATGTATTCAAAATGTGCTTCAAAGGTTTCATAACACTTTGTAAAATCAGACGCATAAATTTCGGTGAAATATTATCTGTACCAGAAGCATTTGATTTAACTGATTTTAGAGCAGTAACAACTTCAATATCTTCCACACAATTAAATGAAAATAACTCATTGTCATTTTCAGAAATAACTAATGTAAGACTTGAATTGGGCATTTCGAAATCGACTTAGATGAACAAACACCAACATCCTTAGAACTCAGAGAAACATTAACATTAACTCACCAGTTTCTCTTAATTTGGCCAATATCAAATTTGCGAAGAATGTTTACACAAAGCCTAAGTAGCAATTTTCTCGGTGCGTGTGAAGAATTAGGAGGACCTACAATTTAACGCCGATTCCGAACAGCAAAGTTAAGAAGCATTTTTCATGACAGTTGATACTCTTGGAAGTTTTGTCAGTTCTTCGCAATTTTTTCAATTTCCCAATTACTCCTAGATTATTTGTAATATATAAACCGTCATTGACATTGACATTATTGGCATCAAGATAATTGTTATAGTAATGCAACTGTCAATTGAAAGTAGGTATAAACAAATGCAAAACGAGAAATGTGTATTTTTTTGTTTTAAAGTGTTCAGAGTTTCAGAGCTGTGTTCCATTTTTGTTTGAATTCAGCATTCAAAAGTGATATAATTGGGAATAGAACCTATTATTTTTTTTTTTTACCAAATGTTATGACCAAAAAATGAGAGTTACTTATTATTTTCCATTTCCTTAATTTAAATATTTGTTATATAATTTCTGGTCCCAAAATTTATTACAGCCTAGAAATTATATTGCTGTTAATTAAGTTGGAATCACTTAGTTGGAAACACCTACTGTATGAAAGAGAAAAAAAAGGTCAAGGCTCATAAGCTTTGAAAGTATTGCTCTTACTTATAACGTTGTATTGATTTTTATTAGAATATCATGAGTTATCTTATCTTAGTAAAATGCAACCTTCATTACTCATAAAGTATTTCCGAAGATTTACATTTTCATAGCAAAGCAGTGTTTTCTGGGCCAGCTAGTAATAAGAAAACAGCTCAAATTACTAATATACTATTTTTTTTTTTTTTTTTTTATTATTGAAAGAATTATTTAAATTGGTTTAGTTTTCTCAAAGACACAGCAAAACCTACATTATGTCAAAACAACGTTAACTAGGTCAGCTAAAAGAATACAAATTGTTTGAAATGATTCCTGGTTCTAACTACCTCTTCACCAATTTTGAGCCAAATTAAGCCGTTCCTAGATGGCATGAATCGAATGCCATAAACCAAGAAAAATGTTTTTGGGATCCCGGTAACCACCTCGCAAAGAGTGTTACTTATAGACTGACTGAAGTGCGGCGTTTCAGTCTGTATTGTATTGTCTGTATGTAAGACCAGGTGTTTAATTGATTAAAACTGTTAAGCATAAAACTGTTTTTTGAACCATTTCGACATAGAGAATTTTATTTTGTCATATTTTTTTCTCAGCCTCCTGAGTGTCTTAATATCACTTGCTCTCCCTTTATGAATGATAATCTTTTAGAGTAGTGGCAAAGGGTTTGAAAAGTGATTATATCCCTACTTTTAAGTTTTAACTCTTCTACTTGCTTATGCAACGCATGTCGCCCTCGCCAGCCCCCTGTATGAAATGTGTCATAACTTTGGCCTATATTTAAATTGCAAATAATCTTCAAAATTCCCGTTTGCCCTCGCATTATTGTATTTAATACCATAAGTATAAGGTTTTGTGAAAATTAGTCTTCCAATTCTTTTTTGACCTCAAAAACATTATGGTTTTAAATCGACAGATAATTTTTTCGGGTAGTTTCCAGGTCCATGCTTCTGAATAATAGATCAGAAATGGGCATAATGGTCGATTTAATTACAACCTTCTTAACAATTGCCGTCTCAGCGCAAAGTAATTGTAGAGCATCCCATCTTCCATTTTGTATCTATACATACGACAGATATGAACGTATATCACTCAATATTCTTTTCTTCTAAAAATTTCCTATTTTCGCTGTTTTATAAAATTGTTTTACATTCATATATCTAAGCGATATGTCAAAACGTAAATACATTATTGAGAAAACATTAAATAAGTAATGAATTAGTAGTTGGCTCCATTTAATGAGTTTTTTGACCTCTCCAACTTTCCTTATAAGAAAATTAGAACGCTTGACATTGAATCTTACCCTTTCATAATAACAGACAAGTAACTGAACAACAGATGGGAGCTTTTTGCTTAGTATCCTATCCTCTCAAAATTCTCTAAAGTCAACCTTCCAGAATGAATCTTCTCCTTACACAAGCTTTCTCTTAATATCCGGACACCAACTTATAACAATAGAACTTGGAGTGAACAAAGGATTTCTTTTTATCATGTCCAAAACAAACCGTTTCGGATACTTTTCTCTCCACAACAGTGAGCGAAAAAACTTAGCATCTTTGCCATCAGTCATCAATGGATACAGATGATAAAATCATTCGCAATTATATTCCAAAGGTAAATCGTCAAAACACAATTTTTTTTCTTCCATTCCAGAATCGAATCGGAAAAGAGTGTTCGTTACTCAGAGAAAGAGAATAAATTTGGCTAAACATTATCTAGCGCAGTCGCAATATCTTTCAAAATAATACTCCTAACACAAGACCACATTTTCTTTTTTCTCAATATGATCCCGATACATCTCGAAAAAAGCGAAAGACGAAAAAATACACAATTTTCTTGCGATAAAACCGAACTAATTGTCAGTTCGCCGATTGATGTTCGAGTGTATGGTTTATTCTTTTCGTGGTGCTATCGTATTTGAGGAAAAAAGAATAGTTTAAAATTTTAACAAAAAGTAGAAACTTGCAAAAAGATCCTGTTTGAATTTTTAAAACTTTTCGGAATTAAACAAAGAAGTTTGTGAATGCAAAGTGAGATTCGTTCATTGATGTTCAACTTTTAATTAGAGAAATAAGATTTGTCCTTGAAACCATTGATAAGCATTTTAATATCCTTGAAAAAAAAAAAAACAAAATCAAATGTGAAGAAGTATCTTTTCCCTTTAATAAAATGCCCGAGTTCTACGCTTGTTGTGAAAATATTGTTGAATGTATAAAAATAAAAATAAATAAATAAACAAAAGAGAGAGTCGTTTCTGTTTTTTGTTTTGTGTAATAGAAAATCAGTGTTATGATATAGTTCATACTCACATGGGCCAGTTCCCAGATCTAAAAAAAAAACCACACAACCGTATAAATAATTCTTTACAAAAACAGGTGTGTGTCTGTACAAACAAAATTAAGTGGAGCCCCTAAAGGACATATAAAAATGGTCGGCAAAAACCAAAACAACTTCTATCATTTCCAGTCTGTGTCAGACATTCCTGCCAAGGATCATTTTTGACGAAATCATTACCAATTAGAAAAGCTTTTTGTGCTCTGCAATCATATGTTTTTCTGTAAACGTCCCCTTTAACGAGTAATAATTCGAGGATATCTTGTGTTCTTACTCACTTTGATATAATATGTCAAAAGTTCTTCACTAAAGTGTTTCAAGATTCTTGAAGGATTCAAAACGCGAAACTTATAAGAAATGCCGCGAGTCAGAATACAAGGACCATGCTTTTCACGCTTTGAGAACTCTTCTTTGATGTTGGTTTTTGCAGTATTAGTTTCATTTTCATTCCGTTTATTCATTCCTTTCGAATATTTTTTGTTTTTATTCTTGAATTAGCTATTCACTTTGAGTAAGTCATAGACTTTCAAAACTCAAGGAACACTTTCAGGATGTTTACACTCATGACTTATTCAAACAAAAACATCTGAATATCAAGCCAAGAATATTTCACTGGGGGGCATTCGAGCCCTTTTTTTCTGTGTCGACTCCAAAAGTTAATAGCAAAACTCAAACACTATTTACAAGCACCCAAACAGATACAAAGACAGCCAAAGACAAATAAGAACAAACAACATACTGTGTATCCTATCCAAAGAAAATATGAACGAGAATAATGAATAATAATAATTATGATTTTTCCCTTTGAGTAAATAAGCCTGTTTCTGATTTTCTGTATTTTTTTGTGTCATGTAGCTTTATTTCTCCGGACCTGGGAGTTTTCTCTGATGTGATCATCAAGGAAAGATATGAATAAAAAATAAACAAAACATAAATAAGAGAAGAGGATGAAAATAAGTAAAAAGGATGTGTAAAACAAAATCAGTATCACATTTTCGCAAAGAGTAAAAAAGTATTAAATTTTGAAATAGTTCGTGTTCGAAGCTGTGCGGTTGCTTCCTTTTGAAGTTTAAAAAAATGTTGGTGTGCAGAGAATAAAAAATAAATTACAATATCATAGTGCAAGAGGTGAATTGATTATGAAACCCAATGTACTTAAGGATTTTTAAGGGATAACCACGTGATTGGAGTGAAAAGCTGTTAAAAAATTTGGTGTTGCTACTGTCTCAACGCGTATGTCCTGGAATGCAAGAAAAAGGTAGGTGGTTCTTACTCCAACAATACCTGTTGAAGAATTTTTCGGAAATGGAAAATTCTTTCTGAAAATTAAAATTAGAAGTTGAAGAAAGACATTTGAAATATTTCTGCATTTTATTTTACTTTTGTTTTCAAGAAAACATGCACACTAATTTGTATGTATGTATTTGATATACTTCAAATCACCTTGTGCAACTTTAAGATATTTGAACACGATAAAGCAGAATATTATAAAAATTACAATTCTTAGAACTTTTCCCTAACCTCTTCTGCAAGATCTACTAAGAATGTATTATTGTTCATATCCTCCCTGAATACTTTATTATTGCCGAGTAAAAAGTGATTTTGTAGTGACAAACATTCCCTCCTCCTCTCATGAGCCTAACATTCCTGAAATTCCAAAGTATCGTGAATAAAAGTTTCTTTATTCATATTGTAGCCTTTTGATTTGTATTTCGTTCACTACGTCGTATACTCAACTTTTTACCTACAATTTTTAAAATTTTCTTCCTCGAGCTTCGAACGCAAATGTATCTATTTGACAGCATTTGTAACATCTCAAAAAACTTGTCTTTCAATATTAATTAATTGACTTCACTGATGGTTTTCGTCAGATATGAATTTGCAGATGGAATTATTTCATCGGAATTTATTAAGTAGCTAGTAGCAATATATACAAGAATTAATTTCGTAGTTAAAGCTCTTATGAAAACTATAAAAACATGTGTTGGAATAAAAAAAAAATCAATAAGGCCTTAGAAGATCAATGAGATAGCTAAATATCTTTTTTATCTAATTAAATTTCAATACACCAGCTGGAAAAATTTGTCTAAGAAAAATGTAGGCCATTTTTTTTTTTTTTTTTGGATTTTCGTCAATCGGTGAGTTTAATTAGCGAAGGGTACAGAATTTCGAGAAGAATGTCGGTTGCAGAAACAATTCAAGAAATTTAAAAAATGTCTACAAATAAATTTCCGACATTTTAAAGCATATTTTGTCAAAATATCGACTACATATGCATTAATATGTGTCAGCAAAAATATTGGGATTTGAAAAATAATCTGTTCAAAAGTTCATATAAATACATACGTATGTATGCATTCATTACAAGAATAACTACATAGCTTAATATGTAATGTACATACTTTTGATTTTGGAAAATTTGTTTTTCAAGCAAAACTATTATCGTCCAAATAAAAATTAGGAAAATAAACTTGGGTGAGTGACCCAACCTTACTTGTACTCCAAATCATAAACCGTACAAGCAGTTGAATTACACTGTCGTCATGAAAGTTGCAGCATTGTGTGTATGTAATCAAGTTAAAATAAATTAAACATGCACTCCCATAATCTATACTAATATAGGGGGATTTTTTAGCTGGTTTGGTTTTGGCAATACTGGTTTTGACAGCTGACGTGTGTTAAGTACCTCGTGCCAAATGTTCATCGCGCGCTGCTTCCATTTTATGGTCGGCATTCTCGACCTTCTGAGCAGTCTATTCTACTACTGTGCGTAGTGAAGAAAATATTGCGGAAGGATTTGCGCGTTAAGCCTTTTAAGATACAGCTGGTGCAAGAACTAAAGCCAGCCGAACTACTACAACGCCGAATTTTTGGTGAATGGGCTCTTGGAAAGCTGGCCGCTTTTTTATCGAAAAATTGTGTTCAACTCCCAAGTAACAATTTATTTTGTATAAGGTCCGATTCCTGAATATTCAGAAGCAATAGCTTCTATAGTATTATTTTAAGACTTATTTAAGGATGATTGTTTTTATTTTGCTTGAATAAGACCTTTTGTAATTTACTTATAACAGTCTGCAATTCGATAACACAGATAAGGCCTCTTTGTGCAAATTATAATAAACTGCTTGCACGAGATTGATTTACCGAAATCACATAAGGCCTTTTCGTGAAAGCGCATTTAAAATAGCTAGTATAAGGCCTTATTTTTGTTTACTTACAACAGTCTGCAATTTGATAGCACAGATAAGGCCTCCTTGTGCAAATTATATAGTTATAGCTCCCTTAAAAAGGTTGACACTTTAAGGAATGTCGAACTACCCCAGTTCAAAACCCATGTTTTTTGTGTCTTCTTTTTTTATTGAATGGAAAAACTATTATTCCATCGTTATTTGAATGAAAATGTTGGTGTATCGTTATTACCTGAGCTTGTTATTAATCTGTATTTTTTTTTTTTTTTTTTGTCCTCCGGAATAGACACGATAGTTTAACGTCTGACAACATTCATTTGTTTTTATTCCGGAATATGATCGATAAAATTTACGCGA
>CAKKXW010000002.1:46263334-46273908 GCA_920937365.1 Sphaerophoria rueppellii
CCCCCCCTCCCCCGCTGGACTTTAACAACTAATTTATCCGTTTCTTTTTTTACACGTGCTGGTACATTTCCAAATTTTAATTTTTTTTAATAAATTCTAATAATTTTTACATAATTTTTTTTTTTTTGAGTTAAGTGTAAGCTGTAAGTAAGAGTGTAATCAGAATTGCTTAAAGTATATCCCTTATTTTAACACTACTTTTTGCAATTTAAGTAATCATAAATATTTAGTTTTAGCATGCAGGAGCAAGTTCGTACGACCCAGTCGTGCACATTTTTTTCTTTGCCTATTTAATCAACAATTTCAGGTCGCCCCCTCCCCCCCCTAACAGGAGTCTCTGGATCCGCCCCTGGTCTATGCACCTAGGTATCGATGTTCAGCCCGTACGCTACAGTTCATTTTAGGATTCATCTCGCCATTCTCCAAGCAGATTAAACCACAAATAAAACGAGAGTAGCCTTTCTTTTCATATAATATTTGCTGTGTGTAGTTACCTGACCTCATAGTGGAACCTAGGGAAACAAAAATAAAATTTGGTATTTATGTTTTGCCAAAAACGACAGCATTAAAGCACTATTCACATGAGCACCAACGACGACCAACGAATGAACGAAAATTCGTCGATTTTGACATTTCTTTCATGAGAGTTTTTAATTCGTCGCGAATGAACAACCAAAACACAAGGCAAGAATGATTTTTGAGGTTAGACGCGCGAGTTTAGAGTTAGGGAGCTAAGCGAGGTCATCGTCAAACCAAAAGTTAACGATGACACCGCAGAGCTCCAATTCACCAAAACCAGCCGATTCTGAATTTTCCATTTCATGGGAACGGAAATTGCATGAATCGACTAATAGTTGATTCGATCTCGATGTAAGTCAAGTACGAGTACTTGCTGAATCCTAGAACTTGGCGTCCTTTTAGATCTCATTAGATACTTTTCGTGGCTGATTTGCTTGGCAGAATTTTTGTACGAGAGAACTTGGATCTGTTTTACATTTTATGTTTTTGGTGTGATTTTATTTAAGGTATGCGCTTTTGTTGTTGACTTGAAAGCGTTTATAATTTTCTCAAAAATAGTATTGAATATGTAAGCATGTCTGAAACGCTTTCTCATCTTCCTTAAATAGAAGACATTTCTGGGTTGCGAAAGCTATGACTATCTTTCTCAACACAAACATAGACGTCATTATAGGCGGACAATGAATTAATTTGTAGTGATTAAAGTTTCCTGGGACTAGTCCAGATCAGTTGTAGAATTAAAATTTGATAGCTGAGTATAATTTCTTGTTAAATGGACTCGTTTAAAGCGTTCCATTCTGTCACAACTGCCTCTCGCAGCTCAGCAACACTAGCAAATTGCTTATTATGGGCATGAATTCTGCGAGTTCAAAATTCCCCAATGATTTTCGATGGGGTTGCAATCTAGAATGTGACAGCCACTCCATCAAATTAATGTTTTTCGATTCGAACCAATCCAAACTTTGACGACTTACATGAATTGGGGCATTATCTTGCTGGAAGTAATGCTCAACTGGGTGAAATCGTCTTAAATAAGGTACCAAATTTTCGTCAAGGACCGAAGTGTAATCAGAACTGTTCAATCTGGTAGAGGTGAAGGCAAGTGCAACCTTACCACGCTCGCAGAAGGCCCCCCAAACCATACAGCTGCCACTACCAAAGTTCCTCTTGGAAAAAAAACTTTTTCTCTTTCAATTCGTGCCAATATCCGCTAAAACCATCTGGTCCATCGAGATTTAACTTTTTTTCATTAAATAAAAATAACCTAATAAAAAATGATAATTCCAGTATGCCATTTGGAATAACGAGATTTTAGTGTAGATTAATAGAAAGTCACTTACGGTTTTCCAACCCCGATTTATGTTTTGGCGGGCAAATTCCAATCTTTTTTGCTTGTGGGCTGCTGTTAAATTTGGAGCTGGCACCATTTTGCCACAAACAATCACTCCACTGCTTTTTAAAGCACGAGAAACGGTTGAAACCGAAACTTCTAAACCCAATTCGTTACGAACTTCCGGCAAAGAATGCACCGAATTGGATGCAGCATTGATTAAACGCCTCTTGTCGCGACGTGTCAGCTTCTGCGGACGCCCGGGTCTTATTTTTGTCCCATAAGATTCTGGATGTTTTAAAAAATTTGGAACGACACGATCCGATCGTGAAATTCGTCTTCCAATAGCCCTAAGACTTAGGCCGCTTGACCGAAAAGCCAAGATTTTGCATTTTCAATTTCGCTTAAATGCGTACCGCGTGGCATTGTTGTTTTTTTATTTGAAAACACTTGACTGAATGCAGCTTCAAAGAGATTTGCATTGTGCGGTTATATTTTTGCAATACATCAAAACCTGTTTTTAAGTTTTTAAACACCAGGAGAGGAAATAACGGCACTTTATTTTCTTTTCAATTTGCTTCATCAGTGATGTTACTCAATAAAAAAAATAGTAAGGAGTCATTTTTTCGGGTGCGGTTATACTTATGCAAGGCACTGTATTAAAAAAGCAAAAATCGTGAAGACGATGCTCAAAACACTAACATCAGTGGCTAGGGCAGTTCACATATAATATCTTTTTAGAGGGTCAGCCAGTCGATGGTGATGAGAAATGAGCTCTTGCATGCTTCTTAACATTTTTTAAGATGGCCGATAGCTCTCTTTAAAGACTCTTTAAAAGCTCCTTGAATGCGTTTGATGAATTGAAAGTTAATTTGAGAAGTACCTTTCCACGAACAAATACCAATAATAGTACCTATGTACTTGGCACTTGACACTTATACAAATTCTAAAAATGTTGAACTCCCTTCCATAGTCTAGCTCATGGCTGGTTTGTTATCAATTAGGATTTTTTGGGCTTCCACAGATCATTCCTGTACTGTTTGTGTAGGTCGTCATTTGTAAAAAAAAAGCCGTGGCTCAAAATTTCGGTCAAAGAAACTTACGTATCGTTAGAAAAAACATGTATCTTTTCCTTACGATCGATGTGGTTAAATTTGGTGTTGCCTTATATATAAACCTTAAACCAACGCGATCAATGTATTGCTGATTGAATACTTACTTATATTTTACAATTATGCGGCAATAAGTGAAAACGATTCACATGTGAATTGTATTACTTTTGAATTTTTAGCAAATAAGTTTGTTGCTTCAAGAGTTAGAGCATGGACAAACAAGTTATAAAAACCAAACAAACGAAGATAAAGTCAGAATTGATTTTCAACTCAATCCTCCGTCAATGATATGCGGTGTTTGATAAATAAACCTCAAATGTTGATATATGAACCAAAATATCAGAACATCATCCCTTAAAAATATATTTGTCCTTCAGTATAATCTGCAAGTGTGTGTGTAATATTAATTCTTTTATCCCTTGAGTGCTTTGCCTAACATTTACCTTTCTAGAATCCAAAGCATACCTAAAATACGCATGAAAACCTTCATTTCGTATTCTACGCATTTCTAAATTCTGTGATTATCCCTTCTCTTTCAACAGTGAAACCTTTTATTTTTTTTAGGTGTAAAGTCTAAAAAAGGAAGGTTCCTATGGAATACTAATTTGAAATAGAAAACACTGTTTGGAAACAGGTAAACGGGAGAAGCGGAATTTGTTGTGAATTTTTTCGAAAGAAAACGTTGATAAAAAGTGAGTTGTTGTTGATTTGGTCCCCTTCAAGCCTATTATTTGATAGAAATGTGTTTATTCAAGGATAAAAGGCTGAACTATAATGCAATTTTACTCCCGCAAGCGCAAGTACGCTTAGTGAACCAGCGAATACACACAAACCATAATGTGAATTTGAAAATTTGAAGAAGAGACGACCAAGTCTACTTCTTTTGCTAATTTAAGGAAATGTTCGTCCGTTTTTTTGACATAAGCTTAAGTTCACTTCAACATTTATACTTTGGGCCTTACGCTTGCGTGCATGGGGGTATAGGAAACCCCACATAGTGCACGAAGCAACTTTTCCCCAAGTGGTGCACACTTGTAGAAAAATTACTTTCTGCACTATGTGGGTTTGCCTATACCCCAACATCATTTTATTTATATTATAAAGAATATCTTTGCAAAGTTTATTTTATGCTTATTTATATTATTTCTACACTACAAATTTACTATCAAATTTGTTAAATGTAAAAAAAAATAAATAAACAAAGTGGCGCGACAGCTCTTGAAGAGCCAAGGCCTAAGTGGCTTACTTTCATCAACAATTCTCTGGGTGCATGTGAAGAATTGAGTTAACATATAATTTAACGTCGATTCCGAACGGCAAAAGATGAGAAGCACTTTTTCATGACAGATTGATACTCTTAGAAGTCTTGTCAATTCTTCGCAAGAAGCAGTGCCCGTGAAAGATGAAATAAAAACTATGGACACGAGTAGGACTCGAACCCACGACTTTCTGCTTAGCAGCCAGCGCACCTAACCACTAAGCCACGGACACTAAAATGGTGCGGGTGCAATGTGCATAACTTCACAGGTTGAAACTTCACATGGGCCATAATTTCACCTCTAGTGGGTTATAATTTCATTTTTTTCACGCGAGTTTTTTTTTTTTTTTTTTCACACCCCAAATTGATTCACGTTTGGGCACAACTTTTTCCACTCGCAAGAATTTTTTTGGTTCAATACTCCAAATCTTTTACTGAAATAATATTTAAAAACATGTTAAACTGAGTTAAGGTTTAGTCGTTTAGTATTGTAAAAATAGTACTTTCGTCTGCATCCACATGATGCAAGAAAACTGAACATCCCAGCATTACAAAAATTTCTTTGTGATAGAGCTGTTAATGTAATTGAAAAAGCTCAGTTATTTGAGGTGACGAAAAGATGCAAATGAAACTGGATTCAAGTACAGTGTGCTTGTAGAATGTCCTACTCTCGCCGAACACCAAAGTTCAGAAGAACGTTTGCATTGGGAAGAGTTT
Source organism: Sphaerophoria rueppellii (assembly GCA_920937365.1). NCBI lineage: Eukaryota > Metazoa > Arthropoda > Insecta > Diptera > Syrphidae > Sphaerophoria > Sphaerophoria rueppellii. The sequence goes on from CAKKXW010000002.1 coordinate 46,268,271, forward strand.
TCTTTACGAAAACTGATTTCTTAGAAAAATCTCAACATACATTTCAAAGCAACAATTTTGACTTAGTAACTTTGCATATGTTATCAAAATTGTAAACATCATCAATGAAATGATTCTTATTTAAGATTTCTAATAATTAGTCTTCTTGAGATCCCAGTCCAATCTTTTAGATGACGACGTCTCGAACTACGTGGGTTTTGTGACATCCTACCGAAATTTGAGAGCGACCGTCCGCTGCGCATGCAACACAATTAATAAATGACTATTACTATGCGACCCGGCAACGTCACATCTTCAGCTGTACGACGTTTCGTGGAATTTGCGCGGCCGCATACAAAAATACAACGATTTTTGTTTCGCTGGGGTTTATAAAACCCCACGTGGTGCACGGAAGATTAAGGGTTATATAGAGGCGACACATTTCACAGGAAAGTCACCGAATCTATTTAAAACTTATTCTGCAAGCAATCCAAACAAAGGTTTGCCATATCAAACGTGTTGCAAACTCTTCAAACAAGTAAAACCTATTAAGTTCTGTAATTTTACATCATAAGAAAAAATTATCGAATACAATCTTTCAAATGCCGAAAACGGAGTCTATATTTCCACATTCTCCATTAATATTCCAAAAAAAGTCATGCAGTAAAATTTAAGTCATGTAAGGTTGTAAATAAACGTCGAAAAATGTTGAACACCACAAAACCAAATTATTCTTGTGGCATAGCTTGGTGGAGTTTGTGTGTCTATGCAGTGTGAACACTTTCAGTACGAATTTATTTACTCTCATGTTTTAAACACTAAATATTTCGCCGTGTTGGGCTTAAAAATTAATCGCATTATTCTGAACAATATACACCCTGAATTATTTAAATTGTAAAAAAGTGCTAAGGCAAAAAACCTACATACCTCAAAAATTGAAACAAAAAAAAAATTTCCTTGACATTATGATTTGCCTTTTTTCTTTATTGTGGCGTTTCGTTATATGGACCTGTCCTATAAATACCTAAGGGTAAGATATACAAACACAATACAATTTGCGAATAAAGGAGTTCAAATAAAATTCGTAACACAAAATTGATTACACTAATAACTTAGGGCTGGTAATCGGTTTGCTGATGTTCATGTTCGATGGAAGAATTTATGATGAGACATAAATAAAAATAACGCCCTAATATACAATGCTGAAAAGTTACTTTTTTGTTTGGAAAAAATGTGAGAGATATATTTATTAACTTCTGGTGGATAAAGGAACAATGAGACTTTCACTTCAAGGATAAACAATATACCGATTCAGTCTTTTTTAACAATTTAGACGATAATACAGTAGGCACATCCCAACACGTTCTGTATAAAATATATACATACACACAACCGAAAGCTCTTATTATTTTATTGACAATGCTTACGAGTAAATATCATTTGAAGCAAATGTGACTTTGTACGGTTCCTGCTTTGTTGTTTACAACTATTTATACCTACAACTGAAGAGTCATTTACGTTACGCAATAAATAATATCGTGAGAATGTATAAATGTTTTATCTTTTCTTTACAAATATACAGGGTGATTCATAAACATTGTGCCAAAATCTAGAGCGTGTAGGTTGGGCTGGCTAGGTTAGGTTAGGTTAAAGTGGCTGTGGATACAGGATTCACACACTTACGCGAAAGGAAAAAGGCCCATTGTGATACTTCATGAATCTAGAGAATAACTTCCTACTAGTCGAACCATTTTGAGCTTTTTATAAGGCCAAGAAGATATTTGAATCCTTGTTAGCAAATTCACTTGGATTATCGTAAAAATATTCTCCCAGATGAAGTTTCCATCTTAGAGAAAGTGCAGGGCATGTGCAGAGAAGATGAGAGATTGCTTCTTCTTCTTTTTCGTCCATACAACTCCTGCAGATGTCATTTGAGGCTACACCAAGTTGTATTGCGTATCTGACTAAGACAGTGTCCCGTAAGGTAAGGACACCTATTAGGGAGCTAATTTGAGATCTACTTTGAGAAAACAAGTCTTTAGAGCGCTTTAGGTCAAGTATAAATTATACGACCATACAAGTTTTGTGGCTGCGCACGTTGGTAAATTATACCACCTAGAGTTTGTTATAGTTTAGGCTGTTCTTTTAAGCATAATCTTAAATGTAGCTATCGGTATACCTATCTTTTCCCTTGCAGGTGAGATGGGTATGACCTTTGCATATGGAACAACCAGTACCTACTATCAAGATTGGTTCTCTGCAGAGAACACACAATACAAACTTATGTAAAAAAAACTGCTTCTATGAAAATTTTCAAGGTGGCGTCACCAGCGTTTGCCATCTTGAGACTACTCCCCAAACATGTATGCAAAGGGTATGACAATTCCATTTTTAACGAGTTCATCGGCTCTACAATTTTCTGAGAAGTCTTTGTGGCCCGGCACCAGCGTTCGGACTTTACTTCGATCGAAGTAGATCTACTTCGATTTTGAAAATAAAAATTAATCTACTTCCCTACTTCTCTTTTTTAGGATCTACTTCACTTTGAAAGAAGTTGTTAACCAATATATTAAAAGACAGCGCTGATCACTCTTTATTACGCATTACTCTTTCAACGCATTTGATCTTATTTGCTTCTACCTTCTTCCATTATGTGTGCTTGTGTTTGGAGATTTCAAATATATTGTCAAATAGAGCAAAACAATTTGCCTAGATTTTCTAAAGGGTTTGCAAATAAGAGGTGTTATTTTGGGGCTATTCAAAATATTTCGGTAGTTGTCACTTTTGAAACTGTCATCCAACACTTGTCATTTCACACTTCTATCGTCATTTTTTTGGCATTTGACAAGTAAAAACTACGCCATTAATAAAAATGGAACGATACACACTACAACAACGCATTGAAATTATTAAAATTCATTATAAAAATGGTGATAATTTGGCAGAGACGGTTTGTGAAACTAAAACATTCTTGGGTCGCCGTGAAGCACCTTGTCGGACAACAATACAGAAATTGGTGGACAAATTCGAGATGTTGGGACAAGTTAGTGATGTGAAGAATTAAACCCGTGCACGTCGCTCAAGAACAACTGAGAATATTGCTGTTGTAGCCCAAAGTGTTGACGAAAACCCAGGTTTGTCCATTCCTCGTCGTTCCTTAGAATCAGGCATTCGGCATTCCACAAACGTCATTACACCGTATTTTGTATAAAGACTTGGGTCTTAAGGGTTATAAAGTTCAGTTAACACAAGAAGTCAAGCCGTCTGATCATCAACACTGTCGTGTCTTTGCTGATTGGGTCCTTGAAATGCATTAAAACGATCCGGAATTTTATCGAAAAATCATCTTGACTGATGAGGCCCATTTCCACCTCGGAGGCTACGTCAACGAGCAAAACTGTCGCATCTGGGGCGGTTTATGGTCCGGCGGGGTCATTGGACCTTACTTTTTCGAAAATGAGGCTGGAGCAACAGTTACGGTCAATGGATTGCGCTATCGAGAGATGATTAATGAATGGCCCGAATTGGATGGCATTGATGTGGACAACGTTTACTTTCAATAAGACGGCGCTACGTGCCACACAAGCAATGAAACCATCGATCTTGTACTTAAAAAGTTTCCGGACCGTGTTATCTCTCAAAGAGGTAATCATAATTGGCCACTGACATCTTTACTTTTTTTGTAAAAGAGTTTTGCAATCTGACAATATGTTATGTTAATATATTTTTTTTTTAAAGAAATTTTTATTTATTGATGTTATATATTAATACTGTTATTGCTATACCAAATAAACTTCTGTCAATAGTTTTTATTTCGAAAAATTGTTGTTTTTTTGTATTTTCTAAATCTGCTTCGAAAATTTTGGATCTACTTCATTGCATTGCATTCACTTCGAAAAATTTAATCTGAAGTCCGAACCCTACCCGGCACCCAGCAGAGCAGAGGTGAATATTAAATTGCTGCGCCAATCGAGGGCCGTTTGAGAGTTGGTTGAGACACCGTCGAGATATTTAATAGCAGCCTGACTATCAGAAAAGATGCGGATATCCCAAGTTAATATCACGTTTTTTCTTTAATCGCCAAAACTTCCGCTTGGAAGACGCTACAATGATTAGAGAGGCGGCATGAGAGGCTTAGGTTAAGCTTTTCTGAGTACACACCACTGCCTACAAACCATAAAGCAGGTTAGCTGCAACAGTATGCGTGTAATACAAACTCAAGAAAGCAAGTTTGCTGCAAGAGTATGTGTGTATGAAAAAAGTAAGTTTTGAGGCATTTGGAGGTTAAAACGTAGGTAAGGTAGGTTTCCAATCTTGTTATAACTGATCAGTGTATCGGAAGAGTAAGCGCACATGCACTTCACCTAAGAACTAGAAAATGGTCAAGATCATAAAGCCGAAGAACTTTACACTGAAAGATATCTGAATAGTTGGTGTCCCAGTCCCAGGGAAAATCGGAGAACCCATTACGAGTTTATGAGTTCATGTTGCCTACATGTTGCCAAATTCTCTGCAAAATTTCTCTCTCAAAATATGCTAACATGTAACTAGCTACGAATTCATGTTGCTTGCGTGTTGCCATGTTCTCTGCAACATTTTTCTCCAAATGTATGTATGCTTACATGTATACATCAAAGATAATAGAATGCTTTTCTATTATCTTTGTTCTTACTTTATGAATTAGTAAAGATATTTTTAGATACGGAACACATGTATGTATTACTAGCTGTACCTTGTGATTGAATGTTTGAGAAATGAGAAACAAAACAAAGAATATATAATATTTCATATAAGTTTGGCAATAGAAACACTCTATATCTCTATCATTCTAATTTCTTATATCGTGTTATAGCGGAATAAGTATGTACGCAATTATCTGACAGAAAATTGTAGGTAGGTACGTTTGATGGTCTAAATAAGTTTTTTAACAGTTGAGAAAAACTAAAGTTGTTAATTTGACAGTGACAGTCTCCAATGAAGACATTTTAAATCGAAATTTAAGGATAAAATCCTCAAGCTGATATCAACTTTGAGTTAATAACTATCCGACAAGCATACGATTTGAGTTTTAAAACTCCCAAAAATGTATAAGAAATTATCGTTTGTTTATAAACTTCAACCATATACTTTTTGTCACTTCAAAATGATCTGCAAACCCCATTACAAGTGATACTTTTTTCCGGATGCGATTTATCGGACAACTTACAATACCACATAGCTATAGTTGAAATATTGTACTACTTAAATATTAAAAATAGCTATTCTTCAAAATTTTGGAAACGACAGCACTGCTTGCGATTAGGAAGACTCTATTGAGAAGCCATTAGAGAGAAACTAGTAAACAGAATTTAAAAAATAAATAGTGCTTCCTTATTTCGTATTGTATTGTTAGTTTTATTAAACAGTCAAACAAACCACTGTTTTCCACAATTGCATACCAATTCATTTTTCTCGACTATGAAGTTTGTTCAGCAGCAAAAATATTAAATAAAATCCCAAAATGATAATAATTAGCAACCAGCTTGTAAAAGATCTCGTTCTAAAATCAATGTCAATCAAGAACAATAATAAACATAAGAAGTCCATTCAGTATTATTTCAAGTTTGTTTGATTTTCCCTTTGTTCTAGAAAAAAATCATTTGTGAGTCTTTTCTATATT
>CAKKXW010000002.1:46274408-46284927 GCA_920937365.1 Sphaerophoria rueppellii
GCGAAACAATGGCGCAATTGCGAGGCGAGTTTGGTGAACAGTTAATTTCACGTTTCGGGCAGGTCAATTGGCCGCCTAGATCGTGCGATTTGACACCATTAGACTATTTTTTGTGGGGGTATGTCAAGCCTTATGTCTAAAGGGACAAGCCCGCTTCGACTGACGCACTGGAAGCCAACATTCATGCATTCATTCGTGAGATACCGGCCGATATGTGTGAAAGAGTATGCCAAAATTGGACTCAGCGGATGGGCTACCTGAGACGCAGCCGCGGTCAACATTTGTATGAAATTATCTTTAAACATTAAATAGAAAGGTTCAAACTATCGATTCAAATAAATATTTCAATCATTTTTTCGAATTTTTTGTGTTTTTTTTTTTTTTTAAACGTTCTAAACCTCTTAAAAAATCACCTTTTACATAAAGCTGAAGAGTTTGTTCGTTTGAACGCTGAAATCTCTGGAACTATTGGTTCGATTGGTATAATTATTTTTGTGTTGGATAGTCCACTAATCGAGAAACGTTTAAAGCTACTTAACATTAAGCTGATACCAATAGGAGCGACAAATCAGTGAAAAATGTTGGAAAAACCGCAAATAATGTTAATTTTTCTGCGTTTTAACACGCTTATCTTAGGAACTGTGGTGTCCGTTGCTTAGTGGTTAGGTGCGTTGGCTGCTAAGCACAACGTCGTGATTTCGAGTCCTACTCGCACCCATAGTTTTTATTTCATCTCTCAAGGCGCTGCCTCTTGTGAAGAACGAACAAAACTTCCAAGAATATCATCTGTCATGAAAAAGTGCTCGTCAGCTTTGCCGTTCAGAATCGGCCTTGAATTGCAGGTCCCTGAATTTTTCACACGCACGCAGAGAATTCTTGATGAGAGTAAGCCACTTAAGCCTTGGCTCTTCAAGATCTGTAGCGCCACTCTATTTATTAATTTTTATTTATTTATCTTCGGAACTGCTTAATCAAATTGAACAATTCTTTTAATGTTTAATGGTCCATTTATCGTAGAAGCTTGAAGCTATATAATATTACGCTGCGACCAATAGGAACGAAGCGTCAGTGAAAAATTTGGAAAAAATGGCAAAAAATATTTTTTTGAAAGTTTTGTTTTGTTAGCTTGAACATGCTGATCTCAGGAACTACTAAATCAAATCAAACAATTCTTTTTGTGTTGAATAGTCCATTTATTGAGGAAGGGTTTAAGCTATAAACGTAACGCTTATTAGTTACGAATAATAAGAGCAAGGCATCAGTGAAAAGTGTAGCTAAAACGGGGAAAATTATACATATATGAAGACTTCGAGTTAAGAACAATTTCGATTTCGAGAGAGTCCTTTTACTTACTACTTAAGGTGGCGCTGCAGTTCGTTGTGGACTTGGGCCTCAATCAACAGTCTTCGCCAACCCGCTCGGTCCTTACCTAGCTGTCTCCAGTTTTGCACTCCAAGTTGATTGAGGTCCTCTTCCACTTGAGTGCGCCACCTGAGTCGTGGTCTTCATCTACTCCTACGTCCCTCGGGAATAGTGTCAAAGTCCATGCTTCTGCACCATACAGCAGGACTGGGATCATAGAGAATATATAATACCTAGAGTCACGACTTCGGGTGTTCGCTGTCTTTTTGCCTACAAGCTGCAATTTGGTCGTTTTGTACTAACCCAGTGAGAATGTGTTAGTTTTCAATGCTTTTTAAATAAGAAACTGCACCCATACATTCGCACTGAGTTAGATACAATGCTCAGGTTGGAGTCGAGGTGGGTTTCATGGGCACAGATTTCGAAAATAAGATTCCGTTGAGCTCAGCATTTTCAAAAAAAAACTTAAACATACAAAAAATGCATGTAATATGAAAAATAAATACGTTATATTGTTTCTTTGCACTTTTAACATATAATTGCACTATAATTTACCAATATTTGTATCAAAAATCTTAATAAATCTTAAGAAAAAAGGCGTGCGTTTAGTCTCGTATTTCCTGTGGTGGAAGTCTGTCACTTTGGGTTTGTGCATCAGGTAAAAAATTTTGTCGCGGCTGAGTGCTCACTCTTTTGTCACCTCTTACACAGGTTCACGGACACGAAAAAAGGAGAGGATTGTGTGAGTTCACCTCTTACACAGATTCATGGACACGAAAAAAAGAGAGGACTGTGTGAGTTCACCTCAGAAAAATTTTGAGGGTGTTTTCGGCAAGGGAGGAAAAGGTCGCGACTCTAGGTATTATATATTCTCTATGACTGGGATGATGAGTGTGTTGTACAGTTTTACCTTAATTGCTCAAGAGAGGGCTTTTCCACTCAATTGCTTTCTTAGCGTAAAGAAACAGCGATTAGCAAGAGTAATTCTTCGTCTGATCTCGGCGCAGTTGTTATTGTCCGTGTTTATAGTGGAGCCTAGGTAGACAAACTCCTCTGCTACCTCAAAGTTGCATGCGTCTACTGTGACATTCTGTCCAAGCCGTCGCGTCGGTATTGGGTGTCCTTCCTCGAAGACAGCATATGCTTCGTTTTTCCCTCATTTACCGCTTAACCCAATTTTTCCGCTTCTGTCTCAATTCTCACAAAAGCACCATTGACATCACGCTGTGTTCTTCCCATTATATCAATATAATTGGCGTACGCGATAAGTTGAACAGATTTTTGGATGATAGTGCCTCTGGTTTTGACGTTGGAGTTCTGCATTATCTTCTCAAGAACGATGTTAAGGAAATTGCATGACAGTGCATAGCCTTGTCTGAATCCGTTTTTGACGTCGAAAGATTCCGTAAGCTCGTTGCCAACCTTGATGGAGCAGCGTGGGTTCTCTTTCGTCATTTTGCACAATCGAACGAGATTGGCAGGTAAGCCAAAACTAGACATAGCTTTGTACATTTCGTCTCTGTAGATGCTGCGTACGCGGCCTTAAAATCGATGAAAAGGTGGTGGATATCGATTTGGAGGCGGCCAGTATAACATATACAAGGTGAACCTAGTTGTACACTAGTCTTAAATGATTTTATGTCATTTCCTCTTACGAAATACAGACAAACCTTTCAAGGTATCATCTGCCACGGAAAATCGAAAGCAATGCAATCAGGTCGATTTTCGAAAGTGCTGCCTGCATTTTTTCTTATTCCACAAGTATTTGATGGTGTGGGTGAATCGATCTTTTACCAAATTTTTGTTTATTTGAATGTGTTTAGGGCACTTTTCATGTTGGCTCCAAGGTGTAGAAATATCATTTAAAAACATGTAGATACCTATGTTAAGTGAAAGTCAAAGAAGAGCTTTTAAACTCAAAGCCATTTTGGTAAGATTTCATTTCACGTCGGAAATTGAAACGAATCTGCTCATAGCCAAACCAAACACGACAACAATAACAGTCGACCAACCAACCCTTATGAAACCAAAACAAAAATTGAAAGGACCTGATAAACAAACAGTCACACAAAGGGTATAACATTATGTAACTTTGTGTAGGAATATGTTTATAGGAGAATCTATTTTTATACCTACAAGCACGTATAATGAAAAAACACTGGAAATTAGAACTTGAAGGACTTGTCGTCGGTTGACAGCAACGACAACAACGACTCACACGAACTAAAATGTAATGTATTGGCAAACTCAACCTTTAACCAATGTTATATGTCACATGTTAAAAGTAATTTGTGTTTTCTCTCAAATTACTGTAACATCAACGTCCATGGTGACAAGTTGGCTTCTGGGTTAGAATTACTAGATTGGTTCGGAAGTCAAGTCCAAAATTCTTCTTCTCTATGCCAGCAAAAGATCTCAGTTTACCTTTCATTGCTGTGTTGGTTACCCGAGATTCTTTGCTATTTGCACAAAAAGTTCTTGGTTCTGAGGACTCAGTTCTCTGGAAACATATTCAATGACAAACAAGTTTTCTAATTTAAACTGAGTTGGTTATACGTTCAGTGAGTGGTGAGGTATGGAAAAAGATAAAACGAAAAAAAAAAGCTTGGAGTACTTTTGATATTTTCCGTAACTACTACTCATCCGGTTATAACAATGGCAGAATTCTATAGAGCAAACTATGAACGACCAATAGCTCAAAGATCTGTTAACATTTGCTCTTTTATTGTTTTACTTCTTTTTTTTGTAGCCCTTTTGTCCGTCGTTGTTATCCACAGCCACTGATACTTTCTGAAGTAGACATTTATACAAAAAAGAAACTTTAATTTTTTCTTCTTCTTTCTAGAAAAATGTTCTTAAAAACTTTTGCTGCTTGTGTTTTTATGAACAGAATATTTTATCCTAGTCGAAGGTTGCTGCAAAAAATGAACAAAAAAATTGAAGTAGCAATTAAAAAGTAAACCTGCATTTTTGTATCTCACCTTTTTTCTTTGCTTTAATTTTTTTATTACCATCACCTCTTCTTAATAGATGCTTGAACTTTCACTTTGTAAAGACTCTCTTGAAATTTAAACTTTAAATCTGTAAGGGTAGATAAATGTATACTAAGCCTGTTTCTAATTCTTATATGATAAATTGATAGAACAAAGCACAAATCGTAAAATATATCAATTTTGTAATGATCATGGCAAAACTCTCTCCTTTCAAAGAGTTAAGCCTGCGTCATAAACATAAAAAGTGTATCGGCATTTTGATTTTAATTTTTTGGATTTCTGACTTGATCACTGCTCCAAAAGTCTGATACCTAGTCTTGTTTAAGCATAGTTAATGACGATAACTTAAATTTAAAGAGATTATGTTCATATGTCAGTTCGAATTCTTTGGTATTTGAAGCCATGTCAATGTCTTCATTTAGCGATCAGACATAACGACATGTAAGATTAAAAGTTTGCAAAGATCTCCAAACCTACTCCCAAAAGATTGCTTAGAGTCAGAACGTCAACTGTTCACAAATGTCTCCATCAAAGGTCAAAGGATAAGACGAATTAGAAGTACCTATTGATAAGGATCATTTCTCTTGGAAAATTATTGCTTTTATTTTATCTTTTAAGTCTTACCCGTCCAAACATGAACTAATGCGGTCGTCGGTGCCATGCCATTTAGCCATATGCTTCATTTCTTGGTTCAAGCTCCAAATCTTTTATTGAAATAATATTTTAAACATGTGAGACTGAGTTAAGGTTTAGTATTGCAAAAATAGTACTTACGTCTTCATCCATGTGACGTTAGAAAACTGAACAGCAAAAATGTCTTTCTAATGGACCTGTTAATGTTATTGAAACAACTCAGTTATTTTAGGTGACAAAATGATACAATATGATGAAACTCGGTTCAAGTACAGTGTGCTTGTAGAATGTTTACTCTCACCGAACACCAAAGTTCAGAAGGGCGTTTGCATTTGGAATAGTTTCCTCTACGAAAACTGATATAGTTTTTACCTTAAACCTTTGCATATTTTTTCAAAGTAATAATCATCACCAATGATTCTTATTTAAGACTAGCAGCTGCCTGCGACTTCGTCCACCTCTCCCTTGTCCACCGGCAAGGGTAGCGTTTTGACTTCTGCACATCGTGCGTGTGAATTTTGCAGCTAAGGTATTTTAAAATTGCGTTACATATCTTCTAATGTTAATTGAAATAAACTCTCAACCAATAACACATTTATTTGGATAAGGGTTAAATTGTGTAGATACGACTCTTTGCCAATTTTATTGGCAATAATATATTAAGATAAAAAATTTATATTTTTTGCCGTTTTTTCCACATTTTCTACAGATACTTCGCTCCTATTGGGCACAGCTTAATTTTAAGTAGCGTAAAGCCTTCCTCGATTTATGGACTTACTTACTTACTTATGGTGGCACTACATTCCAGGTCGGACCAGGGCCTCACCCAACAAACTTCTCCAGCCAGCTCGGTCCCTAGCTAGCTGTCTCCAGTTTCGCACGCCAAATTGGTTCAGGTCCACTACCACCTGTGCGCTCCACCTGAGTCGCGGTCTTCCTCTTCTGCGACATCCTTCCGGGTTGGATTCGAAGACTCTACTAGCCGGAGTATTATGTTGCATGCGCTCAACATGACCCAACCATCTTAGTCGTTGGACCTTAACTTTTCTAGCTAGGTCAGTGTCGCTGTTCAGCTCGTATAGTGCTTGGTTGAATCTTCGTTTCCATTCTTCATTAATGCAGACAGGACCAAAAATCACTCGATGAAGATTTTGTAGAGTGTCATTTTAGTAGCTCGGTTAATGGACTATCCAACACCGAAAGAATTATACGATTATACCATTCGAACCACTGATCAGTTATAACAAGATTGGAAACCTACCTACCTTTTACCCTCCAAATACCTCAAAACTTATTTTTTTATTTTTTTCATACACACATACTCTTGCAACAAACTTGCTTTTTAATATGTCGGCAATTGTATCATTATTACAATAAAACGCTCACTCTTACAGCTAACCTGCTCCTTTTAGTTTGTATTACACGCATACTCTTACAGCTTACATGCTCCCTTAGCTTGTAGGCAAATGTCATTTTGACAGTAAGCTTTCCCATCTTGTTATAACTGATCAGTGATTCGAACCAGTAGTTCCTGAGATTACCGTTATCAAACGAACAAATTCTTCAGCTTCCGTTTCTGCTTCATTTTTCACTGATCCTTCGCTTCTATTGGTCGCAACAAATTTTTGTATAGCCAAAGTCCTTCCTTAATTAATGAACTAGTCAACACTAAAAGAATTGTTTTATTTAATTAAGTACAGTTACTGAGAACAGCACGTTCAAGCAAACAACAGAAACCTTCAAAAATGAAAATTTTTTAACGTTTATTCCACATTTTTCCCTGACGCTTCGTTCCTATTGGTTGCAGGGTAATATTATATGTATAGCTTCAAGCCTCTCTCGATAAATAAATCATTCAACACAGTCAGTCCCTGAGATAAGAGCGTTAAAACGCAGAAAAATTAATAATTTTTTGTCGTATTTTTCATTTTCATTTCAGCTTAGTGTTAAGTAGCCTAAAGCCTTCCTCGGTTAATGAACTATATCCAACGCAAAAAGCATTATACCTTTCGAACCAGTAGTTCCTGAGATTACCGCATTCAAACGAACAAACTCTTCAGCTTTATATATTAGTAAAGATTAGTATAGATAAACAATCAAATTGCAACAAATCCAACATTTTTCTATAGTTACACGAATCTCAAATCATATTTTAGGGTTTTAAAGAACAAACGGTTGTTTGTTTTTTTTTCATTCACTCAAAAAAGGAAATAAAGAAATACTTGAAGAAAATCCAAAAAAATTAACCATCAACCTAACGACAAAACAAGCAAAAAATTAAGCTTTCCAAAAAATAAAAAAACCACATCAGCTTGCCATTAAGAACAAAGAGAAAAATATGAGTGCGTCACTTTTGTTAAACTCAGTGTGTAAATTTCTATTACAAAAAAGTAGTACTTTTTATACGGTTTGCATGACAAGTCAGCAGATTTTCAATTCGTTTTGTTTATGTACCATCAAACGAATCTTCTCTTTATACTTTTCTATTTTTGTTTTGAAAGCTTTAACATCAAAATCATGAACAAACAATAATAAAAAAAGATTAACAAAACAAAAAAAAATTACATAATTAATCAAAATTATGTCATTTTTGTCATTTTATTTTAATATTCAAACGAATGACATGATATGTTCATCAAAGATAAAAATCTGAATGAATACAATTCATGACACCCATCGATGCCCGCAGTAACAGAAAATGTAATATAAGATTTCTAAGAAGGAAGTCAAAGTAACACAAATAATAAAAGAAAACAAAATAAATAAATCCGATTAGAAGAACACAAAAAAAAAACATGAATGTCGAAACATAAGGATGCTCTATTTGTAGCAGATTTTGTCCAGAATAGGAAAACAAAGAAAAGCCATTACAAAAAGAAAAGAAAAAAAGAGCAACAATATGAAGTATGAACATAAGACCCAAGCTTAGTCTCTTTTTTTCAAGACTCATAAAAGAGAAAATCGATTTTTCGTTACATATTATGTAGTTCTTGAAATAAGAAAGCATTGATATTACGTCCAGAACATCGCCGCCGGACGCGCGCCGCGCCGAAGGGATTCGAAAGGATTTCATAAACATTTTAAAATAATTTAATTTCCATGAACCCAACATTCCAAGAGGGTCAATAATTTATTAAGTTCCTTAATGTAAATGACAAAGGATGGTGCTTAGGGCATCAATTATCATAAGTTAAAAGCAATAATATAATGCAATACCCAGATATAAGAAGAACAAGCAAAGACCCTTACATAAAGAAAAAAAAACTGAGTGTCCCTCCTTTGCTAAAGATAGTAGGTACTTTTTTACTTGGTCGACTGTCTCACGTCGCTCAGTAATGGTACACCACATAGTTACGTAATTTATGAATGGAAACTGTATCTGTATGTGAACACAAAACAGCTTTTTTAGATCTTTTAACAGTACAAATAGAAATACAAACATTAATGCCCAGTTTCATAAACAAACACTAAAATACTTCTAGCAAAAATCTATTTAAATTTTATCAGACCCTTAAAACTTTTGAGTTTCACCAACTTAAAATGGGAAATTTCAGGGAATTTTTTGTCAAAATTGACGTCCTTATGAAAATTGTGTGAGAAAAATGAGAAAGCGTTATTTTCAGTTTTCAAAATATTGAATGACACTTTTAAAATTTAATGATCCAAAAATGGGCATTTAGTTTTAAAGGGTGTTTAAAAGTTTGTTTATTTAAAAAACGCTTGGTGAAACCGAAAAATCTCATTTTACGGTTTAAAAGCTTGTTAAATTTTTAAAAGTCGTTTATGAAATCGGGCATAAGACAAGTATTAGATTGAATTCGTTAGGATGATGGCAAGTAGGAAAGTGTCTAGATTGTGTATCTGTATAGTATGAATAACCCTATACTTACAAATTTTTATGAGCAAATAGGTCGAAATTACACATTTTATTTGTGGTTTTCAGCCACGAATGAATTAGTACAAAATCCTCACAGTTGTAAAGGGTGATTTTTTAGCTGGTTTGGTTTTGCAACACTGGTTTTGACAGCTGACGTGTGTTTAGTACCTTGTGTCACTGTCAAACAGCTTCAGTTTGGTTTGCAATTTAACCATGGATCGTCTTACAAATGAACAACGCGGAAGGATTTGGGCGTAAAGCCTTTTAAGATACAGCTGGTGCAAGAACTAAAGCCAGCCGACCAACCACAACGCCGAATTTTTGGTGAATGGGCTCTTGGAAAGCTGGCCGAGGATCCGCTTTTTTATCGAAAAATTGTGTTCAACGATGAGGCTCATTTTTGGTTGAATGGGTACGTAAATAAGCAAAACTGCCGCATTTGGAGTGAAGATCAGCCAGAACAGCTACCGATGCATCCCGAAAAAGCCACTGTTTGGTGCGGTTTAGGGGCCGGCGGCATTATTGGGCCATATTTCTTCAAAGATGATGCGAATCACAGCGTTACTGTCAATGGTGAACGCTACCGAGCGATGATAACAAACTTTTTTTGCCCGAAATGGAAGTTCTTGACTTGCATGATATGTGGTTTCAACAAGACGGTGCCACATGCCACACAGCACGCGAAACAATGGCGCAATTGCGAGGCGAGTTTGGTGAACAGTTAATTTCACGTTTCGGGCCGGTCAATTGGCCGCCTAGATCGTGCGATTTGATACCATTGGACTATTTTTTGTGGGGGCATGTCAAGGCTAATGTCTATAGGGACAAGCCCGCTTCGATTGACGCACTAGAAGCCAACATCCATGCATTCATTCGTGAGATACCGGCCGATATGTGTGAAAGAGTATGGCCAAAATTGGACTCATCGGATGGATGGGCTACCTGAGACGCAGCCGCGGTCAACATTTGCATGAAATTATCTCTAAACGTTAAATTGCAAGGTTCAAACTATCGATTCAAATAAATATTTCATTCATTTTTTCGAATTTTTTGTGTTTTTTTTTTTTTTTAAAGTTCTAAACCTCTTAAAAAATCGCCTTTTATTATTTTAGTACATATGTATATCCAGAAAAAGTTTTGTACATTTTACGAATGAAAGCACAAAATTTTACTTTTTTCATTAGTATATTAAAACAAAAACATTTAGAACATTTTACTCATACTTCGTACTTAATACCCTCGATTTGTACATTAACCGAAAGCATTGGTACAGTTTCACAAAAGAAAGTCAGGGGCCAGATCATAGAGAATATATAATACCTAGAGTCATGACCTTTTCCTCCCTTGCCGAAAACACCCTCAAAATTTTTCTGAGGTGAACTCACACAATCCTCTCTTTTTTTCGTGTCCATGAATCTGTGTAAGACACAGAGGAGGTATATCTAGAGTCGCAACTCAAGGCATTTTACTCTCTTTCGACTAAAAAAATTAAATTTGATAAAATATACTACCCAATGTAAATGTATAGGCTTTTCAATGCATTTCAAATTAAGAGATACTAGACCGGGGACTGAAAGAAAACACTTTGACATGGTTACGAAAGCCAATTACATGTTTAGCTCCCATAATTCATGCTTCATACTCATTTTACAAG
>CAKKXW010000002.1:46348875-46366199 GCA_920937365.1 Sphaerophoria rueppellii
CAAGCGAGCTACACCGGCTCGGTTACATCAGCAGAAAAGGTTATGGTTATCACTGCAAAACATTCCAAAAATGCGCAGGGTTTAGGCAAAGAGATGCGTTGTCATGTGACTTCTTCAACATAGTCCTGGAGCAGATAGTGCGCAAGGCATCAGGTGTGAGCACGGAAAACACTATCTTCAACAATTCCACCCAGCTCCTAGGCTATGCGGACGACATTGACATCATCGGTCGAGGTGCTTGAGGCCTTCACAGCGATTGAGGAACAGGCAAAACTCGTTGGTCTTGAAGTTAACGAGGACAAAACAAAGAACATGCTATCAACAAACAAAGCAACATCTGTATACCGCCTAGGACAAAACGTCACTATTGGTATTGGAAAAGACGACTACATTGGCTCGGCCACATCGAGCGAACGACAGCGCTCCAGCCAAGAAATTCTTTCCATCCCAGCCCCCAGGTTCGAGACGAAAAGGAAGACCGTACCCACGGTATAAGGACCAACTGACTGCGGATGCCAGAGCGCTTGGTTTTGGCGACTGGAGAGTGCATGCGAGGGACCGTTCACGATGGAAGGTTGCAGTATCTCAGGCTGAGCTCCTTCATTGATAGTGAGCCGGATAAGTAAATAAGTTCGTAATCTGGCAGGGACGAGGGGGCCCTGGGCACTTGCCCAGTGTGCCCAGTGGGAAAGAGGGGCTTGGAGGCAGTTCCCATGAAATCGTCACAGCAATAAAAATTTAAAAAAATTAAGTAGTTGTTATAAGTAAATTTCATAATTTGTTTGAATTTTGAAAATTATTTCCAGCAATTTCAACGGTCAGGATTGCAAAGAGGGCTAATTTCAATGATATTTGGGCGAATTTTGTTAAATAATAATAACTTCAGATGCAAATATCTTATCAACTAAGGCTCGGAATTGAGTTTGGCTCTCAGTGGTAACCTCAGGATAATGAAAAATTTCAAATGTGTAGAATTAATTGAAATCTATTTTCCAAAAATATCATGGGCTTGCCAAATTTTTGGACAGCAAGGAAAATGTTTTCCCAAATCCATCAAATGATACATCAATAGAAAAGTCTATTCGAACTCTATTCGTCGAATTGAATTTCAAGTATTGCATATTTACAGATCTAGATTCATAATAACTGCTATTATTTGCATGAAGTCACCAGTTTTAGTAGAAACACTGATGATTTCACTCAAAAAGAATTGAAAGTTAGACCAGTCATATGCATATTATATATAAAGGGTTTTTCAATAGGAACGCTACAAAAGTTTTCTTAAATAAAACAAACACGGTTTTGGATATCAATGAAATTCTTTATTCCTGTGGAAGTACATTTGATGCCATTATGTATGGAACTCGATTTCTTGTGCATGGCCACCACGGGCACGCTTGCAGAAGTCCAGACGCTGAACTCAATTTTAGACGGTTTTCAAGCATACATCGGCCAATACTGCTGCAATTTCACGTTCGATATTTATTCGTACGAAGTTCATCAATCGTCGCTGGCTTGTTGGCATAAACCATAGATTTGACGTAGCCCCACAGGAAATAGTCTAACGGCGTTAAATCGCATGAACGAGGTGGCCAATTCACAGGTCCATTTCTTGAGATAATGCGCTCATCGAACTTCGTTTTCAATAATTCGATTGTTTGCCCCGCTGTGTGACATGTGGCACGCACCGTCCTGTTGAAACCACATATCGTCCAAGTCCATATCATCCAATTCATTCCAAAAATAATCGGTTAGCATTGAGCGGTAGCGATTCCCATTCACAGTAACGTGCCGGTCTTGATCATCACGGAAGAAGTACGACCCAATGACACCACCAGCATGTAAACCGCACCAAACAGTGATTTTTTCAGGATGTAATGGTGCCTCGTAAAGCACATGTGGATTGCTGCCTGACCAATAACGCATATTTTGCTTATTGACGAAACCATCGAGCCAGAAATGAGCCTCATTGCTGAAGATGATCTTTCGATGAAAATCCGGATCATTTTCAAGTTGTTGCTCAGCCCAATTCACGAACATACGACGCTTCTGGTGATCAAGTGGCTTCAGTTCTTGCGTTAATTTGATCTTGTAAGGATGAAGGCCAAGATCTTTTCGCGAAATTCGCCACAATGACGTCACAGAGATGCCCAACGCTTGAGAACGACGTTAAGAGACTGATTTGGGTCAAAAATTGTTTCGCTGACGATAGTACGCTTAGCTTTACATATTCGTTTCCAGATTCACATCCCTCCATTTCGGATGTGGAACTGCAACGGCAAACTATGATAAGTTCATTAAACTCTGAATTAAACAGCATTGTACAATGGGGAATTAAAAACCGTGTAGAGTTTAATCAAAGATCATATAACAAGCTTGTTATATGGTCTTTGATATAATGCTTCGAAAACTCAATGCTGTCTTGTATCGTTGAAGTGAGATATACCACCCTTGCCACTATCCATGAGTGACACTTGCATCTTTGAAATCGAACATCTCGAGATTCTCGGTATCTGCATCACTGACCACCTCTTGTGGACCGAGCACATACGCAAAGTCGCCGAAAATCCCGCAATGTTTGGGTTTCTTAAGACGGTGCAAGAAATTTGTTCTCCCCTTCTGATCTGGCTATTATCAATAAAACCTATATCCGCCCAGTTCAAAGCATGAGTACAATTCACATGTCTGGGCTGGTTCTCCAGCTACTTACTTAAGCCTCTTGGATGGAATACAAAAAAGAGCTGTAAGAATGATTGGTGATAGATAGATCACTGACTCATTAAACTCTTTAGACCACAGTCGCAACGTAGCGTGTCTCTCCCTGTTTTATCGCTATACTTTTACGGTAATTGCTCTAGTGAAATAGCCAGTTGCATTCCTCCCAAGTATAGGGAATCATTTTTTAGCCGTAGTGCGCGAATGTGGAACTCTCTTCCACACTCTGTCTTTCCCAATTATTACAATGTTCAAGAATTTAAGACAAATGTACAACGACACCCCCTTTACAACCCCTTCCCTTCTCTGGTATAAAAGGGTATACAAAATCCCTTGAGTGCGTACAAATTAGAAAAAAAAAAAAAAAACACACAAAACCGATCCTATAGGCAGAACTAAGAAATGCCATTACTGCATACAAAATGAAATTGACAGCGGCACTTTTTCACAACGCGGAAACTACAAGAAATATGTTAATGCCGGTTACACCGAAAAATTGCGTTTTTTTTTAAATCAGTTCTATGTTCTTTAATCTAAAAAACTACAAATTTCGACTCATGCCACTCTGCCCGAAAAGCGACGACATGTCCGTATGATATGGAACCTTTCCAACTATGACTTAAGCTATAAGTTTTCAATAAATTAATTATTTTGTTCATTTAAATAGTGTTTTGACGGATTTTTTTCCCATTTTTCAAAGAAAAATTGCGTTTGATTAATGCAAGCGCTTTTGAATATTTTAGTACCTATAAATTTAAAACAGTAACAGTAACAGAACAAAATCAGTCTGCCTATTACCGTTCATATAATGCAGACGTATAATATTATATTTTGAAAACATTTTATATTGCTGTGGGCCTAACAACTTCGCCGAGCACAGCTTTTTCCACTTTTTATTCCCAATGTTTTAACTTTTATATTTCTGTGTTCACTCATACATACACAAACATACTTATCAAAATACTCATACAAATAAGGTGCAGGTGCTTGGTATCTCTATCTATAAAAAAAGGAAATGATGCAATGCCAGTATATTATCCAAAAGGAATTTAAAAGAAATTTTAAGGAATTTAAAAACAAATAAATAGTTTTAAGAATATGTTGTATTAATAAAGCATTTTGCACAAAATACATAGAAGAGTATATTATTTCGTGTTGTTCAGAGGCACTCTTAATAATTTACTCTTTTTATTTTCCAACCGGCAACCTATGAAAATATTAAAATTCATTCAACATTATATCGTTCTGAAAATTCGAAGACTACAACTTTTACCCATCTGTGGTGCAGAATATCAAATTAGAAATTAACACTTTTCAAGGCTGTAAGAACTCTCTTCTAACTGTGTAGTTCCTTATTTTAACCCACAAGTTTGCAATATTTGTTAAAGTATACAAACCATAGAAATGTATGCAAAACAAAAATGAAACATCTGACTTACATCACGTACATTTTGTTTGGTTTGAGTTATAACTATAACAGACGGGAACATTTAAATATTTATTATTTTCTAGATAGTTTCATGAACCTTATAAAACAATGTTTTAGTCGTTTATTGTGGAATGCTTCGCTTAACTGCACCTCTTTATTAGAACTTAACACGATTACCGGCCAAACCATTCGACCGATTTCCTTAATTTTTTTTTCCAAACTTAAGAGGAATACGGGTAGAAGGCTTAGGAAAAACAAAACTTTTATTTTTTTAAATCGCAAATGTTAAAAAATCATACCTTTTACACTACATCAAAATTAGAACAAATCTGATCAGGGTATGGTTTGTTTCGCCTCAAATATCTCGTTTTTGATTATTTCGTCAAAGTCGCTTCACCATTTACTTGTTTCATATTTTTGTTGTTTTGTTTTTTATTTGTTTCGTTTCCGTTTATTTCGCCCAATATATAAATACTTCGTTCATCATATTGTCGTTTATGGTTTACTTTGATTTTGTTCACTTCGTATTTATATTATTTTGCCTTTTTATTATTTGGTCTTAAGTTGACTTGGCCTTTCATTATTTCGTATTTGTTCACTACGATTTTAATTATTTCGCCCATCGTTTATTTCGTTCTTTTTTTTGTGTATGTTAACAGCCCAAGGGCGTTAAAATTCGCTCGAATTTTATAATTACAAAAAAAAAAAACGAAATAAACGATGGGCTAATTTAAAAAAATTATGCACCAGATATTTTTGAATTGATTGCTTATCTTTTGGCCAAATTTCTCTAAAAATTCTTATCATCGATCCCAATTAGACTGACAAAACAACTTTGAATCAAATTAAATAAAAGGCGAAACAACCGTTATCGAGATAAACTAAAACCGAATAACTCATTGCATTTGTGACGGAAATGCAAAACAACTAAAAAACTAAAGAAACAAATGCGGAGTAATCGTGGGGGATCGAAAAACTAAGTAAAGAAATAACAAAAAATTGATTGGCGAACTAAACAAAAGTTGTAGTGTGAAAAACGAAGTGACTGGGGGCCAAGTAAAAAAAGCGAAACAATAGGCACCCATCTGATCAATTTCAAATTTTTAAATTACAAATAGTGCCGATGTTAAAAAATAACACATTTCTCACTTCAGCAAAATATAAACATAAATGACCAATTATACGAATATTCAATTTCGTTTCGAAATTCTGTACCTATGTCATATCGAAAATATTTTTTTTAATTGAAATTTTGTTTTTTCTATGCCCACAAGGACGAAGGCGACTCAATATGGCGTGAAGGCAAGAAATTACTTAGAATTTAACTGGAATAAAATATGTATGCAAGTGTATGAATGTCAATTTATATAACTTTTCTTTTCTTCTTCACTGTCGACGACAGTTATGATGTCAGACGAGATCACAACTCTCTCACTTTACTGCTTCACATGAATTGATTCCCGTATTCACCTAAGGAAAAGTCAGCATGCAGGCCTCCCGGATTTGGATTGATCCATGCCTAAGGCCAACTTAATGCAGTTGTCGTTGCATTTGTCTTCTCAATAAGTTTTTGGGTCTTCGCCATGGTGTTGGAGCGTCGTACTTTATCTCTCAATGTTACTTTGGCTGAGGCAAAATCATTTGGTGGAACAAAGTTCTCAGTTCTCATTGAGATAAAATGGTTACCTAACAAATTGTTGCAGTGCATATGTCAGTCACGTCAATATAGCTGAGTGAGAAATCGAATCCAAAAAATTTTCATTTCAGAAATCTCAGAAAAAAATCTCAATTCTCAGGTGAGATTTTTTGTTCCACCTAAAAAATCTCGGAGATCTCTGAGATCTTAGTGAGATGTTGTTAGGTGGAACTGGCCTAATGGTTCGACTTTCCTTTAGAGGCTCCTGAATTTGAAGGCGAAAATGGGCTCAATAGATTGATTATCGAAAGCACAAATAAAGTGAATTTTTTTTTAGGTGGTTTAAGTTTTTTTACGAATGAATAAAGGGAATAAAGGGCAGACAAATAATTATTTTTCTGCTTAGTGACGCAGTTAATAATGTTTTTCAGGAGATTTCTTTTTTTCGTAAGATTAAAGAAGGGAATGAATTCCAACCACTTGAAGAAGTTTAAATTAAATATGTACATTAAAAATTAGGCAATGAAAATATAAAAACAATACATTGGCAGATTTGTCAATTTCTTCGAATTTTGAAAATAATTTGTAGCAATTTCAAAGGTCAGGGTTAAAAAGAGCTGTTCAATGAATTTGTTGCCGAATTTTTCTGTCGATGTTAAAACTGATAATAAAAGATTGAAAAGAATGATAACACGTTTATGTAGGTGGCTGTTAGAACACACTGCTGGCTGCAGACATGTAAATACATATAAGCTTATTTCGCAAGGCTAAGAGAAGGAAAATAAAATTTCATGTCACTCTAGAGGCTGAGAAAAATATATGAAAAAAACTAAGACCCTCTTCGTAGAAATGGTTTTAGAAACTGCTTGTATTTCAGTGAAGTTGTCAAGAAAAATCCGGCCTGTACATCGCATTTCAGATCTACTTATTTGTCACAACATTTGCGACGTCTGGTCACCATTTGTCTTGGTTTTTGTCCTTCTATTCCTGTCTTCTAGAACGGCTTATCCGATTTGGCTCAAAATTAGTAGAAAGGTGGTTAAAATCAGGAATTGGCTATAGGATACTTTTTATTATTCTAGCAGAATCAGTAAACGGTGTTTTACCAAGGAAATATTAATCAGCGGATAAAAAAAATAAAAATAAATAAATAGAGTGGCGCGACAGCTCTTGAAGAGCCAAGGCCTAAGTGGCTTATTCTCATCAACAATTCTCTAGGTGCGTGTAAAGAATTGAGGGGACCTACAATTTTACGCCGATTCCGAACGGCAAAGTTGAGAAGCACTTTTTCTTGACAGATGATACTCTTGGAAGTTTTGTCAGTTCTTTGCAAGAGGCAGTGTCCGTGAAAGATGGAATAAAAACTTTGGGCCCGAGTAGGATTCGAACCCACGACGTTCTGCTTAGCAGCCAACGCACCTAACCACTAAGCTACGGACACTACAGCGGATAGGTAACAAGAAAACTCTGACGATAAATTAATTAACAGTGCCGTTACTAACAAAAGTAATAATGTAATAATAAGAATGGGAAACTTGTACCACCCCACCCGTACAATTATTGTGGCAACTCTGTTAAGTGAGAAAAGCTACACTCAACCCTTAACTTACCACCAACAAAATTCGCGGGAATTTTAACGCCCTTAGGCTTTTAACATCCACAAAAAAAAAGAACGAAATAAACATGGCGAAATAATTAAACAAGTAAAAAAAAAACCGAAACAATAGGCACCCCTCTTATAGACTCCAAAATGGCCCAACAGATGTTTGTGAAATTTTCATGGCTGATACTCTTGTATTCAGTGATGATTTCTGGGAAAAAAAAATTGAAAAAACCTCCTCATGGAAGAGTGGGAAAACTGTAAAAATCAAACAAAGGTCGGAAATTAGATTTTTTTTGCTTGTAATTTTTTGGTTCAAAATGGAAAATAGAAAGTTCTTGATGAAAAACTCGGAAAATGCATTGGTTTCTAAATGGAAAATTGCATGAAATTGTGGATGCATTGATTTCCAAGGGGAAAACTGAAAAATTTCAAATGGAAAACAGGAAAATTTCAAAATGGGTTTTCGAATGGAATTCAAAATGGATATATTTCAATATGAATATGTTTAGCTTTGAAAACCCAATCACTTTACAAAATATAATATTCATTCGCAAAATGATTTAAGATCAAACTGCAATTGAAATTCATAGAGAATGGTATTTAGAATTCTTAGATTTATTTTGGAAACACATGCTTCGAAATAAGAAGGATTGCTTTTAATAGGCAACTGTCCTAATTGATCAAATTATTATGTGTCACTTAAACAAGCGGACCAAAGAGGAACCTAAAGAGGAACCTATTGGCGTTGAATATTCCACCTCCACTTTGACGATAGCTTTTGGTAAAAGAAAAAGTAAGAAGGTGCTTCTTTTTAAATTTAGCACAGTAAAACATGCAGGAAGTCAATTTTCTTACAGTTTCTATGTTCATAATGTACCTACGTTCAGATTTTTATTGAGTCGAATTTTTTTTCTTAGCTGCTATTGCCATAACTTGTAACCTGTCAATAGACCCATAAGATCAAAAGAAAAAAAAAAAAAAGGAAATGTGAAAATCTGTTGAATTTTGACTTTGGGCCGTGATTGTTGAAACAGATTTCCCACTCCAAAAATGTAAAACGATTCTCAACTGAGAACAAAAACGACAAAAGAAGGAGAAGTGAAAGAAAATTGTTTCTAAACTTAACATCTGACAAAACGACCCACTGCCCTTTTACAACTGTGTCGTAATTCACCTATTTTATAATATCGGCATGCTCAACTCATGCAAAAACACCCTTTCCAATATTAATCAAGAAAAGCTGTGATGACGGTATCCACAATTTGCACAATTGAATTCGAATTTCAAATTTGTGAAGAATCCAAAAATGTTAGATTCCCTGATCCGTACATTGCCGAATGGCAAGCAATTCGACAAGGCACCCGTATTCTACGAATCTTTCATCTCGAAGCATAACATAAAAAAAGGACCAAAAAATAATTCAAATAGAAGACAATGTGCCTTTCACGTTGCCGTTTAAGCCATGTCGGTCGATGGCTGGCGTGTTGTCGTTGACCGGCACTTAAAAAGGGTTAAATCTTAATGCCCAGTTTATGGCAATTTAAGTATTTCAGCTTCATTGTGTTTGCCTTTTTTCAGGTTCTTTCTTTTTATACATGCATATGAATATATGGTTAAGCATGAAGATATTTACAAACATACACACAATTGCCATATTTTTCCCAGTTTAAAAGGTAAAAATAGTGCATTATATCGAAAGGGTAGGAATAGGAACACAAGACTTGACCTTTTATTGATAATACTGTAGAAATGGTCACACTTGTGTAATGTATTTGTGAAGGAGTTTCAAGCATATTCAGAAGCTTAAAAGAATAGAAATAGGAACACATACAAACAACTGTAACTTAATTATTTACTTATTTTTTTTATTGAAAATAACTCCCTAACTTTGTTTCATTCAATTTTTCATTTCATTTATTTATTTCAATAATTAGAAGTAGCATCTATGTATACAATAGGTAGAATCTTAATTTAAGTGCAGAAGCAGGGCTTATTCAGCTTTACTGTTAATTAAATAGGTTGACAGAAAAATATATAAGAAATTAACATGTGTGTTTGGGAAAGCTTAAGTTTGTGTGAAAACTCATTAACAATTTTTTTTTTTCAATAGTATTTAACAATAACTTAAAACTAGGCAAAATACTTACAAACTAACTAGGCAAAAGCTCACCTATTAGGGAATTGTGCGAAAATGAACATCTATCAAAAAACTTGTTTGCTAGGGAATTCAGTTTGTCTATAACAGAATCAACGTTTGACATGTTATGTAAGTCAGAGGTGGAGAAATACCACGGTAAGTAAAGAATGATTTTCAGAATTTTATTTTGCATGATTTGTAATTGTTTAATATGAGTACGCGCGCATTTATACCAAACAGGGGCATCATAGACCATAACGGCCTGGAATATTACTTTAAAAATAATGAGATTATTTTCCAAACATAGTGCAGACCTTCGGTTAATAAACGGGTATAAGATTTTAATCAATATTCCAGTTTTGTTTACCACATTACTTATGTGGTTGTTATAAGTGAGGGTCTTATCTAAAGTGATTCCCAGCCAGATATTAAACATTTCCTGCCCATGGGATGCTACAACCATTTAATTGAAGTGGATTGCTAGGTAGAAATCTAGGATGTCTTCTACGTGTAAAAAACATGATTATGAGTTTTTGTTCATTAATTTTAATTTTCCATTTATGGAAATAGGAACTGAGAGTGTGTAGGCCTTGCTGAAGATCCGAACAAATATCGTGAGGAAGTTCATTCGAGCTGTATATAGCGGTATCATCACCGAAAATTTACGAAGAACAGTATTTCAGATTGGGAAAGTCTACCAAGTATATAGAACAGGAGCCAGAACCGATCTTTGGGGGACCCCTGCCGTAATCAGTTGTTCATTAGATGTAGCAGAATTAACGTGAACCTTAAACCTGCGATCACTCGAATTTCGAATTAATGCCGTTAAGTCCATGGGAAAATGAAAATTTACCATCTTGTGAATTAAAGCATCATGCCAGACAGAATCAAAAGCAGATTCGATGTTAAGTAGCACAAGACCAGTGGATTTCTTAGCAGTGAAGTTCGATTTTATATGATTAGTGATTCTTAAGATGGAGTGGCAGTTATATTACGCCCAAATCTAAAACCAAATTGTTGGTTTGGTAGTAATGAATTTTCATCAATGAAATTAATTAATTTTCTTTTGATAACTTTTTCAAAAATCTTTGCAAGGTTACTCAAGAAATTTATAGGACGATAGCTTGAGGGATCATCAGGAGGCTTTCGAGGTTTCAGGATTGGAATTAGTTTTGAAACTTTCCAAGCCTGTGGAAAGTATTGCAACTTAAGGCAGGAGTTGATTATTTGAGTAAGGTAATTAAGACCCGCTCGAGGAAGCTTAGCTAGACATAAGTTTGTAATGCCATCAGGACCCGTTGCCTTTCGAACACTGTGCTTTTGATTTCCTTAGCATGGACAAACCAATCAGTAGGAAAATATTCAACAGGTGAGTTAAGAAGATTTACTGAAGCTTCGACTAAATTAGGTGTGGCTGAGTTACTTAGATTAGATGAAATTCTAAAATTTGAAACAAATTGCCTAGAGAAAACTTCTGCCTTTTCACTACATGTTATGTATTTAACATCATTTTTTTTAATGACTGGAATAGGTGCTCGCTTATTTGTTTTGAACATTTATCCATACCTTGAAGTAGTTTGCTCCATTTTGCGTTCCTATATATTTCAATGAACGAATCTATAAGCTTGTTAAGATACTTCAATTCAAGTTTGAAGATTGTCAGTCTATAGCGCAACTAGTTTGTACGGGCGGAACGCCTCGAAATAGTATCGTGAATTAATATAATGAGCAGAATGAACAGAAAGTCTTAACGTGGTAGTGTTTATCCCAATGCCCGTACACCTGGTAATTGTAACACTGGGTTACTTTTTTAGGAAGTCTTCTTTTAAAGCTCCAGCGCACAATTGTTTTGTTTATGACTCCGAATCGATCACGAACTTCTTTCATGGTTATGCTTCCTTTCTTAAGATAAACTATGAAAAACGTGTGTTCAATTTGGTTAAACTGACGACACACAACTTTGATGTCAGTGCACTTGACACCAGAATTAAGAAGATGAGTTTTAATGACATTCTGATCAGCTTTGTCGAGTCCAGTCAACACGACTTTAAATGGCAAATCAGAATTTCAGGCTGTGAGCATAATTATCATATTTTTCATCAGTCAGAATTGTGTATATATATTTTTTTTTTATATACCAATAGACATGCGTTTAATTACATAATTTTCAATATATTTAGCACTTAAAATTGTATGAATATTTACACTGCTAGATTTTAAAACATTTACAGGTGGTGGCTTAGGGATTTGATGTGTTTTTAGCAGCATCATCAGCGTGCTCGATCGAACGAACGGGGTTTTTCTCCCAAATTTACTGTTGTCAACACAGTTGCTGCTTGATGAAGATTGTTTTTTTTTTTACATGGATTTAAGTTTATTTTCTCGAGAATTTATTATTATTTTATGAGGTTTCTTACTCTCAATTAAATAACTGTCTGAATCATCCGAGTCAACATCGTTATGAAAAAGATCACGATTACGCGTTATTTTAAGGCGATTTAACAAGGTAGAAAAAACAAGTACTAATCTTCTACGGAGAAACTCGTGTGTATGCTACAAGAGAGTAGGCGCGACTTTGTGAATTTTGTTTTGTAAAGGCCTTTTTTATTTCAGTATTTTAAAAGAAGCGAATTCTATCTTTTTAGTTGTAAATTTAATTCAAATTTTGGTGTTCTGATGTATACGACACATTACTTTGGTAACCAAATGTTTGTTGTTTTTGCCTTTTAAGACAAATTCAATTAAACTAAGGAACGTAAACAAACACTATAAAAATAATACTCGGTAAATGTAATCCTTACAAGTATAAAATTCGATTAGAAGCTTAAATTAGAAAAATCAACAGCTCCAGTTCAATGGTTGTGAAAAAAAGATACCTTTTTGCCGGATTTTTAAACTATTTGAAGAACTTTTTGGTAATTAATTTTGTAATGGTATATCGCTTCTGAACAAATGAACGAATTTTCATTATAAGCATTTCCTGAGGAATAAAATTTTCTTTGCTAATTAAAATATCTATAACAATTTTCGTCATTCATGGGAAATGAATATTTGTCTGGAAGACAGGCCTTATTAGGTGAAATGTAGACATCTTGTCTTTAATTGCAAAATCCGGAGGCCCTTAAGGTAGTGGCTGTTAACGGTGACCCGCTATGTCAGAACAGCGAAATTCTCATCTTTGTAGACGATATGATGTTCAAAAATGCATCTTCAATAAATGATACAATTCTTCTGCAGGACGTCATATAAACATTTTCTCATTTTGGTTTGTAAAAAATAGCTTAAATTTGAATCCTATAAAATGCCAAACAATGACTTTTTCAATGAAGCTGGGGATTTTATTTACGTCTGGTTTATAGTTTTCTTCGCATATTGACAGCATCATCAATAAAACCAATTTAATGTTGTAACTTCTAAAGCGTTGGTCAAAGGAATCCTGTGATCCAGGTATCAATCAATCTCTATATAATTGTTTTGTTGAATATAACTTCCAAGGCTTAGACACCTTTTTACGATATTCATGTTGAGAGGTTAAGATCCGTTCAAAGGTATTAAAAGAGGTTTGCCTTCAAAACATTCAATGAAGCGATCCTTCAACATCCCTGAGTATGAACATCGCATAGCAATTCTTCAGATGGACACATTATCACAAAGAAGAACCAACAAAGACATTGCAACTTTACATCAGATTGTTATGGGTTTAACTGACGCTCCGGACTTATTAGGCCTTATTTCCTTTAACCAACAACTTTCTTGGTCACTTTGAAATGGAATAAAACAAAGATTTTTGTTTCTTTTTTATTGACTTGGAGTTTATCCGAAAGATAATCTTCTGGCATAACAATTCGAATATGATTTTTCGATTGCTTTTTCCATCAGTTGTGGCTGTCTAAATATTAGCAATTAAATGCTAATATTTAGTGGTTATTGGTCAATTATTTCGGACTTCCCGTCGTAGTCAAGGTGCTTTAAATTGGTCGAGGACAATATACAGACTCGTAACATGCAACTGACGTTTGTTTAGGTCTTCCCGATACGATACGATACCGATATTTTGGGTTTATATTGGTATCGTATCGAATAACGAATTATTTTATCGTATAGTATCGAAATCGGCGATAGTTATAAAACAAATTTATCGTATAGTGATCGACTTCGATACGATACCGATACGATATTCGATAAAGTATCGAAATGAGGAAAAAAAAAGTGCATTACTATATAGCGAGGTAAAAAGTGAAACACGCTATTCAGCATTAACCGCAATTTTAAATCGAAAATTTTGTGAAAGCTCACAATCCCATAACCGTTCTAAGGGAAAAATATAGAACGGTGTTCCTCTTCGCGTTATCTGGTGTCCTGGTTTAGTCTTGATACTCCAACTCCTTACAAGCTTTATTTATAGGTTCATTTATATACATATATGACTATATATGAAGACAACCTTTCAACCACCTATTATATGAAATAATAATCAACCGGCTACTTACATGTCTCGAAAACAAATGACGCGCTTCGTTCTAGTATAGATGTTTATCGGGTTCTTACATAGACAACGAAAGCACGAGAGAACGCGTAAAAAAAAAGATAAGATATTTGTATTCCTACAAGTAAACTACTATTAATAAATGCTATTGAAAGAAAATTGGAAATTTGCGCACGCAGTGTCGAAAATAGAATTCTTTCAGTTGATATCGATATATTCGATAATTATCGGTCAGTGCTTATCGGCGATACGATAATATCGTTTATCGTATCGATATCGGTATCGCAGGTACTGGGTATCGTGTTGATTATCGTATCGACTTTCGATACGATACGATACGATACCGATATTTTTATCGAATATCGTGAAGCTCTACGTTTGTTTCAATTCTGTCACGAGCTGTATAATATATTGCGCCGCCTGTTGAAACCATAGGCATAACTCCTATACACCATAGCTTTCAATTGAAGTTGCACGCCATGGCTTTCAATTTACAAACTAAAAAGGTATAGTTATTCTAGCCAGCATCGTTTTTACAGAAGTACGGTTACGGACCAATTATTCCACCAATGGATGAAACGGTGTCTCAACATACAATTACGCAATTTTTTTTACCATTCAACCAAAAGTGAGCATTATCGCTAAACAAGATTAGCAAAATTTGCACAATTTGGAAGCGTTGTTCAGGTGTCAGTAAATGTTGAAACGTCTACACAAAATAATAATGAAACACATGAAATCTGTCAGAATGGCCCCAAGTTAAAATAGTGTTGCCAATTTAAGGTTCTTCGCTTCTAAAAAAAAAAGCAGTTGTTAAGCCTGTCACTTACGAAAACATCCTGGGGCTGTCAACATATGGTCCCCCTCTGTGTGGTATATTTTCATTAATTTTCGCACCAGACACTGATTTTCTGTCGAACGTGCAATATGTATACATATCACATATTTTGGCATCATTAAGAAAGAACTATTCGACAATTATTCTTATTTCAAGGCACCATACAAAAATGTTTTACCTATTTGGTTTTATAAAACGAGGGCAAGGACATTGCCGCTTTGTTTGCGCTATTTTCAAGAAATAGAATGATAACTCTCAGGGTTATATTTTGGCTTCCAAGCGCATTGTACTATTATTTTCTTACTTACAGAAAAATAAATAAATGTTTTTTTTTTTTCTATTAAAATCCCTTTCAAATTCCACAGACGCACGGTTCTAGCTCAAAAAAAATTTAAAATCATCACTCATACAAAAAGTTAAGCAGAAAAAAGGAAACAAGAGAAATTTTCTGCTGCCATTCGGAATGGATTAAATTATAGCACTCGGGTTCAGCTCAGATAAGAAACGAAAGCAGTCCGAGAAAATAAAGTTTAGGAAAAATTTTCGAAATCACAAAATTAGTTCAACTCTCACGTGCTAGTTGCAATAATATCTACCACCTCAATTCGTACCAAGGATCTCAAAAACACAAAACACGAAAAATATCTAAGTTCTTTTATATAATCTTGGTACATAGCTGCAGCTACACAGCAATCAGCATCATAATACATACAATTTTGAGAGGTAGAATAAAGTATATTTACCAGTTTTGTGTGTCGTTGGAATGGAAAACCTTTTCCGCAGATACTTTTGGTCTCAATTCTCGTGTCTGAACAGCGAAAACTAACTTATAGCAGTATCCTGAGAACTTGGTTATTAATTTTTTGTGCACATCGCTGCGTTTATTTATTATTTTTTTGCAAATAATTTATGATAGTATTGTGGTAGTAGTGTGAGATGGCTTCAGCTGGAGCTAGCAAAGGAGAAAGCCGAACCCTTGTGAACCCCAAACTTATGGTTTGGTTTGAAACTTTTTCTACACTGTATAATAGTGTATAGAAACATTTCATACAACGTAACGTGTACTCGGTCATCGATGCTATTTATTATAGGAGAAGGAAGTTGTTTGGGGTTATATTCTAACACAAAGTTTTATGTGTGCGCATATTTCTAGTTATTAATACCTTATTCATTCATGGTAATAATTTATGCTTGGCATGTAGTCCTCTGCAAAGCTTTTGCGAATTTTTGTTTAATTACTTCATGTGTACGAGGAGATAATCCCGAAGATATTGCTTCTTTAATTAAAGACGATAGTATGAAGTGTGTTAGTTCGAAATCCTTTCGTTGAGTTTAAGCTTAAAGGTTAAGCACGACTGCTTTTTGATCGCGAATGTGTTTCTGTTTAGTTTGAAAGTTTTTGTTCAAAATATTTTATGAGATTATTTTACAAGATGTACGTGTATACAACGTAATTTGTATTCACGATGGAAAACAATCAATAATTATTATGAACTTATGAAGCATGGGACACGAGAGAAAAGTGAATGTTTTTTGTTCCAAGAATCTCAACTTTCACACAATGAATATGATTATAGCTCTTTTGAACTTCCGTGATGAACTTCCTTTATTTTAATCTTTATGAAAGTATGAGTTTTTATTATAAACAGAAAATATATATTTCTCTCTTGGGGAGCATAATGATACGAGAGTGCATAGTTTTATCCCTCTCTATTTAAAGGGCAGGTTGTCAAATTCGAGCTCAATAGATTGAATTTTGAATGGTATTTTAAGGCGGCTTCTATCTCCAACTGGGGCAGGTATCGAAAAAGCCATTGCCCATTGGCAAAAATTATACCAGTCATGTAGATAGGATCAGTGGTGTATTATCCTAGAGGCAAACTATAGGCATGTACCTAAGGGCGCTGGCAACAAAGGGGTGCGCGGATATGTGGTTGTCAAAGAAGAGCAAACATATGAACTCGAACCTCATCTCCAACTAATGTTAAATCTTACTTACAGTGTCAAATCGGTTCGACAATTCGGTAATCGGTTTAGCTTCTTCTAATTTTATTAACTGTTTTGGAATTTTGATTTAACTTATAGCAATGCTTAACGTAATAGTCGCATTTCATCAGCGGATGGCAAGGATTTTGACGAATTTAAGAACATCATTGACATTGACTTCATAGTACTTCGCACATAAATGTAACGAACTACAGACACATAGCAGCACTGGTGACTGAGACCATCGGCTGGGACAGACCAAGACATTAATACAACAGAGCGAGACAGATAGATACATAGAAGGGAAGAACACATAACATAAAGCTACGTGGCACAGAGGAGGAAACACAGATTTTAATTGCCTCATATCATCGCAGAAGCTCGCGATTTTTGTAGAAAAAGGGGCTTGAACCCGTAGCATTCGGCTTAGCAATCAACTACTCTATCCTCTGAACCATGGCCACCTGCATTAAGAAAATCATTTTTCTGCTCTT
>CAKKXW010000002.1:46406217-46416989 GCA_920937365.1 Sphaerophoria rueppellii
GATGTGCTTTTTTTTGTAAATGAACACTTATTTGTATGTCTTAAAAGATCCCATGAGATAGTGTTTTTGGAGTTATTTTTTTTCCACATTTATACTCGTTCTTTAAGAAATAGTTTCAAGTATGTACTTTATTTCTAAATATATTTTAGGTTTATATTTTTTATTTTTCTATATAAATAAATTATAAATAATCTGCACCTTATAATTGAGGGTATTTTTATGTATAGGTAGATAAAAAGTAGGTTTCTACACGTTTCTACATTGAGATTTTTATGTGTTAATAAAGTTTAATATCTTGTTTGTTGTTCGTAAAAAGAATTTCTTGCTCATATTTACACCTTTTTTTTATTGAGGTTTTTGTGATAGAGTACCCTAGAAAATTCTGTATGTTTATTCACAAGTAAATGTTTTTTTTCGTGTAGGTTCACATTCTAACAGTATATTTTATACTCGAATGGAGTTTTTTGAGCTCATGAAATATTCAGGAATCAAAATACTGAAAAATAAGTTCAAATTTTTGGCAGATCAGATCAGATCAGATGGCTAAAGAGCTCCACCATTCGTTATCGATTTTTGAAGCTAGATTCACAAAAAATTGGCTTAAATGTAATAGGAACGAATTTCGATTTTTGAAAAATCATCAATTAGTTATAAACTTTTTGATCCAGCAACACCATGTAGGGTTGGTCGCCCCAAAAAAATGAAAGTAGCGACAGAAGTAAACGGATAAAGATGGAAAAGATTCGAAAAGAGATGTCAACAAATGATGGCAACTCTTCAAGGCGTGTTTTTAGCAACTCGGAAGTCGCATCTAAAATATTGGGTTTCGATAAAATATTAATCGAGAAGTTGATGCTATATTGATAGCAATTTCATGTGGCTATAATATCAACATTGATAATTTTTGAGACTTCTCACTTGAAACTGTCAAGTATTTTGTAAACCTTTATCCCTGGTGGTACATATATCCCTCCTACAGTGCACAAGCTTTTAATCCATGGTCCTGATGTCGTTGATTCTGCGCTTTTTCCAATAGGTATTACTTTGAACTACAATTTTTTGTTAGATAATCTTAAAGCTTAATCTATCCTTACAATCTAGGTCAGTTGACTGAAGAAGCACAGGAAGCAAGAAATAAGGACTTCAAAAATTATCGTGAGCATTTTTCGAGGAAATGTTCTAGAAAAAATGTAATGGAGATGTTTTTAATTTATTACTTGTAACTTCAGACCCCTTAATAACCAGCTTAAGGCAAATACCAAAAAAAACTTCAAAATATTCCCTAAAGACGTCTTTGACTTAATCATTGCCCCAAATGTTTCCAGTGTTGAAAACTCAAACACTAGTATCAGCGGCGATGAAATTGAGTCCGATGAATCCGACTTTTAGTTTAAATTTACTAAGAAAATAAGCTAAAAATGCAAGTAAAAGTGGGTTTTATGATGTTTTTTAACATTTATATATATTTTTCGAAAAAAATCTATGAAATAAGCATTAAAACTAAATTTAAAAACTCAATTATGGTTTTCCTATTAATTGTTTCGGTACTACAAAAAAAAAAAAAAATTTCAATAAAACAGACCCATCTACATAATTAATTCCGGTTATTGGAGTATCTTGCCCCACTGTGCGACGCACAACCCCTAACCTGGAGTACAAGGCACTTGATGTGACTCCAAATGCAAGAGCCGGAAAAACCGCTCCTTTTACGGCCTGGGCTTCAAATAAGTCCAAGTAGCTCGTAAAGGTGTTCACCAAGTAGTTTGGCCTAACTGAAACTGGAGACGACACCGTTGATTCCAAAGAAGAAATTCATTCGCTGCTGTCCCTCGGTGGGAGAGCCTTGGTGGGAACACTCCTTCGTTGTGGGGTAATTGGTAGTAACAGCCTACTCCGCTTCGACCTGTCGACCATGGGAGGCCCTTCTGTGAAATCAAGTTTCGCGATCGCATAGCTCTAAGCTTCATAGTAGTAGTTACCGTAAGCCGCTCCGCAACTTCAAGGCTTACCCCGTGGAGGCCATTTGTAACGTGGCAAAAGAGTGGGGGGGGGGAGGTTAGGGATTGTAAGGCGGATTGAGCACCTTCAACTCGAGGCGTTGACAAGGGGCTTCGTCGACAAAGGACCAACCAGGGGCTCGAATGCTTAGCAAAAAAAGCCATTTGTATGCTGGCATAGCACGGCTAAGCTCGCCGGATTGAGGGGAGGATCTTGCCACTCTGCTAAGCCTAACCTCGATACAAAAATAATTTCATGCCATCCCCACGATCTCCATCTGAAAAGAACACCAAAAAAACACAACACACACAATCACTCCAAACACTCGGTTGTCCCCGTCGAAGAGGAGCCGTCTGAAGCCTTTCGTCAACAATCTGTTTGGTCCTTATCAATGTGGCTTCAGGCCAGGAAAGTCAACTATCGACCAAATTTTCACGTTGCAGCAGATCCTGGAAAAGACCTATGAACTCCAAATCGATACCCACCACCTTTCCATCGATTTAAAGGCCGCGTATGACAGCATCTACACAGAAGAACTGTTTAAAGCTATGTCTAATTTTGGCATCCCTGCGAAACTCGTTCGCTTGTGCAAAATGACGATGGAGAACGCTGCTCCATCAAGGTTGGCAACGAGCTTACGGAATCTTTAGACGTCAAAAAAGGTTTCAAACAAGGCGATGCACTGTCATGCGATTTCTTTAACATCGTTCTTGAGAAGATAGTGGAGAACTCCAACGTCAACACCAGAGTCACTATCTTATAAAAATCTGTTCAACTTCTCGCGTACGCCGATGATATTGATATAATAGGAAGAACACAGGGTAATGTGAATGGCGCCTTTGTGAGAATTGAGACAGAAGCGGAAAAAATGGGTTTAGAGGTAAATGCTGTCTTCGAGGAAAGACATCCAACACCGACGGCTCGGGCAGAACGTCACAATAGACGCATACAACTTCAAGGTAGTAGAGGAGTTTGTCTACCTAGGCTCCGCTATAAAAACACAGGCAATAACACCAGCGCCGAGATCAGACGAAGAATAACTCTTGCTAATCGCCGTTTCTTAGCCCAAGGAAACAGCGATTAGCAAGTGAAAGCAATTGAGTGGAAAAGCCCTCTCTCGAGCAACTAAGGTAAAACTGTACAACACACTCATCATCCCAGTCTTGCTGTATGGTGCGGAAGCATGGACGGATGAAAATGCCTTAGGCTGTTTCGTGAGGAAAGATATTCGGGTCATCTTTGGCCCCGTGTGCATTGAAGGGGAATGGCGAAGAAGATGCAACAGCGAACTTTACGGGTTGTACAACGACATGTACCTAGCCAGAAGGGAAGGAAGACCGCGACTCAGGTGGCGCACTCAAGTGGAAGAGGACCTCAATCAACTTGGAGTGCAAAACTGAAGATGACTAGCTAAGGACCGAGCTAGCTGGCGGAGACTGTTGCTAGCTCATTCCTCATTCCTC
Organism: Sphaerophoria rueppellii; assembly: GCA_920937365.1. NCBI lineage: Eukaryota > Metazoa > Arthropoda > Insecta > Diptera > Syrphidae > Sphaerophoria > Sphaerophoria rueppellii. The sequence goes on from CAKKXW010000002.1 coordinate 46,409,679, forward strand.
TTACACAATATTTTCACTACCTTAAATCTGAAAACAAACTGATTTGTTTTGTTTTGTTTAATTTTTGCATTAAATCTTCTTGATTACTACCTTGCAACCGAAAAATTAATATCAATGCTTTTCAAATATAAAATATCATTAAATTGTTGGTGGAACGAAAAGCTACTAAGAAACCTAATGACAAACTGATTTTCTCTGTCGATAAAACAGTGAGCTATTTTCTCTTCCTTCTTGCTTTAAAACTCTTGTAAAAGTCACGTTTTCTAACCCTTTAGTTAGTGGACGGAAGAAAATCACGTTTCTAAACGATAACAGCACGATACAATTACCATTTATTTTCTTTAAAATCTTAGAACGACATATTTCATAAGTTCATACGTGTTTTTCTACCTTTTGTCAAATTTCGTTAAATTAACAAAATAACAATCTCCTGCCATCACCATTAGCATTGTCATCAGCAGGATTTGTGTCATATATTCTCAAAGTAAAATTACCCCAAATAATACTGCTCGTATTTGTATGCCCACATATAGCTAACCTACATGTGTGTATAAAATAAGTACATAAGCATGTGTAGAGACAAAAAGACTCTACCCACCCACAATATTTTACCAAATAGCAAATTTGTGAGGAGAAAACAAACAAAGTGTCCTCGTATGCCAAGAAAAAATACAATTTAGATTAAATTAGACTTTAACGTCAAGACTTTTTAAGATGTCTTCCTTATCTTTTTTTTTTTTTGTAAAAACAGCTCGGAAAGCATAGATGTCCTGTTCTGAGCAAAATAAGAAGAATAGAGGACTCAAACGGATCTTGTCTCGTTTTCATTTTCACCATCAACGTAGTCGAGTCGTCTTTGTACAGCAAAAGGATGCTCTTGCTGGAAGGATATGTAAAGAATACTCTTATTCTTTATATATTAAAGAGCAGCGTGTGTTACAGCTCGGGGAGAACTTTCAGAGATTAAAATCAAATGTCGTTTGTATTAATTTTTGCATTTAATCTTATTGCTTCTTCTTTTTCCTGATAAGTTTCAGTATATTGCACCACCAATTTATGTATATACGTCTCCTTGGGAGACAGGACATGACACTATGCTTATTTCAATTCACAAAACAAATATGGACCTTTATACATAATTAAAATGTTGTAACAAATCCGAAATTTACCATATTGATGATGATTGTAACGAAATTATCTTCAATCTCACCTGTGACATAACTGAGACTGAGAGATGAAAGGTGAAATTGACGGCTGAGTTAATGAGCGCGTCCTTATGTGTGTTGTACATTGTGATGTGCAAGCACTTAATTACAATTTTTGTTTGTGTGGAGAAATAACAACTTTTTATTATCAAGGACACATCCTGCCAATGATGTTAATTAATTTAACATAAGACTATGAATACAACTTTTTTCAATATTTTTTTTTTGCCGTCTGTTCATATTGATGTTTGAATGGAACTTTTAACGCCGTTTGTCGTCAAAAACAAATTTATGTTGGTGTTTGTTTTATGTCAAGGGACGTCGTCGGATACATTTATTTATACTGAGAAATGCAATTAAGTGTGAAAAAACGGTGGAAGTTGTAATACACTGAAAATCACTAGAACGAAGCCACATATTTTTTAATCGATTTTCACCCCTTACACCTGCTGGAAATTTCTTACCCATAAAATAAAAACCGATGGAATTTCTCTACATCAATTAAAGAGCTACTTAAAAAGAGTAGGTATGAAAAAGTGCGTCACTTGGATGAGGCCACATGAAAAAACTTATAGAATATCAAAAAAATGAAAGAAATGTTTACAGGTTTTGGTTTTCGAACATATATTTATTAAGTTTTTCTCCATTAATTATGAGTAGGTATGCTCCCATTTTTTGACATGACCTCTATTAGATTAGACGGTTTGGAATGGAATCATAAAGTTTTTTTTTTAATAGTCTAGCAAAATCTCGTCCCAGGCATCACGGATAGCTACAATTAAGGTGTTCTTGTCTTCAAATTGTCTACCGCCTTCACAAACTTTTTGAGCTAGCCATGACTATACGTTTTAGATTATGTTGAAGTCCGGTGAATTGGGCGGGCATGACAAAAGCTCTACGTCTTCTGATAAAATCCAGCTTTTAACAACCCTGGAAGTGTGGATGAGGAATTGTCTTGTTGGAAAATCCAATGCAGAGGTGCAAACATATTTTTATCTTTGGAAATGACCGTTCCAACAAGCATTTGTAGTTGTTTCCGTTCATTGTTGTAGAAAGAAACTCCAAATCGATTTTTCCATGGTTGACACCTGATGTACGGCTGTGATGTCTTCCCAAAATTAGTTCCTCTTTTCTTAAATCATGGAAATAAAAGTTGTAACCATCGGGGCCTTCAAGGTTAAAATTTTTTCATCCGAAAAGACAAACCGTTTCCAATGACGGCTTCAAGCGACGTGTTCTGTTGCAAAGTTCATTCGCATCTCCTTGTGTACTTGCTTAAGAACAGGTTTCTTTTTGAGTTTTCTTCACTGGATAGTACCATCTTTTTTTACTATCTGTCGGACTGTCGAAATACTGGCTGATACTCCGCTTTTGGAACTTATTTGAGTAGCTGCTTGAGTGGAATTTGAAGCAATACGTTAAATAACCGCTTGTCTAGGAATGTTGTTGCTTGGGCTGTGCGTCCTGTTTGTTTTTTCCATAGTTTTGAGGATCAGCAAGATAGTTGTTTACAACTGTCTTATTTCTGTTCAGCTTTCTTGCTATTTCTCAGCTTGAGAGTACCATTTCCTTGAAAACATCGATTTGTCCTCTTTCTGCCACTGTCAACGTCTTTCCGGAACCCATTTTTCATTCAAATTAAATTAAAAGAATTGTTTATAAAACGTTCACAATTTTGAAAAAATCGCTGATGTGAACTACTACAACGACATATTCACAATAGATATTCATCTTATTGACGCACTTTTTTATATCCTTTTCAAGTTCATTCATTAATGTAACCGTCTTTTTTAATTAACTCTTCAATTTTATCACTTTATTTAAAAAAAATATGTTCCTACCCTTATGTACTAAACTTTTCCAGGCTTAACAAATTCCAACACGCATGCAGAGCGAAAAACGGCTGAAAAATATGTGGCCTTATCCTAGTGATTGGCAGTGTATGATTTAACGAAGCATTTTTATTAATATAAAAGACGATACATCGATTGATCCATGAATTTTATCATTATTTATTAAAGGTTGATTCATACTCTTCGGAAAAAGAAGGTTATTGCATTTTTTTTTAAAGATTAGTTGGGTCATTTTGCGACCTTGATGTAAAAAACGAAACTCCTGGTTTGACGAAGAATGCAGGCAGGCCCATGCAGCCATACTAACCAGCGCTGCAAAGTAGGGCAAGAGCTGCAAATGAGCTCTACGAGCGAAAGAGGAGAGAGGAACGTCGGGCCGGCTTCTTAGGAGAAAAATTTGTTCAATTTCTGGCGTACGCCGATGATATTGATATAATGAGAAGAACACAGCGTGATGTCAATGGCGCCTTTGTGAGAATTGAGACATAAGCAGAAAAGATAGGTTTAACGGTAAATGAGGAACAAAACGAAGTATATGTTGTCTTCGAGGAAGGACACCCAACACCGACGGCTCGGACAGAACGTCATAATAGACGCATACAACTTCGAGGTAGTAGAGGAGTTTATCTACCTAGGCTCCGCTTTAAACACAGGCAATAACACCAGCGCCGAGATCAGGCGAAGAATAACTCTTGCTAATCGCTGTTTCTTTTAGCTAAAGAAACAATTGAGTGGAAAAGCCCTCTCTCGGTCTCGAGCAACTAAGGTAAAATTAAACAGCACACTCATCATCCCATCAGTTCTGCTGTATGGTGCAGAAATATGGACCTTGACAAAATCGGATGAAAGTGCCTTAGTCTGTTTCGAAAGGAAAGTTCTTCGGGTCATCTCTGGCCCCGTCCGCATTCAAGGGAAATGACGAAGAAGATATATCAGCGAACTTTACGGGTTGTAAAACTATACATGGACCTAGTCAGAAGGGTCAAGGTCCAGAGACTCAGATGGCTCGGCCATTTAGAGCGGATGGACACCAATACTCCGGCCAGGAAAGCCTCCCACACTATTCCCGAATGACGTTGTAGGAGAGGCAGACCGCGATTCCGGTGGCGCACTCAAATTGAACAGGACATCAATAAACTTGGAGTGCAAACTGGAGACAGCTAGCTAGGGACCGAGCTGGCTGAAGGAGACTGTTGATTGAGGCCCAAGTCCACAACGGACCGTAGCGTCCCCTTAAGTAAATAAGTAAGACTGCATTTTCAGAATTAATAATAATCGTGTCAATTTCTATTAGGATTTCGTAACTGCTTTTATTTTTTAATTGGCTTCGTCTTCGGAATAACCAATGGTACAAAACATTATTGTGTACCTACTTTTCAGAAATAACATTTCCTTTTTCTATCGGGAAAAGAGAAATAATTTAACACAGTCATATTGAATGTACCGAATTTGTTTATGCAAAATTCAAATGAAATTGTGATAATAAATTCAATTGTATTTGGACTGTATATTTTCTTTAAGCTTTTAATTTCGTGCCATATTTGACCAATATTTTAATTATGCTATGCAAATAAGTTATATATATAATTGAAAAAATAATGTCTCTAAGCAAGTACAATGAGTACAATGTATTATTCTTCAAAAGCAGGTATTCCTAAAACTAAAATGAAATAAGTATAATATGTATAAATTTCGAAATAAAATGCCTTCAACTAGACTATCTGAAAAAAGTTTTGATTAATTTGGTGAAAGTGTAAATTTGTTTCAATATACGACATTGCAATTTTGAAATTAAACTAAAAACAAATGCCAAGGTTCCAAACGCAGTTTTGATCTTGAAAATCAGAGGCTTCAGCGCAAAACAAAAATTTCACGATTTCATGAAATTCTACCCGGATATCCAGATCGTTTTTGAAGTTTTTTTGCTAGCCCAAAAAATAGAAATCAACATTCAAATGTTACAAAAACTGCCAACGTTGAAATGAGCAAATGTGGATTTAATTTTCATAATAATTTATCCACGATATTGAAATTCATAAAAACTTACTTGATTATTATTTGCAGATACATTGGTTGGTCGTGGTCGTCTCCTGTGTATTCGTCTTCTTGCTGTTTGATATATTTTCCAATATAAAACTAATATCACTGTGAGTGGAACATAGAACGTGCAACACGTCGCAAAAACCTTTAAACGAAAATAGTGACATTTCTCAAATCAAACACTGCTTTCTTTCAATTTTGTATTTACTTGATATGAGACATCCTGGGATACCATGCACTTTTGTTGCTCTATTCTTTGTAGGTATTCAGGATCTTTCCAGCCGAATTGCGGCGCTAGTGAAACAATCACCGAACAAAACCAAACAAGAAATATCATTATGAATACTCGTTTGCTTGTTCGCGAATGCATGTAGTCTATATTCGTTACCGCCCAGTATCTGAAATTAAGAAATAAAAATATAGAGGTATGTTAAACTGAAAGTTAAGAACCCAATATCATAAGAAAATACGTTGGAGACACGATAACATACACTTGCTAAAATAAGGGAATAAGTGGCAAGGCTATTATTTGATATTGTCTGTTCATTCTTGAAAAATATATCTTTAACATATCCCACCGCCACGCGAAGAAATTCTTTTTTTTTAGGAGGATCAAACATTTTTGGGGTTTGGGTTTTTTGTCCACAACCGATTTCAAAAATTTTACAATCCAGTGACCGCGATCTATAACGTACCTAAACAAGCGTTACCATTTCAAAAGTAAGATTGCGCAGTGAAACAGTTAAAAAAATGCAGTAAATCAAACATTTTCGCAGTAGATTTCTTATTTCACAAACAAAATTAAAACATAAACATAAATATGCAAAATATACTAAATTTATAGAATTTAATTTTTTTCAAAATTTTCCATTTGTAAAATTAAAATTTGGAAACGTTCGATTTATCCAGGAGAATCTGATAGTTTCGAGCATTTGTCTGTAATATTTATCATAATTTCCATGCAAAAAAATTGTATGTTTGCAAGTGGAGTGAAATTCAATTTATTTCTTGTTTTTGCTTTATTTGAAGGGTCATTCCGGATCTCCATTGTCGTTGAAACGATATCGTTTCGACGATCGACTCGTTTCACGTTACTGTGATAATCACTATCGTTCTGACGATGTCGTTTATTTTAGATCGAAATTTGCTTTCTGTAACTTGATTAGCGTCAAAACGATATCGTCAAAACTATGGAAATTGAACGATAGCTAAATAGGTATCATCTAGAATAAACATTTCAAAGCAATTTCTTCTCTAATTCAAAACATGGTTGAAACTTATGATATGAAACATTTTATGCTATACCATTAGTTTTATAAAAAAATAAAAATACTCTCGGACTTTTGTCAAGAACTGGGGGATCTTTCTTTGAGTGGAAAATGGAGAATAGGAATCATTCCGTTGGAAAGTTAATTACAATAAAATCATATCTACGTGTAAACAAAATCTCTGAGGTAATCGAAAAGTAAATATGTGTAAAAAGCCTATTTTCAACTGTCATCTTTGATGATAAATGGTATTTTTATTAAAGAGTACTACAATCGGATCAAGAAAGAGAAGTGACATCTGTATTATAAGGTTCTCTCAATATCTTCCTTGCAAATGCGTCATACCAATGAAGTACACAAACACAAAACATGAGCTGATTTGAAACACGTGGAATACATTTTGTGTACAGTTTGAAAGTATCTGTAGCTCTCACATACATTTAAACAAAAACAAACCCTTAAACGAGACGAGGATGATCAATTTTCGTGAAGAGACAATATCGTTTAGGATGACAGTTTGGATGATTATGGTTTTGAATGTTACGGAATAACCCTCCTGGTAACTTGTGAACATTTTCTCTTCGGAGCAACACTACTATGCGGGAGTTAGCATAATTGATACGCACATTTTATAAGTAGTTTTATACAGAGAGGACCAAACCTAAAAAGAACATACTTTTATCCATAAACAAAAGAAGGAAACGTGCACGAAAACTATGATGAATCGTTGAATGATTTGGGAACGATCTAGTTAAAAGTTATTTCTGTGATCAGATTTTCACGTGAGTGAAATCGTTCAAGCAATTTCACGAGTGAAATTTACAAATTATGGCTGTGCTGAAGTTATATCGGATTTTTATTTCTGTCACAGAAGCAAATAAAATTATAATAACTTAAGAAAAAAATTCTCTTTTACAAGTGTTCAATGGTCCTCCCAATAAGGCA
>CAKKXW010000002.1:46425848-46448245 GCA_920937365.1 Sphaerophoria rueppellii
GAGCTGTAAGCATTCTTTATAACAACACTGTCCAATTTTACATTCTCTTTAATACGGTATTGTAGTAGGAGGGTCTTAAATTTTATTTATATTCACTTGCATTATTATGTACATTCAATATAACGGCCAGCTCGACCGTATAATGAACCGTAAAGAAAACACGCGATGCTTTATATGATATATATGAAAGTTCTTTCGACTTGTTGAAAGACAAAAATATGTTAAGCGATTCATTGCTCATCGTGCCTTTGTAAAAGTGACATTATTTTGTTAATAAAAATTGTCTTGTGACCAGTATAATTTAATGTTGTGTATTTTTACTGTGGCCATCCTAACAGGAATACGTGTTATTTTTTATTTATATGGCTGATATTAATAAATCTTTCTACAATAACTTCTTTTTTGTCTCACACTCGCCATCTATCCGCCGTAGTTAGAACACATTTTAGAGTTAAAAAATAAACCCCGATAGGTATCGGGGTTACAGGTTGTTATTGTTTTGTATGCAAAAAACTAACCCATATGGGTTAGTGAGGATAATAAAACGCAGCTGATATGAAGAGAAAATTTGTATCGTCAATCCCTCAACTTTCATTAAATAATATCTGTAGATCATTGCAAAAAAACCAATCCTTGTCTTCTATGCGTAATACCGATGGTCTCTTTACTTTTTCCAGGGTTTCACAGATGTTGTAGAAAGTTTCTTATCAATTAAGTCGAAAGGCGTTGGGCTCGATGATTTGCATCCCATATTTTTGAATGCTATTCTCCCTGTGTGTCTCCAATTTGTCACACACTTGATAAATGCTATCCTGAAAAAATTCCCTAATGGACATTGACACCTCCTACGTGGCCCTTTAACAAGTAACCAAGCTTCAGCGATCACCGAACACACCGAACCGCGCCGATCTTTCAGAAATTAAACAGTCTTAAAGAATAGATAATGAACGCGAATGGGCAATACGAAAAACTGATGCACAAGAATTAGAAACGGGACAAAAATAAAAGAAATATTGGTAATAATAAAAAAAAAAAACTACTCCTAAGAAGAAGGAAACTCTGTCAAATAAGAAATTAAACAAAATATATCAATACTGACGGTTACACAAAACGAAGTGAAATCCCACCTAAAAAATTCTGCAAAAACTAGCCAAGTTTCAATGGAGCTGCTTGTTAACTCTAAGAAGGAATGAAATCTAGGCAAAGTCGTGCCAAGTCAAAGGTTCCTTACTTCGATTTCTTATATCATTAAAGTTAATATTGTGTGAGGAAAAAGGACATCCTCTTAACTGCGCCAACTACAGAGGAATCAGTCTACTTAACATCGCCTACAAGATCTTCTCTGTCATAATATGTGAACGCGTGAAGCCTTTTGTCAACAATCTGATTGGTCCTCATCAATGTGGCTTCAGGACAGGAAAGTCAAATACCGCCCAAATTTTCACGTTGCGGAAAAAATCCGATCCTGGAAAAAACCTATGAACTCCAAATCGATACCCACCGTCTTTCATCGATTTTAAGACCGCGTATGACAGAATCTACAGAGACCAAAGCATAAAGCTAAGGATTCAGACAAACGATGCACTGTCATGCGATTTCTATAACATCGTTCTTGAGAAGATATTGCAGAACTCCACCGTAAACACCAGAGGCACTATGATCCAAAAATCTATTCAACTTATCGCGTACGCCGAAGATATTGATATAATGGGAAGAACACAGCTTGATGTCAATAGTGCTTTTGTGAGAATTGAGAAAGAAGAGAAAAAAATGGGTTTAGCGGTAAATGAGGGAAAAACGAAGCATATGTTGTCTTCGAGAAAGGACAGACGGCTCGGACAGAACGTCACAATAGACACATACAACTTTGAGGTAGCAGAGGAGTTTGTCAACCTAGGCTCCCCTATAAACACGGGCAATAACACCAGCACTAATCGCTGTTTCTTGGGGCTAAGAAAGCAATTGAGTGGAAAATTCCTCTCTCGAGCAACTAAGGTAAAATTGTACAACACACTCATCATCAAAGTCCTGCTGTATGGTGCAGAAGCATGGACCTTACTAAATCGAATGTGCCTTAGCCTGTTACGAGAGGAAAGTTCTTTGGGTCATCTTTGACCCTGTGTGCGTTGAAGAGGAATGGCGAAGAAGTTATAAAAGCGAATTTTACGGGTTGTACAACGACATGGACCTAACCAGAAGGGTCAAGGTCCAGAGACTCAGAGACTCATTGTCTGGAATTGTGCTTCAGCTATGCTGTTTTTTTAAAGATTTCAATAAGATTATATAAAGTTTTTAATTTTTTTTTAATGCATAAGTTTTACATACATATTTAACGATGGTTCACTGTGGCGTATGCGTAACATACTTTTTAAAGAGAATTGAGAATTTTCATAAGGTTTTTTAATTTTATTGAATTCTTTTCAGTTAATAAAAATGATAAGCTTTAAATCTTGCTTTGGTTCTGAAATGTACATATTGTAAGCATGTTAAAATCACCTACTTGAGTCTTAGCATTTGGAAGCTCAAATGGTGAAGAAACTCTAGCATAAAATGTTCTAACTTAAATTTTCGTCAAGTGGTACGACCGTACGTGCTATATCCGGCTCAACTACCATTTCGTTTGACATGTCTAATTTCAAATAGTAAGCCTTGTAGATCAAGTCGACCTGCAACTATCTTTTTTCCCAAGTCGTCAACCGAAACAGTTGCAAGATAGCCAATTTATTAAGTTAAACTGAAGATCTGATTAAAAAAAAAAAAATAATAAACTTCAGTATTCTTGAGAATTGATTTTCACTAATCCCTGTTTCACGCTCATGACAAAAAAAAATGGGTACCTAATATTTAACGTTTTTTTTTTTTTTTTGAAATAAAAGAAATCTTCTTTGTTAAAGAAAAGTTTTTTTCTTCAAAAAATCGGATAAAATAATACTTCGGCTAACAACTGCGTCCAATTGGGAGCGAAGACCTTACGAAAAATATTTGGATGTTGAAAACGTGGTAGGATTAGACAGACATTCAGTCATGTTGAACATCAACCTAGTTCTCGACCTGATGGTTAGGTACGACGAATCATCTGCGTTGGCTCTTGGCCAAAGTTTTATTACGTGGGCGACAAGTACTGAGAAGTTGACCAAGAGTTTTTTAACCAGAGCAGAGATTCCATCTCAGGAATCTAAACCTCATCTCACTCGAAGCTCCGCCCATCCATCACTGAAATAGCATAAGGGCATCATTGAAAATTAGAAAGAAAAAGAAAAAAAAAACAAAGAATGGAAATAAGATAGGAAAAAACACAAAAATTGTCTAATGTAAGATTAAAAAAAAAAAAAAAAAATAACTAATTAAGCCATGATGGACAGTGTACCATTCCATTCATCGCGATCTATAATGATCGTTTAGCAATATGTAATTGAGTAACCAAAATGCTTTGCACAGAATTCTGGATACCGGTAATTTTTATTTTATTTTTTTATATGTTGCCAAAAATTTTGTTTGATTTGAAGAAACGATAAAGAGAAAGAAATTAAGTAAAGAAAAATTATGGAAAGAGAACATTTTTTAAAAAGTTGAAAAAAAAATATAATATAAACAACAAATTGATTAAAGAAAATAAGTATTTTTAACGTAGAAATAATCGAAATTTAAAACTAATTTGATCTTCAGATAAAGAATTCATCATTAAGATCTGATCCTAGATCTGAAGGAATCGTTTTGTAAAATATTTTTATCAGTGATTAGAGGATGATTTCCAGTGTCATTTAAATTTTTATTTTTATTTCGTATGTTTGCATCGAATAATATGTTTGTTGCTTTTGGAATAAGCTAATGAATTTAATCCATCGTTTTATTATTTCTGTTGTTGCAAATTTTTGTGTGGGAATGAAAAATCTTTTGAGCCATATGTTGAGTGAAGAGAATAAATTGAGTATGGAGATTTAAGGAAGCATTTTGGGAAGTGGATTCTTGAAATTTGAAGGGTAGATGAAGATTTAAATATCGTAAGAAGTATGATTGCTTGCCCCTTTTAAATTGAGGGCTGTTGCATTCAATTTTTTTTAGCAGAGCACCCTTTTCCTTAAAACTTTTAAATACCTGCCCCGTTTCATTATTATGAATAAAATCCAGTGCGTCTTATAATGTGGCCAGTGACTCTAAATTATTAAAGACGATCCCGGAGACGATATGAGCTAAGCGAAGCGGACGTCATGACAAAATTTAAGCTTGGAAATATATGTAGCTTGTATGAACGAAGAGGAACCGGCTCCCAGAAATTCATTTGCGGTACAATTCAAGGTGAAAAAAACGCGGCAAATCAAATTTACGCAAATCAAAGGATGGCGTAATCAAGAACGCCCGAAGCCTTGGGGTGCGAAACGGAATGACAAACGCCCTACAACTTCACATTAGACATTAAATGATATGAACACTTTTTCTTATATTGAATCTTAAAGCTAAAGTTATTTCCCATTAATTTAAGTTATCAAATTTATTAAGTTCATCAAGGTTGCCTGAAACAAATTTTGAAGGCATTTTATTTTAAAAACACAATATAGATAGGTTAAGGGCATAGGCAAGTAGGAGCAGGGGGGGGGCAGGTACCCTTCCTGATCAACCGAGGAAATTGATGAACATCGACGAAAATGAATTAAAATATTTTTGAAAGCAGGAAATTGAGAAGGCTGAATTACTTCACGTTAACCAAGACAATGTTGACTTAAGTAGGTGTGGGTTATAAGGCCTAGCTAAGGGAGAGTTGAAAGAAAACAAATACTATTTGCCAAAATGGACACATTTTATTGTAAGTCGATATGTAAAATATAAAAATAAAACTTATCAACTCCTGCCTCAAAAAAAGATAGAATTCAACATTTTCAAAAACCTTGTCAAAAGGCTTTCTTAAACACGTCTATTACAATAGCAGATCTATAAATTATTATAACCATACACAAATGTAAGCTTTGTATAAGTATTTTATTTACTAGTTTTCTTTATCTTAATCTATTCACATGTAAGTACCTACTTTAAAAGACCAAGTCTTACCTGTACAAATCGAATAAACGAAATTGAATTGAACCATTAAGTAACCATTGTACATTTCTTTAGAGCGGTTACAACGTTCCGCGGGTCAGCTAGTAATGTATAAATATTCTCATGTTTTAATAAAAAAGAAGAACATTCATTAAACGTGTGAAAAAGAATGTTGCCCCCTGACAAAAATGCTGGCTACGCCCTAGGATAGGTACCGTCATTATGGAATGTTACGGACATAATAAATATATCAACGATGTACAATAGCACATTGGTAACATATTTTTCTTTCATGTTCAATAAAAAGACCAAATATTGAGTCAATATTAAATTGAGTTTGTTTTCGTGACTTCCCAAGCGGATAACCTCATATTGTTTTTGTATTTACCTTTACATTTTCATCCACGATTTTTTGTTCTCTTTTTTTTGTTGACTTTCTTTTTGTTTTTATTTTTTATCCAGAAGCAAATTTATATGAAGCGGAAATAAATTACACACATATTATTCAGCTATTGTGATAACCGTCATCAGGCGTTATTATTGGAAGTCGTTCTATTTTATTGGTTGGTTTGTTATTTCAATGCGCCTGAAGATTTCCCAAGACATCTTACATTACCTTTACCTCTATCCTGACTCTTTGTTACCAACGACAAAAAAGTATAGGCATCAAAGGATGCGAAAAACAATTTCTCTGTTCCTGTTCGAAATATGAATCAATGTGTCACATAATTTTCAACGTGAAAGCATTCCTCAGAACGTTGGAAAATATCCAAATAGATATGTAGGTATGTCTCTGTACTAACATGTATCTATAGCCAGAGCCTTGAGGTCTTTAGTAAGGTAACACCTTATGAAACAATTCCATGGAATAGAGCAAAATATTATTTCAGGTAAGCTTTTCACTTTGTTTTGAAGCTCTACCTGGCCAACACAGATGGCAGGTGCCTGTAGAGGACTCGTAAGTACTCGAAAAAAAATGGTGGTTCACAGGGATATTGAATTTGGCTCCATCAATTTATCATGAACGAAAAATGATAAATTGTACTGTCATCTCCTCTCATACTTTGCATCAGGGAGGGTGAATTCAGGATGGTGTTGCTTGTGCTTCGAGCCTAGTGTTCAGTTGATTCAAATTGAAAAAAAATCAACATATAAAATTGAATTACAATATAAAAGGTGTTAGCTTTTCAATGCATTTTTTCCTGTTTTTTTTTATATGATTTTTTAATTTACTGATAACGAATCGTGTTTATCACAGTTTGTTGTCAAGCCAGGCATAACATCATTAAGTCATGGATGTAAAAAATTCTAAGTTCCAAATTCCTCACGAATACGATTATATATATACACTTCCAAAACAAATCATGTCATAGGAATGTACCTACAATATTTTTATGCTAAAGTTCACATGTTCAAGTGGCCTATTTAAATCTACTTACTTACTCCAAATCCAACCCTGTCCGTATATATACAGATGGGAAGAAATCATCTGCAGACATGTTTTTCCTTAGATGTGAGTTCATGTTTCGTCGATCTGCATCAGCTCGTCAAATTTAAATCAAAATGATTCCAAATGATAAATTGTCAAGGGAACTGCTACTCAATTTTAAGGCGCTACATCATCACGCTCAACGGAAGGAACATGCTCTCTCTTGAAGGCAGATATGTTTGAAAAGGGAGCACTTGTCTTAGAGTACCTCCAAAAACTATGAGTTTTTTTTTTAACCTTGTTTGAAATATGGTGGAAATATGTTTTTTAGCGCCTTATGTAGGTATATATCTGCATTCTTTGCCCTCATAATAATAATAAGCTGTTTCTTTAGCTGCGATGCCTTAGTGAGGGTCATACATTTCATACTTTTCTATATTAATCGTTTTCTTGTGATATACTCAGTGTTCACCCTAGCTTAAAGCATTACAAAAGCATGTTTACCAAATATTATAAATGAGCTTCTTGCACTTAGGGTGTTCTTTTCAATACCCAAAACATGAATGGGACAAAACCGACCCTTTAATACTTAATCTATTATCGGTTTTTAAGTTTTAGTTCAATAAATCCTTAGGCGTTGTTAACGATACATTATAATCATGCGAATATAATTAAGATGGCTTAGTTTGGATTTATGAATGCTTTAATTTCGTTACACTTGCTAACATTGTTAACAAGAAAATTGACTATGCTTTCACGGTCGAAAGATATTTATAATTTATGCTTTGATGGGTTCATAATACTTGTTAATGCCTCAGACTTCTTTCATGTGTGCGGGCACATAAGGTTGAAAGTTAACTTAAAGAAAATAAACCTTAAGCCAATCAGGAAAGATTAAGATAAATTTGAACATATTTTGAAATTCAATTTTGCTGATGACATTAAAATAAATTTATAAATTTCGTTCTAATTGATTTTAAATATACTTAATAACAATCACCTTTGATACGATCTAACAATGATTAATTTAATCATACATTTTCAAACTACCTTCGACATTAAGGATGAACAAAACCTCTCTTGCAAAATATGTATACCTAACTGCCAACGAAACAAAGACAAAAAAGGAACAGAAATTGGATTCAGTAAGTATAATTACTTATTCATTGACATTTAAAAATATACCGTTGTTGGATTTTCCTTTTTGTATTTAAATTCTTTTTACTGGAAACAAAGAGTCGTGACATTTTATTGTTTTATTACAAGCAATTTGATAATAACGCAGAAAGGACCTTGGCGGTTATAAATGATTCAATTGTTATTCAGTAAAACCACATATATTAACATTTGGGATCTTCATATCAAACAGTTTTATTTTTCTTTTCTTATTGCTTTAAAGTTTAAAACTTAATTAAAATCTGCTGTGTTTTGAAATTATAAATAAGAAAGAAAAATAAAGTTTCTCGAGATGTTGTCGGTCTCACAGTGTTTTTGATTTTTATTATTTTCCTTAAGCCTACTATATAGTGGAGTCAATGAAAAAGGAGCGTCTTCAGAAAGTCCTCTGAAACAGCTCGGATTTGGAAATTTTTTTCTTTAAATTTTTTATATTTTTTAAAATAAGAAACATTTCATTTGGGGGAAATAATTATTTATATAAATTAAACAATTTTCATAAAGGCTGATCCACGAACGATGTTTTTGGTGATCGGAGTGAATAGGTTGCATTAAGACAAGACAAAAATCATACGGAAAGAGAGGAGGGTCTATTGCTCCCCGTTTAGCCGAGAAGGGCGCTTTTATAACAAAAAAAGCCTAATTAAAAAAAGGAAATATGAAAAATCAACGGCCTAGTCCACAATGCCGTGTGCCAAAAAGTGCTTCTTTCATTCTGCATTTAAAAAAAAGCTGTTTTCGGGAACAGTTTTTGAAAAATTCATCTTCAATCATAATTGTCTCTGCAATCAGCTTATTAACTATAATTTTACGTGATAACGTCTTATGAAAAAAAATAAAGTGGCGCGAAAGCTCTTGAAGAGCCAAGGCCTAAGTGGCTTACTCTCATCAAAAATTCTCTGGATGCGTGTGAAGAATTGAGAATTAAGGGGACCTACAATTTAACACTGATTCCGAACGGTTGAAAAGCACTTTTTCATGACAGATTGATACTCTTTGGAGTTTTGTCACTTCTCTGACCTCGCCTTTTATTTATTTTTATTTATTTATTTATTTATTTATTTATTCAGAATGCCTTATGAGATGAATCTCGTAACAGGCTGTATAGTTTTACAATAATGTTTATGTAATTAAAAAAGTGTTGAATATAAGTACAATAAGCATTTGACAATGGGAACAACAAAAAAAAATTTAATAAAAAGTGGAAATTTAAACATCAAGCAACAATTGAATAGCAAAAAAGAAATCCTGAATCCTTTTTTGATGTCGGAAGATTCTGTAAGCTCGTTGCCAACCTTGATGGAGCAGCGTGAGTTCTCCATCGTGATTTTGCACAAGCGAACGAGCATGGCAGGGATGCCAAAACTAGACATAGATTTATACATTTCATCTCTGTAGATGCTGTCATACGCGGCCTTAAAATCGATAAAAAAGTGGTGGGTATCGATTTGAAGTTCATAGGTTTTTTTGCAGGATCTGCCAAAACATGAAAATTTGATCGATGGTTGATTTTCCTGGCCTGAAGCCACATTAATAAGGACCAATGAGATTGTTGGTATTTTTTGTTACTATGTTTTATACTTAGTTGTATGGGTTTTTTTCTTAACGGATAATGATGACACTGACGAAACTGCGCAGAGGAATAAAGACCATTAGAAAATTTGCCGGAACCAGGTGAATTTTTAAGTGAAGATGATCAAGTTCGAAGACCGGCGTCAAATGAAGAGTTTTTTTCTTGCATCAGTTGTTCCAAGTGGATGAAAGAGCCGGAAGCAGCAGTTTTGTCGCGTATTCAAGGTAGTTTTGTCTTCAGACCAGGTGAAACTATTGGCCCTGTTTGCAATTTGAAAAATGTGACTTTCAACGAAATTAAATGCGAGATACGCAAAATAACGATTGAAAAGCGCAATGATGTCTACACTTAACGGAATGCAAAACTACAATCGCAACTTGATTGAAAACCTTTGAAGCAATGAACGAACTCCGGGCGTATTTTGGAGTTTTGTTGTATGTTGGAGCATTGAGAGATAATCATCATCTTGTTCATACAATTTGCGATACGATAGAGGGACATCCAATTTTGGAATAAATATTTTCCATCAACCTTTTTACATTTCTTTGAACTTAGATATGTATTGAACAATACTTTGTGAAGAAATTAATAACACTGAGTCTCAAAATCTTACCATTGATGAACAATTGAAAGATATGTCAGGCAAGCATTCCAAATATGGACTAAAATTCTGGTGGCTCAATGAAAGTACGGTATCCCATTGAACTTTCATTGAGCCACCCCACATTATTGTGTGACCCCAGAAAACCATTACCTTACTTATTCCACGGTTAAGGATAGCTAGTGGAAATGAACTGACTAGTGTTAAACTTAAACTGACTTGAACTGAAACTTTCAACAATCTAACCATTTGTGATACACAACAAACTGTTGTTACACAATATAAAAAAAGAAAGTGGAACATGATAACTTAAAATTAATAAACAATAAAAAGTCTGCAATGGGAAACTAGAAAATCAGTGGAGTTGTTAGTGCAAGGCGTAGTGCATTGGCTTCCTAACAAGCTGGTCTAAGGTTCAAATCCCAAGAAATGAACTTAAAAAATGTTGTCGGTTAAAATTAAAATAACTAGACACACCACTTGTAAAGGAGTCTGGTGATCGGGTTGGCAGCCGTGAAAAAGCTATAACTCCAGCTAAAACAAAGGAATTGTTGTTGTTGCTCAGATACAAAAATGGAGGTGACAGATGCAGCCTAACTGCAGTGTTAAAACAAATTATTTAACAATTGCTTTAGTACGAATGAACCCGCTTACATTGCTGTATAAAAACCTTAAATACAAATTTGTATAAGATATATTCTTGCAATCAAATGGATTTTTATTCATTTAGCTTCCAGTTTTTTGTTAACTGTTTTTCAGTTTTCTTTGAAACACTCTAAAATGTTCATTTTGTAAAAAATAATTAAATTCATGCTTAAATATTATCTAACTGCACGAAAAATCGATTGGTAGAATATTTAACAAAGTTTTGTAGCTCATCTGCTTCCATTTGATTAAATGTTATGGACAACATCAACATCAAGGACATGCATGCGGAGCTATACTACCTACATAATTACTTGTTAATTGTACATTCCATTGCGCTCATGGCAATTCTCATGGTGAAAAATCAAAATGCATTTTTTTTTTTTTTTTTTTTTTTTGTTTCTTTCTCGTTTGAACTGATGGCCTGTTTGAACTTTCTCATTTATCCTCTTTTGTGTATTGCAATACTTTGCATTCCTGAATTCTTCATTAAAAATTTAAATTTATTACTTCCCACACTTCCAATTGTAACCCATCTACCAACCCTGAAACTCGAATCTTATCCCACAACAATAACAGAAACCAGAACTGCACTCTACTGATCTACTCATTCACAATACACAAAGCACATACCTAAGTTAAAAAAGACCATGAAAATTCATCTCGGCACATTGATCTTTGTATGTGCTAGTGGTTGTTAAGCTGCGGTGACAGTGTGTCACTGAGCCAACATAGATTTCCCACTGAAAAAGGAAAAGTAAAACCGGATGCACTGCTCCAAACAAAACTTTGACGCTAACGCTTGAAAATATGCACATATATATAGCATGAAGTATACCTTCAACAGAGGACCAACAGAAAACTTATACAGAGAGTTACAAACATTTGTTAGCTCGGGCATTTCCTTTCTGCAAACAGTTTCATTCATAATGGCATGTATACACTATATTGTTGCACGTTAAACGTTTCCTCTCTTTTTTATAATATTTCGGTTTAAACTTCGATACAGGTATCCTTGTGGAATATGTCCTTCCTGGAGATGTGAAAGGACAAGGTTTTTTTTTTAATTAAACTTGTTCTTTTTGCCAAGGCAACTAGATGGTACACAGCTGCAGCTCTACATTTTGCTTTGATGGCATCTATCCATTTATTTATTTTTCCTGCTCATCCGGTCGGTGGCTTGATGTTAACCCTTGACTCAGCTTTGAGTCGTTTTTCGCACCTGGATAGTGGACACTGGGAGTATTCTGATTTGGGTGCAGGCTTACCAACTGAGTTAAACATTTTTTTTAATATTTTGAAAATAATAGAGCAATTCATCAAATTCGTTGATTAATCGACGGAGGATACGATAATTCATTGCATATGTTCAGAGAACAGTATGTTCACGGTAATGAATCAACAGATAACAGAG
Organism: Sphaerophoria rueppellii; assembly: GCA_920937365.1. Lineage (NCBI taxonomy): Eukaryota > Metazoa > Arthropoda > Insecta > Diptera > Syrphidae > Sphaerophoria > Sphaerophoria rueppellii. The sequence goes on from CAKKXW010000002.1 coordinate 46,437,718, forward strand.
ATCTAAGAACAGCATAAGTCAATGTGGTATAGAACAGAGAGGTGCTTCTGACAATGCAAATTCAAACATAGGTTGGATAAACATATCCACATTATACATATAATATCCAATACAATGGATGACATATGTAGCAACAGAGAATGGACAACAAAAATCTGTCAAACCTTCGGTGGACAAGTCTTCTTCCGAACAACTGAAAGGAAATCCATAAGATCAGCAATGGAGTACTGAGTAAGTGGTACGATATTCCGCAAAGTTCACTTTCCGAGCGGAACAAACCTCATTTCAGATTTGCAATAAAAGAAAAGTCTATTGGTGTTATTCTGGTACAGGTAGAGGCTGAGATACTAATAACGATAACGATGATCTAATGTCTTAAACCATCAACCTTACTTACACTTACACTTTTCATATTCTTTTTTGGACTCACAACCCTGCACTTTGAATGTTAATACCTAGGCACTTGATCCATTGCTCGGTGGGTAAACCATTAGATCATCAATGGATCTATTGCTTCGAAAGCCGTTTTGCCGTACATTACTGTTTTACCATCAACAATATTTTGATGATGAATAATTTCTTTATCGCTTGCATAGATAAAATTCATTTGGCAATATTGTGCTCAAAAGCATCTTTGTGATTCACGTAGCAGTGCAAAAGAAAATTAACTTAATTAATTTTCATTACTAGTTAAGCTTTTTTTTAAGTTGTTGTTTTTTTTTTTCCTTTATCCTTCATATTGAACAATGTCCAATACACTGTCTGCTTTCATTACATTGCTTTGAGTAATTTTCTTAATGCGGTTAGCACATTGGATTTTATTTGTGTGAAGGTAGTGTGGTTAAAGGTAAATCGTTGATTATAACCACGTTTGACTATGTTCGCATAAATACTTGTTGTTTTCTTTTCACACTATCAGATAAAGTCGAAGAGAGCTTAAAGCAAGCAACACCTAGCGACCATTAGTCTTTAACCCAGAAAACTGTGTTAACAGACCGGCTCATCACTTAGTGCAGTGATAGTTGTTAATACTTACACAAGAAATGACAAAATTATACAAATACAAACGAATAAAGAACAATACATGAATAGACAACAATTAAAATAATTAAGAGCGTGCCACACTAGTTTTTAGCAAAATCTTTTATTTATTCTTATTAATATGAAAGTCAATAAGATCCGTATTATAATTCAAAAGCCTACTCCATCCTTGTCAAGGGCTCATGCATTCCGTAATTGGTTCAATTTCTTGGGTCTTTAAATAGATCGATGCTACGAAGGTGATCTGATAACCTCCTCTCCGATGGTAAAAAAGTAAGGCAGTAAGAAGGTCTGGTGCATCTGTGACGCCTGTTATGAGTTGATGAAGGAAAACTATATCATTGTTGGGCCTTCTTTGAGACAACGTTTGCATTTGAAGAAGTGATACTCGATCCTCATAAGAAGGATTATTTTGAGGATCATGCCATTGATTGCCCTTAAATTTGAAACGAGTTAAATTACGTTGCACCGATTCTAACCTGTCAATATGAACGTCATAAAAAGGACTTCAAGTCTGTGGAAGCATATTAAAGATGCGGACGAACAAGGCAATTATAAAGAGAACGGGTGACGTTAGGAACAAGAAATTCTTTTGACCAACGCTTCAGGCTTACCGAACATCAACATAGAATTAGCTTTATTTACAATGTTGTTAATGTGCTCTGTAAAATCTACATTCGGTGAAGAAGAAAGAACCTCTAGGTCTTTTACTTTAAAAACACGAGAAAGAATCTGCTTAGATATATAATACTCATAAGTCGAAGATGTTCGTTTCTTTGAGAATGTCATTATCTGACATTTCGAGGGGTTTAGATTGAATATGTTCTTATAACACCATGCAGAAAACCTATTTATATCATTTTGCAGACGAATTCGATTATTGTTGGATGTAATTTTCTTAAAGAGGTTCTAAATGACTACCCTGTGGAACACCAGATTTAACAGTACAAGTCTTCGAAAACATTATAGGTGTCAATTGAATTTCAGGAATGTTCAGTAATGCCGTGGACAAATATAAAAATTTTATTTGGTTTAACGTAGTATTAAGAAACAAACCAAAAACAAAATCTGATTCATCAGATAAGTGAATTATTTAATTCCTGCTTCAAAATTAGTTCTACTCGAGGCAAAGACGTCGTAGGTTAAAATGCTCTCATGTACCCGATGTTGTTACTTTTTTTTCTTAATCAACCTACCAAAGGGGATAAGATATAAGCGGACATAAGAACGTTCTTAAATCATGTTGTTGATTGCTCACAGAAATATTTGACTTTATTGTACCTACATATATTAATTTATACTGTTTTTGAATTTTATTTTATTTTCCATTCATATCCCGTTACCGTGTCTTAAGAAACATTTATATATTTTGTATAGAAATTGCTTGTTACTTCACTGTAATCTCTCAAAATGATATGACTTAAGTCTTAAGGTATTAATCGTTTTTTCTCATATTTGAATTTTAAAAGCAGTTGTATCAACTTCTTTGAGATTCAATCATGAAATTCACAGGTTTTCTTTCAGTCTTGTTTCCTCATCACTCAATTCTGTCAATCGAAATATGTAACAACAAATTAAATTCTCGTACAAGTACATACACACAGGTAACAATCTAAAAAAACTTCACAAAAAAAGCATTGAACAAAATTGAATAACAACCAAAAAGATTGATCGACCTTTCGAATAACCTATCAACTAAATAAAGCTCAATATTCGTATAAATAAACTCTTTCCCGTCATCAACTTATGTATAAATAATGTGTTGTTGAAAAGTATGTAACATTTTAATAGAGTGAAATCAATAAATTTTCTCCATTCCCTTTTTCAGACCCTCAATATGTGATTCATTATTTATAAAATATGAACGTAATCTTTTTTTTCGCTGTGTTCACATTCACACATTTTAGTTGGGCCTTTTCATTTCATTTCAAAGTGAATTTATTCATGGAACATTTTATAACTCCCAAATACACATATGTACCTACCTACCTATGTACCAGGTGGTAGGCATCTATAAAATACATGGGTTAGGATGGTAGAAGAGTTTTGTTTTATTGCCTTTCGTTTCATTTTCAACCATTGGGCTTACAATTCAAGTGGTACTACTTAAAGGTCTTAAAATTTGTGTTGGAATTTGTTATTTGTTATTTTCCTTTACTGGTTTTTAAAGTAACAACAAGTTTTTTGGGATGTGGACTACTAGAGCTTTGCTATTTCAACCAAACATTCGATTATTTCAATTTCGAACAACTGCTTGTAAAACCTTATAACCAGGGCCCAGATTTTAATGCTCTAAAAAATACAAAAGAGTATCATCTGTCATAAAAAAGTGCTTCTCAACTTTGCCGTTCTGAATCGGCGTTAAATTGAAGGTCCCCTCAATTCTTCACACGCACCCAATTCTTCACACGCACCCAGAGAATTGTTGATGAGAGTAAGCCACTTAGGCCTTGGCTCTTCAAGAGCTGTCGCGCCATTCTATTTATTTTAAGGAAATGCATAATTTGCGCCTAAAAAATGCAATTTAAATTATGCAAATGCAGTAAAAAAAATGTGCTGCAAAAAAAATTTGCAAAAACGTCAGATTAAAAAATCAAAAATAAACATAAAATATAAAATTGAGGAAACCTAGACAAAAATAACTTGATAATTAATTCTATCCCTATTAATTTTGTAAAAATATTTGTTTGTGTGAATCATAAAATTTTTCTTTAAGTTTTCAAAATAAAAACCTTGTCGATTTGGTCTCAAAAAACGTTTATTCGTGAAAAATGACGTCTAAACGTCAACAGAAGTAAGTGGACAGTTTTTTAGCGTTAAAATCTCATTAATTGAATATTGAACATCGTTCATTATCTCATCGTTGGTATTTAACAATAAGATTGCGGAGACATTTTTTTTATTTTCATAAAGCCTTCACTCTTTTTTTCACGACGCTTTATTTAGCTTCGAAAAAGATTGACCCAATAAAGATTCCACTGAATTTATTTTTGAAATTGCTCCGTCCGTTAAATTAATTTATACACGTATTGTAGTTAAACTATAGTCTCGATCAGAAAACCATAAGTCGGACGTATGAAAGCTAAATGGTTTTTTATTAATGGTATCAACAAAATAGCATCAACGTCCAACTCTTTTACAACAGTTTCAAACTGTTCAAAATCGTTGGCATAGTAAAAAACTGCCTTAATCCATGTTCCCCGTCCCCATCGTGTTATTGTTGGCTGAGGTGGATGAAGAATTTCAGTATATTTTTCTTTGAATAAATCAACACGGGCGGAGCTTTTAAAAAATATTTTTTTCCTGTTTGACACTAGAGTGTCAATATCTTTAAGGATTGATCTTAATTCTTCAGCGGCTCTGTGCAGTCCACGAACCAAACGTGTGATATCAATCATTTTTGGGTAAACAGTTTTTAAAGCGCTTTGACCATATAAGGCGCTGCATCCGTTAAAAAAAAATATGCTCAATAAGCCAAAATTTGCATTTATACCCAAAATATGCAAAAATATGCGCTAACAATTGAATGCCATTTTGAAGCAAATTCCTTAATTCGAAAAGGTAATAATTAATTCATTTACTTCTAAGGGTTTCCAAAAAAAAAATATGTATTTGCATAAGAATCCGGACCCTGGTTATAACTTTTCTCTATAGGATACGGATACACCAATTTTGTTTTCACTTACTGTTTAAAAAGGGTTTGTGCCTAAATCAATTTTAATCAATTTTTTTTTCTTGTATCAATTATGATGATTAGTTTGTGTTATTGTTTAATTTGACGTCAAAGAGTTTGAATAATTTTTGTTTGCAGCAGGAGATGGTAGACGATCTCAACCAACTATCGTGCTAAACTGGAGACAGCTAGCTAGGGATCGAGCTGGCTGGAGACGCTTGTTAAATGAGACCTTGGTCCGAACTGGACTATAGCGCCACTTAAAGTAAATAAGTAAGTTGGATTGGCTTTGCTAGCAATTCAATGTTGTAAATCTTTACTTTATTGAGAAAAAAATAAATAATAATACAACAATTCACCTATTTTGGGTTCGCATGATTTGAGTCATCATAAAAAGTACCTACTTAAGAAGTAGTAAACCTTTAAATAAATCAGTGGATATAAATGTATAAAGTCATCCCGGGAACGCGTTAATGTGCCAAATACAAATGTAACTAGTAACATTTCGAACAGAAGAATTCAAAAAAGAATTTCGAAATCTCTTAAATCTTTTGTTATAAGAAATATGTACTTAGATATGTAAATATGTAGTGTCCGTAGCTTTAGTGGTTAGGTGCGTTGGCTGCTAAGCACAACGTCCTGGGTTCGAGTCCTACTCGTGCCTATAGTTTTTATTTCATCTTTCACGAGCACTGCTTCTTGAGAAGAACTGACAAAACTTACAAGAGTATCATTTGTCATGAAAAAGTGCTTCTCAACTTTGCCGTAGGTCCCCTCAATTCGTTCACGCACATCTAGAGACTTGATGATGAGATTAAGCCAGTTAGGCCTTAGCTCTTCAAGAGCTGTTGCGCCACTCTATTTATTTATTTTTATATGTAAATATGACACTGATGACAGCTGTTTTTTTTTTCACCATACATTTTTAAATTTTGTATGACATTGTAACTGATAGCTCATTTGCTGAATCATTGCTAGACTAGGTAAGTTATACTTGAGTTAGGGAAACGTCTAACAGTAGCTTAATATTCAGCATATTCGCTTTAATAAAAAAAATCACGATAGCATGATCACTATTAAAAAAAAACATCGATTATTATCGAACTATTCACTTTTTAATTGAAATTGAAAAGAATCGATGACATAATAATTTATTCCACACCCCATCGTCTCCCAGGATTTTTTATTTACCTAAAAATGTACAGAGGAAGCCATAAAATACCCAACATTCAAAAAGAACAATTTTTTCAATTTTATGAATAAAATTGACATTTTAAACGAAATATGGGAAGGAAGACATCGCGCCCGTTTATATTTTCATCACAGGACTCTTATCAACGTTATAAATTTTCGTATTTCGTTGACACTTAACCCCATTTAACACCAAAATTGCTTAATATCAAATTGTCATTTTTTTCTGTAAAAATTCAAGTAAGGGAGTTGAAGTATTACCACAGCATAATGGCAATTATAATAAAATATAATAATGTTTTCCTGCTAGGCAAAGAGAGGTAATGTTCCTGTTGACGAAAGACGGGGAAAATGTTAATGGAGTTTACAATATGAAGGGGGTAGATATACAATGAAAGTCTTATGCTCCTAAAGATTGAGCCAAAAGTATAACAAAGGGAAAAATATAAAAGTTTCGTTTATATAAAAAGGTTTGATTTATTGAATTCTTAATTTATTTTTATGTTAGGTTTCTCAACACGAAGATATAAATTCAAAGAAATTACTGAAAATGTTAAAATGTTACATGTTTGTTTGTTAATATGAAGTAAATTAAACAAATATGATTGCGCAATAGCATTTGGAGAGCCAAGAACCCTAAGTAGCATACAGCTTACCTACACTGATGAACAATTCCGTCCGATTTTTGTGACAAATCGGTTGTCAGAGAATTGTCAGTTTTTAGCAAGGTCCAGTATCAATAAAGGATGAAACAAAAATACTAAGCCTAAATACACACCGAAGCGGACAAAACGTCTTTTTGTCTTGCGACAAAACACACACCAAAAAAGACACAACACGATAAAAAGCCTTGTCAGCTCGTCGGTCGGTTACAGTAAATACATGGGGTTGTATAGGTGCAAAACACACCAAAGAAGACAAAAAGTCCGGGACAGAATGTCAGTACTTAAAACTATACACCGTTTTATGAAGCAACACCAGAGTGAACAAGACAAACAAACAGGAATCGACAAAAAAAAAAGTGTCAGCAACATACACCGAAGGTCCGAAGCGGACAAAGACAAGACATTTTGTCGTTGTCGGCCTCGGTGTGGGTTGATTGATTGGGAGGGTTGACATGATTTTCTGTGGATATATGGACTACTCAGCCATAGCTAGTAGCTAGTTTATGGACTTCTAACTCACCAAAGTGGGTCAAATGTCCATTATTCATTGATTCTTTCTCTATTGGTAGTAAGTTTTTGAGAAACCTTTCAATCCAGCCCGCTGTCTTGATTGTTTTTTGTTGATATTTTCCATCATGTTCTTGTAGAGCGTTTTTGAGGAAAGTTTATAAATTGTCGGTACGCCACACAAATTAAGGGAAGCTGTAGAACAAGTCCATAATTATAAATAAACTAGCTTACCGCGCAGACTTCGTACTGCCTCAATCGATAAATAAAAGACCTAAAAATTTGTACCCCGCTACCACAATATTTCTATCCGCTATCCTAAGCTGCCTTACCTCTCCTTAACTGTTACCCTGGTATCCCTTTACCCGCTACACCACTGCCCACTATCCCTCTACACGCCAACAACTACTTCTACTCGCTTACCGCTTCCCCGTTACTGACTACCCACTCTCGCTACCCGTCAAACTGCTACCCGCTACACTGATAATATTGTAAACTAAACTCGAGTGCGATTTGTTTATTTGTTTAAACCTTGTGTTTGATTATTCAAATTATAGTAAGGATCCCTAACATTTTTGAAAATGAAACAAAGCCTATGTTACTTGGAAATAGTATAGCTTGCCAACGGTGAAACAATTTTTTTAAATCGGTCCAGTAGTTTCGGAGCCTATTCATTTCAAACAAACAAACAAAAAATCAAACCTTTCCTCTTTATAATATCAGTATAGATATAGATAAATAGTAAAATTTTGTTTCTCTCAAAATGTTAACAAATCGCTAAGGCAAAAAATATGTGCTGGGCCAAAGTATTAAACCTCTTTTGACATGCTTGTCTTCTTGTTGAATCTCAATAATGTCCCCTAGAGAACTATTCGAGACACCATTTTACTTACATTATATTCTAACTGAGGATATGGACTTCTTGTTCTTGAATGTTTATGTTACGAAGTCGTGTAATCCCATTGGCATTGAATCATATGATCTTAAGTTTTGTCAAGTTCATGAAACTTTTTTTTCTTTTTCGGAAGTTGCATGAAAAATTAACAGAGAAAAAACAACGAATAATATAAATTACAAAGAAAAAAATAACACTATGGCAGTTGTAAAATAATTAATTTTTGCGAGAGAACTGAGTATAGTTAAACAGCTCTGACTGTAGCATCCACCGAGCTGCTGCAAATGTTTTAGTTTTGCTTATGTAAATGAACTGCCACATTTACAATTTCCCTGAATGTTATTTTAACCTATGGTTTGTAATTTTCAAGCCATTTTGAGGCATTCAAAAAACAAACAGCATTCAGTTATCGCTTATTTCATTTTGTATCCTTATTGTATTATGTTATGTCGTACAAGCATTTAACTTGATAGTTTTCATTGTAGCCAAATTGAATAAATTAAGTCAGATATCATAAATTATAAAGTTTCATTTTCGTCTGGAAGTTATATCGCGTGTATTCTTGTTTTCTTAAAAACAAGCAAAGACAAATTATTTTGTCATTAAAGGGTTTCATATGAGCAAAAGTTCTTTTCATCTTTAAAACAATGGAACAAAGAATTTTTGACAAAAAGTAATTACAAGTTTGGCTTGAATTCAAATTGAATTAGAAACTTCGTGAAATGGTCTTGACATTCTGTGGCCCTGAAAAAATCATATTCCTTGTATTTAAAAAAAAAAATAATTTTTCTCAGTTAAAATTAAAATACGACACTTGAGTTGTTTTTACCTGCAAGACACTGGAGATATGAGATCAAATGTCCACTTACGATGACATGAAAGTCGAAAAATTGTGGTCTTTCTAACTGTCTTTAAATTTGGAACTAAATTTTTAAACATTGGCTCAATTGATTTGAAATGTTTTGTCTGTACGTCAAGCTGCACTAAGCATTTTTGTTACCCCCTTCCCCGGGTAAATGCCTAAAATTTTGTATCCCCCTACCAACCGTTTCCTCGGTACGCCTTTACCCGTTTCCCCACTACTCGCTACCCGCGAACGGCTTGGTCGACTTTGTACAAAGTACCCGAACATTCCCTCAAAATTTGGAGCCAAAAACTCCACAGCAGTGAGTCATCAACGGATTTGCATGAGATTTTTTTTTATTAATTTTGTTCCAAGATATTGCACACCTGAACAATTTTACAACTTTTTATTTCATAAATCATCATGCTGTGAAGTTGTTCAAATGTTTGATAGGCTATCCTATAATGCATTAAACAAAATATCATAGTTCAGGACTTTCGGTTTCTCAATATACACACAAATGGCGTATTTTTCATTTTTACCTCTAAGCAGATCAATCGGAAATCCATTTTTAATTTTGTGTTTGTTTTTGTCTAGAAAATCCGATATATCTGAGCTAAAAAAGAAATAGATTTTTTGTGTGACAGCTTTGTGATCTTCTCATTAAAAAAGAAAAACGCCAAAACCAAGGATAACTCAAACAATGTTTCAATCAAGACCAAAGCGCTGAAATAATTAAACAACCAACATTGTCACTCAATGGACCTTTGTCTCTGTCATTGTAACATAAGGGCTCATAAATTATTATCCTTTGATTTTCATCCACTCTGTAGTTCAATTTTGACGATAAGCATGGCCTGGTACAAAAGGAAAGAAAGCTTTACTAAAGTTACCATCATTCAGACACTTTATTATAATGCACCGTCAAGAGCAAGAAGACACCTTTACATTCAACAACGGCAGCTTGAAAAGAAAGGATGCGTCAAAGTAGAAACTTCATATATATGTACCTCAATGTAGGGGCTTACGTATATGCACGCGTTAATTAAATATTGTTTAGTGATAAGCGAAGTCCTCAATGATATACAAATTTGTGCACTTGAAGACAATTTGTGTTATGAAGATGTCTTGTGTGATAATGAGGTTTAAACTATTAATAGGTACTACGTAAGTAAGTTCCTATACCTTTTTTTATGATTCAGAGAAGATGGATTCTATGTTTTATATGCACCGACAAACTAGGCAAACAAAGTAATCAAGAAAAAATGACCAAAAATGAAAGTTCAACGAGAGTGAACAAATATAAAAGACATTTTTAAAGACATTTGGCTTCATCTAAGATTCTATATTATCTCAAAAGGACACTTATTTTTGTTCTTTGGGAAGTATAGTACAGTTCAAGTTTTTATGTCACAAACGCGACAAACAAGGCAGAATTGGGTAATGGAAAATAAAAGAATTTAAATCAAATTCCAACGATCGAGTATAAGTATAATAAAACACAAATTATTTTAATGTTTGTTTTATTTCGCAAATGATTAAAATCTCAGCACAATAAATTTGTAGGCTGTTGTTTCATCATAAGCCAATCAGCATGTACATATAAACTGCAGCATTTGAGATTTATATCGTTTCTTGAACGTTGCAATTACGTGAAAAACAAAATTTACAAAATTCAAATTGGTAACCTGTGTTCAAAGGGTGCTGTGCAA
>CAKKXW010000002.1:46456284-46479203 GCA_920937365.1 Sphaerophoria rueppellii
CAATTTGGTGATTGTCACATGTGATTATCACCTTACGCAGACAAAATTTTTGATTTGTGACTATCACCGATCACAAATCACCTTACACGATTCCACCCCTGATCAAGAAAATAAAAACGCTTCTATCATCAATTTGTTTTTTACTTCAAGTTTGGCAGCTGTTTGTAATTTTTTTCATTCTGACAATAAGATCGGAGTTGCCCTACTATAATTTCGTTGAACGATTATTATGTTGTTTTCTTGGAGGAAAAGTTTTTGCTATGTAATTGAAAAATATTTCATTACCGGATAGATGAATGTGTGAAAGTGGCAGCACAGTTTTTATTGAAAATATACGCCAACGTTTCAACTTGTGTCCGGAAGAAGAACTAATTTTTGGATCACAAAAATTGATCCAAGTGAAAAGCAGGATCTCATTTTATTGTTGTTACACATATAAATCAATGATCTGATCTGGATCATGGTGATTCGATTTCTCACTCAGCTATTTTGACGTGACTGGCATATGCAGAACAACAATTTGTAAGGTAACCACTTTATCTCAATGAGAACTGATAATTTTTTTCCACACAATGATTTTGGCTCAGTCAAACTGACATTGAGATCTGAGTAAGATATTTTTAGGTGTAACTGGCCTACTGAATTAACGTATTAAGTTGTTTAACAGCTTGGTTTCCTATCTCCAAAAATGTCCTAGAGATATTAATAAAAGTGGAGTGGCGCGACAGCTCTTGTAGAGCCAATGCCTAAATGGCTTACTCTCATCAAAAATTCTCTGAGTGCGTGTGAAAAATTGAGGGGACCTACAATTTAACGCCGATTCCGAACTGCCTTTCATTCATGACAGATTGATACACTTGGGAGTTTTGTCAGTTCTAAGCAAGAGGTAGACCCCGAAAAAAAGAAATAAAAACTTTATGGGCACGAGTAGGACTCAAACGCACGACGTGCTGCTTAGAAACCAACGCACCTAACCACCAAGCCACGGACACTACCAAAAGAGATATTAATAGCATCAGAATAAGACACGTGGAAAATAAAATCGCACGCGCTCTCCAAATTTTTGTTTCCTTCGTTTTCAGTCCAGCAAGTGGAGAGAGAACTTTTTCTACTCTCAGGAGAACTCAAATTCGGCTGCGATCAAGCATCATGGCAGAAGATCGACTAGTTGGCTTAGCGCTATTAAACATTCAGATTTGGACTTGAATACAACCTTTATCATAGATAGATTTGAACAAAGCAAACATCGATTATAATAGGTGCGTTTTATTATCACCATGATCCAGATCAGATCATTGATTTATATGTGTAACAACAATAAAATGAGATCCTGCTTTTCACTTGGATCAATTTTTGTGATCCAAAAATTAGTTCTTCTTCCGGACACAAGTTGAAACGTTGGCGTATATTTTCAATAAAAACTGTGCTGCCACTTTCACACATTCATCTATCCGGTAATGAAATATTTTTCAATTACATAGCAAAAACTTTTCCTCCAAGAAAACAACATAATAATCGTTCAACAAAATTATAGTAGGGCAACTCCGATCTTATTGTCAGAATGAAAAAAATTACAAACAGCTGCCAAACTTGAAGTAAAAAACAAATTGATGATAGAAGCGTTTTTATTTTCTTGATCAGGGGTGGAATCGTGTAAGGTGATTTGTGATCGGTGATAGTCACAAATCAAAAATTTTGTCTGCGTAAGGTGATAATCACATGTGACAATCACCAAATTGATACTTTTTCTTGTGACAGCTATTTCCTTATCACATTCATATACAATTGTACGCGTAGCGAGAAAATGAATAAAAAAAGAGGTTAACCAGCGAAATAAAATAAATATGTGTGTTTGAACTTCCAAATACAAAGCTTGTTTTGTGTTTTCCCAGATTAGGTGTGTTTTTGTGACTATCAAGTAAAGTAAGGTAAACAAAAAGTCAAGAAAACGATCCAGATTCAAACTCGATTTTACTGTCAATATTAATTCAAATTCAATTGCTTTCAGAAAACAAACTGACAAATTTTGACATTTTCCATACTAAATTAATTCAAAAATTGACTTCAGCTCCCTCTGAGTTTGAAAAAATTTATCAACATTTCAAGTAAGTTTTACTCTCGATGAAAAGCTAAAGTAGAAGCAAGTAAATTTTTATTGTTGTTTTCCTTGTTAAAATTTTACTTTGCTTTACTGGGTTGTCACGAAAACACGCCTATTGTTTATATTTTCTGAAAAACAATATAATATGTAAACGTTTTCATATAATATCCCCCAAATTTTGGATTTGTATTTGAAAGTATAATGTCTATGTATTTATAAAACCTCGCAATGAATAAGTCGGAGTCAACAACTGCTGTGTAAATGAAATACCTAGTACTATCGAGAAAATAATTTCATTTCAGAGATCTCAGAAAAAAATCTCAGTTCTCATCAATGTTAGAAAATATATTATTTTACAATAAATTGTTTTAAATAATTGAAAATGAGCTTAAGCGGATATATTTTTGTTCCTAGGAAAAGAAATTGGCAACAATTTTTTATTTTTTGCCATGTGGAAAGTATGTACTGTGGCCCACAGGGGTCGCACTCATATTTAATTATTTTAATTTCACCTGATGATGATGATGATTTATGTTTAACATTATTTTAAAACTATATTCTGCTTGTCAAATCAACAGACTTTGCGTGGCTCAGGGGGGTCGATCACCCCTATCCTCCCCCGCGGCTCTGAATTCGCCATTGGTTTAAGGGGCTGACAGTTTATGTCGTTACCGTCACACTTAGATCAATACAGATCCATTGTGATACCCGTGAGAATTGCTATTCAAGCTAATAAGAAAAACCTATGTGTTTAGTTAATCAAGCCATTTAGAGTCTTTGACGAAGTTCAGAATGTTAGTACCTAGTGTACTAGAGAATTCTTCTAAATCCCCGAAAAAATAGTTGCCGAGCAATTTCTTCCTTTAGTTGGAGAGTGTGGGAAAGTGACACAGAACGTACGAAGTGTCTTCGTGCACCTCCTCGTCACCGCATCCTCTGTATGGATCATCTGAACTGATTCTCATCTTTTTCATATGATAACCTAACAGATTATATCCGGTAATTATGCTTACAAGAGATGGAAGTGATCCCTTGTTTAGCTGCATAATTCTTTCCGTTCTTTGTTTGTGAAAACAGGGCCAGATCTTTCTTGTAGTGCCGCAGGTGTCAAGAAGGTTCCACCTTTCATTGGCCTTGATAGTTATTCATTTTGAGATTTCCTGTTTTGAATAACAGGTAGGGGTTGACCCTAATTTTGCTAATTCATCGGCTTTCTCGTTGCCTAGTTGATATATCGCTGTGGCCTGGGACCCAGCAGAATCAAATGTTGTGCTGTGCGCCATGAACCTTAAGCTCTTCGCGGCAGCACGAAACAAGCTTTGATTTTACCTCAGTAATCGCATTTATTGACGCTTGGCTGTCGATGTAAAAGGTGATATCAGCTCGTGATATCGCCATCATTGATACCTTTTTATTTTTAGCAGCTGTTGTCACTGCCAGGACCTCCACTTGGAAAACGCTATTGTAGTCTGGAAGCCTAAGCGAGGTGCTTAACTTGAGAGATTCAGAATTGAAGCCTGCCCCTACACCAGTGTCCATCTTAAAGCCATCAGTATACATAGCTATTGACGACTCACTGGAGTATGGTATCTATCCATTCCTCTCTGCTTGGGATGGCAGCCTGGAATGGTTTATGAAAATCGAGTTATAGTCTGTTGATGTACTATGACCCATATTTTTATGAAGGATCCTTGCATGTCCTATGGAACTGTTTTTCCAGACTTTAGTTTGACTAAGTCTCAGGGCCATTTTGGCCGCTGATTCTTGAACAAAGAGGACTAGGGGAATTAGATTGAGTATAACTACTTCCATGAATATAGCTTTAATATAAGGCAAGTTAAGTTAAATATTTCCAAGAACCTAGGCAATAACACACATCCTGCACTTAAGGGTGAATAATATGGCAACGGTAAACATTCTTTATCTAAAATAACTCATTATCGTAAATTCTCATTTGGTACCTGGAATACAAAAACAATTTAATTTGCTTATGTAAGGAATTGGCTTTTAAATTTGGATAGTTCTATGGCCAAATACTATTTCTTAACTGAGCTCAGGAATCAAGAAAAATTATTTTCTTTTAGCTCTCTACATTTTTTTTTTACTTGAATTAACTTTATACCTATACCCTACCTACCTATACGCATTTACAGATTAGGTAAACAATGATAGCTGATCCAAACATATTTTTAACTAGGTGGTTCCTGCGGCTATGCCCCAGTGGTTAAGAAAAATCAACGACGAGCTGTGTAGGTTTCCCCAACCAAAAGAAACAAAGAGGAACCAAAAATAACACTGTCTGTTTTAAAGTGGTTGATTTGGTACAATGTGTTTAGGTAACAGAAATAAAAGACTTTGGGTACTGGGCAAACACGTAGTGCATATAGCTGTCTATGGGAAAAGCACGGCTTTTCTAGGTCCACGCCTTCTACCTTAAGTGTTTGCCCTAGCGCTTTATTAATTATGATTGCGAAACTAGCTATAATGATTTATTGCAGCCTTCTAGCGCAAGTTAAAATTGTAGCACTGAAAATTTTCCCCAAGTTAGTGACGCTAATACTTCTACCCCTACTTAATCAAGGGGCATCATAATAAAATAAGCTATACAACGACACCTAACTTCAATTTCACTTTCTACTTCCTCTTTCCTCCTTGTGGTAGTGAAATAACAAAGGGAAAACTATAAAAACTAGAATGATCGAAAATCTAGAGTACCTGGTGACCCTGATTAGAAAACACAAGAGCCTAACCAAATTTTTAGAGATCGATATACCCTGGGCATACGTGTACAGGGAGCGTATGCCCTAACAATAAAAGCTCAAGCTTCAGCGATCACCGAATACCGCGCCGGTCTTTCAGAAACTAAACCGTCTACTACTCCTTAAAAGAAAGAAACTCTGTCAAATAAGAAAATCTAATAAAATAAATCAAATGGCCACGTTTCTATAAAAAGAAGGGAAATCTCACCAAACACAAGTCATATAATAATTAAGGAAATGGAAGTAAGGAACCTTAGACTTACACACTATCAGAATTGGTCGTATAGGGTTATAACAAGCACCATATTATGAACAATGGTTTGCCAACACAGGGACTGTGTTATACCACCGGCTCATCACTTAGTGTGGTGTTAGTTGTTAGTAAGAACATATAACGAAACTAAAACAAATAACACACATTAGTAATTAACATAAAATAAAGAAAAAATAACATTACAAAATCGACATAAGACATTAAGAAAGTGGAACACTGGTTTTCAAAATTATTTTAAGTTGAATTTTACTTAAATTAAAATCAGGAAGTTTCGAGTTCCAGTTTATAAGTTTACCCATAAGTGTCAAAGGCTCATGCATTCCATAATTAGTACGGTGAATATGTAAGATCCATATTCAGATCCTGACTACGAAGATTATAACCTCCCCCTAGAGAGCAAAACAAATTTTACAGAGAAGGTCAGGAGCATCAGTGACTCCAGTTATAATTTGATTGAAAAATACAATATCATCATTATTTCTTCTATGTTGTAGTGTTTGCATGTTAAGGATTGACAAACGATTTTCGTATGGAAGGGTATTTAGGGGATCAATCCACTGAAGCCCTTTTAACAAAAAACGGGTAAAATTCCGTTGCACAGATTCCAGTCATTCAATATGAACATCATATAAAGGAGACCACACCTGCGATGCATACTCTAGATGCGGACGAACCAAACTGTTGTATACCTAAAACACAGCTGATACTAGGATCCCGGAATTCCTTTGCCCATCGCATAGAATTAGCTTTATTGACTATGCCGTTAATATGCTCAGAAAAATCTACATTATGTGTAAAAAGAACTCCTAGGTCCTTAACAGTAAAAACGCGAGCTTTAGTGTGGTTTGAAATGGCATAGTCATAGAGAAGGTCATTGTTTGACACTTTATCGGGTTAAGAGTTAAACTGTTCTTTTCACACCATAATGTAAAGCGGTTAATATCATTTTGAAGTAAAATGTGATCATTTGCAGAAGTTATATTTTTATATATCTTCATATCATCAGCAAAAATGAGAATTTCACTATTATTTACACATAACGGTGCATCATTGATAGCTAATATAAAGAGAAGGGGCCCCAGATGGCTTCCCTGCGGAACACCTGATTTGGCCAAGTATAATTTAGAGTAAGTGTTTCTGAATTTAACTTGATAAGATCTATTCTCAAGGTAAGACACAATCCATGAAATTAAAAAAGTGGGAAGCTTGGCATTACATTTTAGAGATAAACAAGCAGCTCCATCGAGGCTTGGCTAGTTTCTTTCAGAATTTTTTTTGATGGGATTATGTTTAAATAAAGTTGTTCGAATGAATAGTTTTAAAAAATTAATTTTCAAGTTCAAAATTTTGAAAACATTTTTCTTTCTTTTGACACAACTTTTTGTCACGTAATTAAGTACATATTATAATGTTTTCCAAATATTCAATTTAATTAATTTAAAAAAAAAAAAAAATTACTTGAAAATAAAAATTCCTGAAAGGCCCATTAGAATGAACTGTGCATGTTAAATAATCTACTGTTGTTTTCAGGGACGGATCCTGTAAACAAAATGTTCACAACTGGTTCGTTAAAAACTTGCTCTTTTATTCCAAAACTGAAGACACAATATATATTTAAAAAGAAAAACATGTAATCAAAAATTAACAAATAAAAAACTAAATTGAAATATGCACCTCAAAAATATATTCTATCTGAAAAAAACTTAATGCCATAAGATTTAGAAAATTGTTAATTTTTCCTTCTACCTCCGGATTGGCATTGCAGTATGAAATGCTGAATGTTCATGATGTATGTAGTTCTGAAAACATTATTAAGGTAATCAGCCTATTTAAAAACGCTGTATAAAACCTACATTAAGTTATGTAATCTTTAAAGTGCCTCTAAACGCAAAAATGCTATTTGTAAAACTTATGCAAGGTTGAATAGAGCCTAGGTAAGGATATTATTGTTATTATTATTGCATAACGTCCCGGGGAAAGCTTTTTAACTGCCCATTCCAAAAACATGGACCCGCCGTATTTGGTGCAAAGACCGTGGCAAGTCGCTTTGAATGACGCGATATTCGTGGAAAATATGTCACATCGCGTCCTGACTTGAAATTTTGCTAGAATGGTTACCTAATGGGGTGAACTTGCCAGCGCTAATCTGGTGAAAATCTTACTTTTTGCGTGGAATTTTTGTTCCAGAAGCCAGAAAGCCTTATCGAATGGAAAAATAGACAGATCTTGTTAGAGAACCCGGAAAACTCATTGGTTTACAAACGGAAAAATTACATGAAAGTGTAGGTGCTTAAATGGAAAATGGAAAACACCGCATTGAGAACTTGGAAAATTGGAAAAGCACGAAGAATTTCCAGACTGAATATCATTTGTATGTCAAGGAAAACAAGGTGCAATTGTTTAAGAGTTGGAAACGGAGAAATAGAAAATTCTGTGTGATAAACCTGGCAAGTTCAGGAATAGAGAAAAAATAGATATTAAATAGAATTTTGATTATGTAATGGTTAATTATTCGCTGTTAAGATTGACAAACTTGATAACTACTTATATTAACTTTGAAATTGGAAATATATGTGTTTCATAATCATTCTGGAATAAATCTGAAGACGCAATTTTCTGAAAAATTGCGGTTTAATCATTTTAAGCTCCTAACAGGTAGAACCCTTCACCGACAGGTGCCCACGGCCCCCAAGCATAATAAGAAAAATTTCAGATCAGTTTTCAGTGGTTATCAATGAACAAAATGACTAATCCAGGGAAAATCCAATACTTTTTTACTTTATTGAGGCCTCATAAAATTCCAATTACAGAACAATTATTAAAAGAAAGGTTAATGTGTCATAATAAATTAATAAAACTAACAGTCGAGATAGGTAATAATAAGAACAAAGATTTTCTTAGAGAAATGTGGTCCTGGTCTTTTTTTTATTTCTCAAAAACGGAGAGACATTTTGGCATCCGGTTTTCTGTCTTCGACTAAAAATTAACAACGGCATTGAATTTTGCAAACAAAATTAGTACTTAATTACATAAAATTTTGAAAAAACTTGGTTCAAAAATGATTTTTTTGTTTTTTTTTTTTGAAAATTTTGAGTTTGAGAATTAATATTTTTTAAACTATTCGTTAAAACAATTTAATTTGAAAACCAAATGAAAGAAAATATTTCTGGTTTTTCAAAAAGGTACAACACGGTGTTGTATCTGAAGCCGTTGATTTTTAATATTTTTTTCTATTTTGAAATGGATTCAATGTCTTTAGAATTTGGACGAATACCATTTTTAGAAATTATACAACCTAAATATTCTATTTCGGATTCTAAAAATCAACATTTATCTAATCTTATTTCAAGGTTGTTTTCTACCAACCTTTGAAATATGTACTTCCTTTAAAATTTCATGTATAGTTTTAGTTGCTATGAGTATATCATCAATGTATATTCTAAACTTACCAGCTCTTATGAAGTCCTCAAAAACTTCGTTAACGTACCGTTGAAATACTCCAGAAGCACCTTTTTAGGCCAAATGGCATTTAAAAAAAATCATAAAAAATCATATTGACCTAACCATTCACAAAAGAAGTGTATTTTATCGTTTCTTCACTCATCTGAATATACTTTTCTGGTCAAGTAATGAAAAATACTGTTTACAAGCAAGGCCACCTAATAAATCTTCTATCAACGGCAATGGTTGATTGTCTTTTAAAGTTTTTTTGTTAAGGGTTCTATAATCTACACAAAATCGAAAATGTCCCCTTTTTTTCGAACTACTGTTTGAAAATGAAAACCAATAGAAGTTGATTAAACATTAATATGTTAGTGTACCCTACACTTTCCTCTCGTTTGTTAAAATCATTTATGTTACAAGATCAAATCATGTATAGCTGTACTTCTACTAAATTATTTGTAAGAATGGTATTTTCATATCTCATTTGTTAACTGTTCTACGATAAGGTCACTGCTATTATACATTGTTCTTTTTCTTCATTCATGCTGTAACCTCACCAAGTCAAGATCTATTAAAAATCATTATAAAGTTCGATTTGGATTTGTATTGATTTGCAATAATTCGTTCTAGAATAGATACCCTTAATCAAAAGATCATCAATCAAAACTTGTAAATTTTCTTTATCATGAAAAGACTATTTGTTAAAGTTACGGTCAATTGACATTTAATCTAAGGATCTTCGGGACGCTTACAGTTTACGTACAATTCGTTCAATAGGTTTTGAAATATAATTTTTAAAGTAACATCTAAGATAAATAGAGTGGCGCGATAGCTCTTGAAGACCCAAAGCCTAAGTGACTTACTCTCATAAACAATTCTCTAGGTGCGTGTGAAGAATTGAGGGGACCTACAATTTAACGCCGATTCCGAACGGCAAAGTTGAGAAGCACTTTTTCATGACAGATTGATACTCTTGGAAATTTTGTCAGTTCTTCGCAAGAGGCAGTGCCCGTGAAAGACTATGGGCACTAGTAGGACCCGAACTCACTACGTTCTGCTTAGCAGCCAATGCACCTAACCACTAAGCTACGGACACTACATAAAGTAACATCTATGTTTTTTTTCTTATCAAAATATTCGTTAACATATGTACAATTTTTATTAAATTAACAATTTGCATTAATTTAGAACACGTATTTTCAAAGGAACAACATTCATCGTTTTTAAATTCATTTATAATTATTTTTAAATTTGCATTTTTTATGAAATCTTTTTCTAAAATAACTGAAAAATCCATTGTTTCACCAGAAACGACATACAAATCAATTTCAATAATTTTATTTTCAAACAAAATCTTACTCCTTACAAAACCGTTAATTGAGAGTGGGCTTTTATTAATCCCAGTGTAGTTATTGTACATGTACATGTGATTATGAATTTAGGATAAAGGGTATAGATTGTTGACGAACTAATCTAAATGGGCTGCCAGTAATAAAAGTAATGTTCTTAACGTAGTGTTATAACTAAAAGTTGATTTAATAAAATTAAAATTGAGATCCCTTACATAATCATGTTCATTTACTTGGTTAATGGTATGAACTTGACGGGATTCCCTTTTTGGACAACTTTCTGCATAGTGTCCTACTTCTCCACATTGGCAGCAACATCTACCTTCTTGTTTTGATTTTCGGCATTCATTTGTCATATGGCCAATCGAGTTGCACTTGAAGCATCTTATTTGTCTACTTGTTTTTGGACCTTCGTTGTGGAATCCATTGTTGAGGTTCATTGGTCTTGGAAGTCTTAAATCTTGAAAAGCTTTAAGTAACTCGTTTCTGTCTTCAAATGGATGCATTCTAGCTTGGGATTGAATAGAATAATTTGATATTCCTTCCAAGATATATTCAATAAATTCGTTATCTTGTATGGAAATCTTGTTGGCAAGAATAACTTTTCGTAATAATATTCTTTGAAACTTTGTTGTTAGTTGTTAGCCATTGTCTTTCCAAATTTCAAAAGCGTAAGGCTTTCAAAACCCAAACGATAGCATAAAACTGACGAGCTTCATTCCAAAGAACAAAATTCTGATTTCCTATTCAAAGATAATAATAAGTTTTTCATTCTTAAGCAGATCAATTCCTTAAAAACCAGCATCTAAATACACAACCTAACAAAGCAGAAAATGATACTGCTATGATGCCTTATTGATCTTTCAAAAAGCAATGAAATTTTAACTAGGAATCACTTACACGTTTTGAATAAGTTTTACAATTAAAGACAAACTTTTGAGGAAACTATCTAATGGCACGTTTAGTTAACTTAATTGCAACGGGTTCCATCCCCGTTCAATAGTGAAACCATGAGAAAAACTCTGTTCCACTGCAATCATCGGGTTTTTCAACGCATTTATCTTGTGCTTCACTTGGAAAATGAAATGTTCCCAGGATGGCAATAAGGTCTTGTATTTCCCTCTAACGACTCTAAAGTGCTTTTTCATGCACCTTAACCGTCTTTCTCTTCCTTCTATCACCCCAGTCACTAATTGATTTAGTGATTTGGATCTTTGACTTCTCTGGGAAAATGTCTTTGCGTTCTATATTAT
This sequence comes from Sphaerophoria rueppellii, assembly GCA_920937365.1. Classification (NCBI taxonomy): domain Eukaryota; kingdom Metazoa; phylum Arthropoda; class Insecta; order Diptera; family Syrphidae; genus Sphaerophoria; species Sphaerophoria rueppellii. The sequence goes on from CAKKXW010000002.1 coordinate 46,467,465, forward strand.
GGCATGTACTTTGAGCTTGTATATAAATTTATTCTGTCAATTTTTAAAAGAATCCATAAAAATAATCGAAAAATAAATTGTGCAGTTGCGGTTAGTACCTACACCACCACACAGTTCCTTTCTTAGGTCCCTTTCACGTCCTTACAGTCAGTTACTACTGGCCTTGATTTTTTTCAAAAAGAACAATTTTATTATGTCTCTGTGCCTTCAGAGCAATGAAAGTTTATAACAAAGAAAAAAAAGTAAAATAATAAATTGAAAATAACTGCCACTCTTGCAATGGAACATAGCACAAGCGACACAAACAGCAACAGAAACAAAGCTGCAGTAGATATTTATACTTAAGAAATTTATTGTGAATTCAATTACGCGATGGTAACCAAAGAGCAATTCTGTTTAAGCTTTGTTAGGAAAAAGAGTGAATATTGAAAAGTCAGCATACCCGACCAACGAACAATAGATGAGAAGACTGATAAATATCCTTGAAGGCAAAAAGGTTAAATAGGTATCTAAATTGCAATTTTGAATTTAAGTTCATTTTCATACAAATGATTTATGCATAAATGGCTTTTACCTGCGGCTCCACCCTCTCTATGCAAAATTAATCCAAATCTATCCCACGGAAACTGTACATTTTTGTGGGATAAAAAGTTACCTTCGTCATTTACTGCCCCTTAACTACCACCAAGTATCAACTAAGCACAAAATCGTATCAATCCTTTGCCTTGTGTAAAATTGTAACAAATCTATCCCACGGGAGCCGAACATTTTATCGGGATAAAAGGTAGATAACCCACTGGAATCATACATTTTCCCGGAATAAGAAGTTTTTGACACCTAAATTACCACTACCAATGCTAAAAATCGTGTCATTCCATTGCTGTATACAAAATTAATTCTATGTCAGGGAAGCCGTACAATTTCTCGGGATAAAAAGTAGACTATCTTACTTCTTATATGAAGGTATCACCATGAATAATGTACCAACAAGGTTTCATAATAATCGGTTTAGTAGTGTTTGCGTTACAAACAAACTTACATTCATATTTATTAACTTCCCAGAGGAAGTTATTGTAATGGGGCGATTTTGTGAATCTCCAATTTTGCATATCTCCATGTTTCGAGGTCACTAGAATCCGAAACAAGCGTTTTTATGTGTGCGTTACGTTTTTTCGTCTCTAATATCTCGTGACCAACTAATCGTATTATATTATAAAATTTGGCTCATTCGACGCGGTATTGTGTTGTTAAGAGCTGATAAGGTTTTGAGCGAAATCCGCTTAGCGGTTTTTTAATGGCAATCAAAAATCTAAGACAACCCTAATATAATGAAAATTATGACAATCTCTGCAATAATTTCAACTATAATGCAAAAAATCTTATAGTTAGTGTGAAAAAAAAAACAATATTCACGAGTATCATAGATTATATTTGATAACTAGCTGCCCCACCAAACGCTGTTTTGCCATAGATATACTTCACAAACAGACAACTACAATATTCAGAAGTAGTATAGGCTTTGTTTTACTGCGCAAAGTAGTTGTGAATGTAGTAGTAGTCCACGAGTTGGTACGACCAAATTTTGGCAGATGACGCCACTATTATTCAATGTACTTTATGTGTATCCCAAGAACCATCAGTTTTATGGAATTTGACTTTTAAACCAACGTACGTGTATATTGTCAACTATACGACAAAAACAACTAATGTTTTACTCATTTTTCTACTCTGGGAAGTTAGTCTTGTGGACTCAATGGGTCGCATTCATATTTTTATATTAGTAGGGAAGTAGGAATTTCTATTTTCCTTAAAGCGTTTTATTATTTTTAAAGATTTTAATCATATCTGTCTTACAATCGAGTGCTTCATTACATTTGCATGTGATTAGTAGTCAAAGTAATTTGAGTTGATAATCTAAGATAAATTACAACTATTCAGAAGTTGTATAAAATACCCTGCTTAATATTAGTGCATGTGTGGACGTTATATTAAGCTTAGTTTGAAATTTTGACTTTAATAATAAAAAAAAAAAATGTATGAAGAAAGCAAGTACTCGTGCCGTTTTATTTGTAAAGAAGGCGACTATACCGAAATTGAAAGCTTAACTTGCTGCAATGGGCTTTCCCACATTGGGATTAAAAGCCACGCTGATATAACGTTTGGAGGGAGCAATAGCCTCGCTCGACGATAATCGCTTAGAGGAGCTGTTTTCAAATGATGATGTTGATGGTTACGTTGATGATGATGACGAAGGTGCTTCACTGGAAATGTTAGAGGAAGATAGGGCCTTGTCACAGAGGGTACAACGTTTTCGAGAGATAATAAAAAAAAGAGGAGATCGCATTACTAGAAGAAAGGTTAGCACAATTGGGTACCTCGCGTAAAGATGTGCAGTCATCACAGTATACATTTCGTGATATTGAAGATACGATTTCGAGTTTTTCTGGAGATGACAATTATGGATGCCAAACTCCTCTGCAAATTCACATATTAAGAAACTTTTGTCTACGCCAATCGATAGCTTCAAGGTACAGCAAAACTATTTTTGAGATCAACCACCTGTTGCTCTTGGGATGAATTAAAAAGATCCCTACTGTCTGAGTATTATGACCATGCCTCAGCCACTGACATCCATAATATGTGGCGTGGTCGTAAAAAACGCAAGGACAAAACGTTTCGACAGTCCTTGCTAAACATATCTACAAGAAATAGCGTCTCAAGTCGACATCGAAGAACAGGACGTTATCAGTTATGTCATTAAAGGAATTCCCGAATCCATTTTTACTAAAAATATTTTATTTACTACAAATAGCATCGCCGAGTTGAAACTCATAAAATAAATAGAGTGGCGCAACAGCTTTTGAAGAGACAAGTACCAAGTGGCTTGCTCTAATCAACAATTTTCTTGGTGCGTGTGAAGAATTGAAGGGACCTACAATTTAACGCCAATTCCGAACGGCAAAGTTGAGAAGCACTTTTTCATTTATCTCACAGGTATGCGATTTAAGATAATTACAGACTGTAAATCTCTGACTCTTACCCTCAATAAAAACTTTTAAATCCGCGCTCCAAGATTGTGATTATTCGATCAAGCATAGGGACGGTCAGAGATTGAAACATGTCGATGCGCAAGTCGTTGTCACAACGTCTTAATTTTTGAGTCAGACTCCTTTGAGCATGTCCTTGCAGCGTCACAACAAAGAAATCTGATAATAAGAAATATTGTAAAAATGTTGGAAACTAGAGAAAGTCCTGCATACGAGCTAATCAATTTTATCGCAAAATTAATAAGACAGTTTTTTTTTATGTTCCATCTGTTATGGAGAGGAGTATAATACAAACACATCATGATGCACTATGTCACGTCGGAGTCGAAAAGTGTTACGATTTCTTACTAAAAACGTATTGGTTCCCTGTAAGGAAAATTAAAATAAAACACCATAATTTGCGATGTAGGTACTCACAATCAAATGGGATGGTGCACGCACTATTGCGATATCGTAGCGACATTTCTGCGGTTACATGTCACAAAAGTTTCTGCGATATCACAGATATCAAAAAATCGCATTTGTGTCTTGTAGCACATTTGTTTCTATTGTGCATTGCACACATGCGTTTTTTACCGCAAGTTTTTATCAAATTGAAAGAGAAAATATGAATGATTTGATACTGGTTTCTTTTTATTTGATTTTGTTTTTGATTTTTGGTGAAACTTTAACCGCAAACTTATCGAAAGATCTTACACTCATTCGAAAATAGTCAAAAAATGTTCAGAATTTGGTCTCATATTTTAAAACGATGAATAAAATAGTATCTAATTTAGTTTTGTTTTGCATCAATAAACTCAATATTTATTTTATTTCCTCAAAATAACCTTGACTTGTCTTGACAGCTACTACTTTTTGCTTTGTGTCAAACCGTGTAATCATCAAAATTTTGCGAGTCAATGCGTTGAAACTGATAAGTAAAAGTCACGTTGACACACCTGTGCGTCAATTTAATTTGGGACAACATTGACTGAATAGTGTCAGATGAGATGACAGAGAAAATATTTATTTTTTTGTGACGTCAGAGAGTCAACGTGTTGACCGATTTCGTTGACCGTGTAATCATAGCTTAACATCTTTGTAAAGTTAAACCCTGTCCTTACTTTGCCGAAGGTGGCATAGAAGTCTATAAATTGAAAGTATGCTGGGATCTTATATTGTTGATATTTTCGCATCGTCATTTTTCATTTGGCTTTGAAAGCATGCCAGTACTACTCATGAATGATGTTCCAGGTTATGACACCCGAACACAAGCTTGTGGAAACACGCATTATAATAGAATCGTCAATATTAAAAGTTTGTAAGGTTCACTTATGTGATTGTATAATAACAACAGAAGACAGGAACCATAAACCATTCAAACTTCAGAGAGAAAACCAGCAACTCTGAATACCTTTAAGAATTGAAATTGGCAAAGTAAACATTTCACAACTGGAGCCTATAAACTGTACCAATTACAGAGGTGTCTTTTTTAAATCGCCTTTAAGATCTTATTTGCCGTACTGTGTAGACGCATAAAGCCCTTTATCACCAGTCAATTTTGTCTATATCTGTTTGGGCTGAAGCCATACAATTACATAATAATGTACTCTTTACACTACGTAAGATATAGATAAATAGCAGCTTTACATCGACGACAACACTACAAATCTTTAGTTTGTAGAGGCCTAGGAGTTTGCCATCAACTCACGCCTCACCAACAGAATCGGCAAAGACCCATTGATTCATGCACGTCAGCTCCTTCAAAAAATACGAGTTAAACATAACATGACTATTTGCAGTGTTGGACTGGACATCGAAGTGTACTTATTCAGTTAATATGTAACCACCTAAAATTAAAAATTGTACAATTTTTTGTATACACCTGTGCTGACACATATCGTAATTTGGACTACAGACAGAGTTGTCCATTCATTACCCGTTGTTTTATAAAATACATTTGTTTATCTGTTTAACTCATAAAATAGACTAAAATATCTCACCTACTTCCACTGCCGATTTCCCTTTTAAATCAGATACCTTTGTGAAAAATTGATTGGATTCCGATGTATTTTCAATACATTTTTCCACTCTCTGGAATCTTAAAATAGGGGAAACTAACTAGATTAAATCTTCTCCAAATAAAATGCTTATATTTGTCTTTTCGCTTTGGAGCCCTTTAGTTTATAATGTAGGTACAATAGAGAATTCTCTCTATATCTTCATCAAGACAGAAAGCTTTTCTTCTAATACCTGTTAAAGTTGATGAGAAAAGTAAAAAAGAAATCCAGAAGTTGAAATGAAAGAAAAACGAAAGCAACTCATTCTTCATGATTCATCTTATTCTCGCACAGACACATACCATCTGGTATCATTATAATGAGAGAGAACGTGCTCTTCTTCACATCAAATCAATTGAAAAGAATAAAGAACCACAGAAACTCAAGAAAACGGAGGTGACGGAAGACCAACAACAAATAAATAAATAAAAAAAAAAAAAACTCCAGGGCAAAAAAATGGAGAATAGTACCATTCATTATTCTTGATTAAGGCATATAATGGATCCTTATACAATATCCTCATCAGAAACATCTTAATCAATTACGTTCGTGAAGAAGGTATCGCGGCGAGTCTTATCAAGACTTATCTGCAAAAGTCCTTAAAATCATTCAATTCAACCTACTTTGTCTCTGCTTCTTGTTGAAGTGTATTTGCCTCACCATCATTGATTTTCTTCCTCTAAAAGATTGGTCAGAGTGGGAAATTTTCGTATAAGAATATCTCTGCGCATTAAGGAAATAAAACACTTATCCAAGCGAAAAAAATTGTAGGTAAAACTTAAAAACTAAGAAAGATTCAGTGAAAGAATAAGTGATATCTAGCGGACGATAAGCAAAAAGTTCAACAATCTTCACCTCAAACTTTGTTCAATATTCTATCCTTGTTCTTTGTTTGAACAGAAAAATGACTATCTAAGTACAGATATTCACCTGAGACTAAATAATTATCTCAAGGACAGAAGCTGAGAGTGAATGGGAAAATGAGAAACAAGACACCAAGGAGAGGAAAAACTTATAATTTTGTAACAAAAACTAGAAAATGTTATTCGATATCAACTTGAAAACTAAACGAAGAAACTTTTATTCAAGTTTTTTCTTAGATTTAGGTATTGGTGCTCATACATAAGTACACAAATTTTACATGGCTTACACGATCATGGAAAATACGAAACAAGATTTAACCACGTCATCTCTTAAACTTGTATGTAGTAAATTCATTAGTTTAATAAAACTATACGAGTACAGAAGAAATTTCATCATATGACACTAGGAGACTTTGACTAAATCAAATTTTTTTCTTCAATTAAAAGATTGAAGATATTATGCAAAAATCTGAAACTGAGGCATAACGAGTAGCGGGAAACGGCAGTTATAAAAAAAGAAAAACGCTTGAGATTTGATTAGGATTGAGTGCAACGTGGTCTTGAAAAAGTAAAAAAATATTCTTTATTCGCAGGAAGGTTTAATGGTGCGGCATGTCAAATAGAGAAGAATCGGTTACTCGTGATGACACTGTGACAGCTATCACTTGGACAAAATAACTTGATGTTTGTTTCCCAAACGACTAATATTTTGAAAGTGAATGCTTCATCGGCTTCATCTAGAGCAAGTCTATATTTAAATTGATGCGATCTGCCATTATAACCTAACGGAGTTATTAAGGTAAACCCCTGAGTCATTGGTTCTTCGGAGCTGTCGTGCCACACTTTAAGTTTCTTAATAAATTATCGAATGTAAGAAAATCTTCTCTAAAGCTTTATTTTCATGATCAATTTTCCAAAGAAGAAATATTATGCATATTATAACATTAAACAAGAGAATTCTTCTTTTAACAAGCGAAGCCAAAATGACTCAGATATCAGCTGAGATAAGAACAAGTAAAAACAAGGTTTTAAGTACGTGTAAAAATATTCTTTCTTCAGAACTTATCCCGAGATCTGTCAAAGTATAATTTGATTTCGCCCCAGCAAATCGAAGTACATGTATTTTGTTATGGGGGTTAACATAACACCAAAAAAAATAGAGTGGCAACTCTTGAAGAGCCAAGGCCTAAGTGGCTTATTCTCATCAACAATTATCTGAGTGCGAATTAAGAATTGAGGGGACCTAAAATTTATCACCGATTCCGAACGGCAAAGTTGAGAAGCACTTTTTTCATGACAGATTGATTGGAAGTTTTGTCAGTTCTTCGCAAGGCAGTGCCCGTGAAAGATGAAATAAAAACTGTGGGCACGAGAAGGATTCCAACTCATGATGTTCTGCTTAGCAGCCAACGCACTTAACCACTAAGCCACAACAAAGACGCATATTACCTCGATATAGGTGGGGAGTTTGTCTACCTAGCTTCCGCAATAACACCAGCCAGCGCTGTGATCAGACGAAGAACAACTATTGCTAATCGCTATTTCATTGGGCTATAAAAGCAATTGAAACAAAAATCTCTCTCTCGATCAACTTTTAGGTACAATTTCATTACCCCAGTCCTGCTCAAAGAAGCAGAAGCTGATAGAATCGGATGGCACTTGTCTTAGGTTCTTTCGAGAGGGAAGTTCTTCGGGTTATCTATGGTCCCAAGTGTAGGTATTGATGGAGAATGGAGAAGAAGATTCAACAGCGAGTTATAAGGGTTGTACAACGATTCGGACCTAGCACGAAGAGTCAAGATCCAGTGACTTCGATGGCTTGGTCATAAATATCGGATGCACGTTCCTGTCCGAGAAGCTTTCGACACCATTCCCGAGGGACGAAACAGTAGAGGAAGTCGGCAACTCAAGTGGCTCTCCCAAGTGGAAGAGGAAATCCAAGAATGCGGACGGGGACTAATGGTTGAGGCCCAAGTCCAAAACGGACTAAGTAAGATTTAAGTTTTAAATGGTGGAGCTGAAGTTTGAAGTTAAACTTTAACTGACAATAAAGGTTTTTACTATAAAAGAGATTAAAATTATGTTTTTCTTAACTTCATATCTCCAATTTGAAAATAAAGGACAATTCCCATTGCAACAAGTTAGCAATTTGCAAATAAAACACAAATTAACAATCACTAGAATACAAATTGTGTAGAATTTCAAATTGCCTCCAGCGAAGCCCTTAATGAGTTATTGAAAGAGTAATAAACATCATCAATGCTATCAAAAAAGTTGAATCCAAAATGACAACACTCTGCCCCTAAAAAGCTAAGAAGATTTTCACAAAAAAGAAATGAATATAGGTAATAACAGAAAAGAATGTTCGCTATGCTTTTTTCCCGAAAATATGAAATAATATCTTTTATTCCCATAATAATCCGCTTTTGGCCTTGATGTCCTCTCTTTTCCATCATAATCCCCAAGAAGAAACGGAAAATTGAGTGAAAAGTATCAATGTATATTACATCATGCGGCTCATTCATTTCTTATTACATTTTTGCCTTTTCCTCGCTGTTGCTCGTTTTTTCGTTTAATTGAATGTGTACCATCTCACTGTTACGGGGGAAAACAGTAAATGGAGCGATCGTCAACGACAGAGGTGTCATTGAATGTCTATAACACTACTGCCAATGTCAAACGCAGTTCAACTGAGTTGAGTTGAGCATCAAATTTACTGGTGTTTTTTATGGGTCCAAATGGAATTGGTATTGGCAAAGTCATCATCATCACATGATTCAGTTCTCCTTTGAAGGAAATTTGCACAAAATTGAAAATTGTCCTACTTCCTATGAAAGTTTTATGTGAGTTTTTTTATCTTGTATCCATTACCCAACACAGAAGCTATAGGGCGCGAGTTAAAACAGCTCCAAACAGCGCGCGCCAAGACTCCCATGTCGCCCCTTCAATAATATGTACGATTGTGTTCACAAGTTAGGACTTTTTGTAAGATTAATTCAGAAAATGGTTATGGTGTGGTGCGGTGCGCAGTATGTGGGTGTATAACACGCAAAAATATGTGCCTTATGCCACAAAAAAAAAACTCCATTTACAACGAAATTGGAATTGATAGAATAAGTTTCTCATTTTCTTCCTTCGTTGAGTTGGAAAATAGCATTGACGTTTTTATGGGATATTGTTCGAGAATTGTAAAACTGCTTCTTTTTGCACTTCAATGAATTTGAAAATGAAGCGGTTGAATTCGGTATAATCTCTTATGAGGATTTCTAATTCCAATTGAAAAACGCGAGATTGCAATCAAACGATTATTATTTCGAAATAAAAAAAAAATTATTTTTATCCGCGTATACTTATTTTTTAGACTTACTTGATAGCTTAGTTATCTCAAGCTGTGCTATCGAAAACATTTTCATTAAGCATTCAATGCCACTTAATTTTTCATTTTGATCTTATTTTCCCCGCGTATCTTCTACCTGAGCGTCGAACTTGTCGAGTTGTAGAAGCTGAGTAAAGTCAATGATATTCGGGAATTATCTATCCAGAAGAGTCTTGAAACCAAAAGTCACTCGTCCCACATCCTCCCAATTCCTATTCCCTCCTACGTCAGCTTGTGCTATTATGCTGGCTGATGTCTCTTTATCCCTTGATTGTATAGTGTTACACTGTCTTGTCTGTCAATACCTAGTTTCCTTCCCTGGGACGCTCATGGCTTAATTGCTGTGGCCCGTCCTCTATTGCGGAACAGGATGAATCTGTGGCATCAGCACAGGCTCTTCAGGTCGGTAGTGAAGGGATTGTTAATAATGGCCCTCCCACTACCAACGAAAGTATATACCTCTCCAGGCTGCACCTAGAAGTAATCTTCCTTATGTTCGTAGGGTTCTGAATAGACTGATTGGTAGACTGATTGTGACGCTAATGCAAACCATACTACGTGGGGTAGTACCAACATCATGTGTTCCACAGAATAGGAACAAAATCAATTCCACCGCAAATTGTTCCTGAGCCGAAGTGATGAAGAGATGATTGTCCAGAGATATTCCGAGCAGGGACATTCCGTGATTCAGGAGGTGGATTGTATTCATTCGGAAATCAATAAGTATTTGAAAAACCTTGAGATTCATAGTCCACTTCACCTTGTCAAGCTTTTAACAAGCATGAACACAGACAAAGTTTTACTTAAAATTATTCAAATGCTTCCTGAATATTTTAAGGCGTATTCCAATTTGGCTAGCAAAATGGCCTCCAGCAAAGTACCTTTATATAACATAATGAAAAACATTTCGATTTTGTAATAAAATTTAAAAACTCGGCGAAAGAAAAAAAAATTTACAAAACTTTAGAAATTAAAAAAAGTGATAGCAGTAGAACTGCTTTTTTATTTTGTTTTTACCAAATTATGATGTAGTTACAATGTACTATCTTTTTAAGTAATGAATTAATGAGAATATTGTACTGTTAATGAAAACTTCGTGATAGCACAGCAGAACTGATTTAATTTTTTTTTTTATTGTTTATTTTTAAGAAAAATGTTTATTTTTTATTTTATTTTTTTTAATAAAGACTTTATTGAAAAAAAAAAAGAATCCAACTACATGCTTTCTTGCCTTTCAGATTATATATTGATGAGAATTGGTTTGTGCCATATCCATTTTTGTGTGTTCCAGGTGTATGGAAAAAAAAATAATTTTCAGAATGTATGAGGTGGGACACAAGCCAAAAAAGTAGACTTTTGTGCTGATTAAGGTATCTTGTTAACGGTAAGGCAAAACACTTTGAAAATCGGTAGGTGAAGTTTTAATAAGACTAACTAACAATTTAAAAAAATAACAAAAAATCCTATGGCACAGTTTCGGAGTACTAAGCATGTGAACCTTTAAATGGGTATTTCTCGAAAAAGTCCCTACCCAATTGCGTATGGAACAAACCAATTCTCGGGCGACGATCTATAATTATCTAAGAGGCTCCTGCAACGATGGGATAATGGAGCTATTTCGTAAGATCGCACACTCTAACCAACTAGGTATAATAAAAGCCGTTACAGATCTTTCGACTTGGAAACCTAGTGCTACTTTTCACCGTATTACGAGCTAAGTGGATTATTCGTTATCTGTTGTTACTTCGTCTGTGCTTTTCAACTAATCCGTCAAAGATGTCTTCCTTCCCGATTGTTGCAAAAAGTCTCAGAGTACGATTTTGACATCGTACTTTTGGAAGGCTCCGTGGGTTCTATCCAGGAGGTCTTAAGAACTTGCTTGCTAGACTCCTCAGCATCATCGGTAGGGGCGTGTGCACATATTATACTGATGTTTTGTTTTGTGGCCTTGATGCGGATTGGCTTGAACTCCATGACTTTCGATCTTAGCGGATTTCCCACGACGAATCCGCATCCAAATATGTGCATTCCTTGATGACAGCTGTGATAAATGTCACAATTTTGCCTTTTAACTGTCCGTGATCCTATCCATCGTATTTTCTGCATCGAAGTAATGTCTGTCATATACTGCGAGAGGACAGATTCATGTTTTTGAAATGCACTTGGACTGTAGATAGTTTTTACATTCCAGGTACAAACTCAATGCGAAGTCCGTTTTCGTTCCGGATCTGGTTACCATAAGAGGAGGTCATTATCCGAGGCTCTGCCTATCTCTGTCATGAAATCATATTTTTTTTACTGTCGCGGGGTTGTAGGCCGCTCGTACTATAACCTCCAAACTTGTACGGCCGTTGCTTAAGTGCTTCTGTTTTTCCGTTTCGCACTTTTGCTTACAAGTTTCGCAAATTATATAG